>CM062629.1:46223590-46788590 GCA_025617555.3 Puccinia polysora
GTGATGAGAGTGATGAAGTGATGAGGATAGTGATGAAGAGATGAAGAGAAATGAATCAATTTTTTTTCCAATGAGGTTGGAGTTAGTAGGAGGTGGGAAGCCAGGGGTGGATGATGTGAACAGGTGGCGGAAGAATTTAAATAAATTATTTGAAAAAACCCACTTATTTCATGTTAACTTTGACACATCGGATGTGAAATAAGTGATTTTTTTTGATTTTTAATGCTGGGTTTGAAATGGCTTATTTGGGTTGAAACCCGCCATTATAAAAAGGGTTTGGTTAAATTTGATATTCCCCTAATAGTTTAAAGGCCTTCCTGGAGTGTTAAAAAATTGCAGAATTTTTTAATTCAGTCAAAATACTTCATATTATCATTTCTTTGTTTGAAATAGGTATGAATTCATAAAAGAAAATGCTAAAATCATGCCCTTTTTCAAAAAAAGGCAGGTATTTAGTAATTTTGAAGGCCTAATTTTAGCTTGGACCATATTTTAATTATCACACTTCCAAAAAAAAATGATGTAGTATTATTTCAACAAAATGAAATTAGAAGGAAAAAAATTTACAGCTATAAACTTGAATGAATAAATAGAAATTATTTTCCTAAAGGAATAAAATAGTATACCAAAAAAGAAAGCCTTTCAATACCAGTAAATAAAAAAGTGCCTCAATGGAGGATTAATTGTTTCCCAAAGATTATATCACTTCTCATCATCTATGTTTCAGCTCTTAAAACCCCTCCTGGAAATCTTTTATTTACAAATATTACAAAGAGGTTTAATGGGAACATCATGCTTCAATTAAACCCCCTATTTACCCATTTTCAAGGCTATCAAATGAAAATCATCCACAAAAGTATTAAAAAAACGGGGCACTCAAATTAAAATTAAAATGAAAAGGGGAAAAAATAGATTTTTCCTTAGATATCCGTACTGTTTGGAATTCATAAAAATTGGTAAGTATATTCACCATATGTGAAAATCTCATCCAATGATTTTTCAAAACCATTCAAAAAATCAGAACAATTGATTTTATAACTTGATCAAATACAAAAGGATTTTGAAATATCTTCCAAAGGCTTTGATGAAATGTCTTCTTTCTTCCCAATTCCAATTGGACTATGACAATTCTCCCTCAACCTGATGAGCCAAAAAGAAGGTAACACAATTACCATTTCTGGGGGATTATAGGCACATTCAAAAAAAATTGAAAAGGTTTATAACTATGAAACAGATTTATTTTTGATTATATAGTACAACTGGTGTGATCAGTCATCCCTTCAAGTATAATAAACATGTTACAAATATTGGTTATCACAATTTTTCATTAGAAATATAAAAAATTTACTCTTTCTCCATTTGCTAATCCTTCCTTATGAAATATAATCTACTTGTTTGCACACTGAATTTCATTCCACTAGATTCATGAATTCTTCATTAATTCTAGTAAAATCCATACTCAATTTGAGTCCTCTTTGTGATTTCATCCATCCTAGATTTCTAACTCCATCTGCTGAACCTTCACATTTATCCATCTTGGATCTCTTCTGGTACTAGAATTCTTTCCCTTTTGGTTATGCACCACCCTGGCTCCATGTAAAGCCTCAATTTGAAAAAAACTTTGATTAAAAGAAATAAAGCTAATTATCTTTGGCCTCACAGAAATATCTGAATTTAAATATGGTTGAACTTGGATATAAAGATTTAAATATAATTTAAACTGGCCAGGAATAAATTGAAGATTATTTAAATTTTTTTTCTGGATTTGTTGAAGTAATCCCACAGGTTTTTTGTGGGAGATTGTGAAATCCCAGAACTACCAACAATAGGGTGTATCAAAGTTAGGAAACCCGCCATTAGAAACCCACCATTTGTTTTTACCAAACCCGCCATTAAAAATGGCGGGTTTCTGAAATACACATACCCCCCAACTGGTGTATTTTGAAATGGCGGGTTTCATGAAAATGGGGGATTTCAAAAATCAAACCCACCATTAAACCTTCCATTTATGCATCATCATCCATCCACCATCCATCACATCTAAAACACCCATCCAAATCAGCAAATCCATACTGGTTGCATCTCCATGACATCACACACATCTCATCTCCATTGCTTCACATTTCTATAAATTTTCACATCTCCATTTTCACACAAATACCATCATCATCTCATCACCCCTCATCACATCACCATCTTTCTCAACATGTCCAATCAAAATTCCCGCCAGAAAGTTGAAAACCACAAAAACCCTGACTCAACTTCTGCTACTGTTTGACTCCCATTCAGACTCTGATTCAGACTCCAATTTGGAATCAACTTGGTTAGCTTTGAATTCTGTGTTGGAAAAGCAATACATATTTCCAAGAATACACACCCCTCCACAAACCTATTTATGAAAGGCAAAAGCTTCATTTCATCCCTGACTTAAGCTTCCAGAAACTATTCCAAACTTTGTTGCCTTCATTCATGAAACTTTTGGAGATTATTGAATACCAACACATCTTCCAGAACAATTTCTGGAATCCTCAACGCAATCCAGCGATCCAACTGGCTGTTTCTCTTTGTAGATTGGGATCAAATGGAAATGGAGCAGCAATCCATCAATTGGAAAATCTATTCTCAGTTGGTAATAGAAGCATTTACTTATACACCAAAAGAGTCATGATTGCTATCCTATCTTTTTGTTGCTCAGTCCCTTTTTTGGAAAACCAAAGAAGAATGCAAGGAGATATCTCAAGTAATGGAGACCAAAGGCTTTCCTGGTTGCATTGGGTTTTTTGATGGAACCACCATCCCCTTGAGTCAAAAACCCAAGCTAGATGGCAACCACTATTTAGATTGCAAAAAAGGCAACTGATTCATTTCTTTTCCAATGACTTTGATAACACCTTTGATCACAATACTGACCAAATATTTTTCATCTTTTTTTAGATACTCTGTGGCCCTAAAAATTTTTTGCAATAAAAACAAAAATTTCATATTCCTCCATGCTGGCCTTCCAGGTTCTTGTCATGATTCATATGTGTTCAATTGGATGCAAATTTCCCAACAACGTGGGAACTACTTTGACCAAGATCAATACCTTCTGGCCAATTCAGCTTATGCTAGTGGCAAATATGTGTTTCCAGAATACCGGAATGTACATCTAACAATCAAGGAAAAACTGATTTCAACCATCATCTTGCCCAATCACAAGTTTGGATTGAGCATGCCATAGGAGTCCTGAAAGGAAGATGGGCCAGATTAAGGGAAATGCAAAAACATCTTCAAAACACCAAAGACATGAATTTCCTCATCAACTGGATTATTGTGTAATCCTTCACAATCTTTTGGCCAACATCAAAGATGAATGGGACAAAATATTTGAAGATGATATTCCTGAAACACCTCAAGTCATCCCTGTCTCATCTTGTCCCTCATCTTCTTCTATGAGAGAGTGGATTCTTCCTCTCACCCTTGCTTGCTTTGATGAGTAATGTTTGATTTTCAAATAGGTGAAAAATAACTTCACAGTAAGTTTTTTTTTGGGTTTTCACCCAATTTTCCAGGCTGAGTCGGGGGGGTTTTTTTTTTCTTAGTGGAATTAGACAAAATCAAAAAACACCTCCACCTCATACCCCACCACTTTCCAGCCCACCCACCTCTCCCCTCCACCTCACTGCTCCAACACTTCCACCTCACCCCACTCACACACCAGTCACCTTCCTTCCTCCTCCTCATCAAACCACCTCCTTCACCTCAGCAACCTAACCAACCTCACCAGCCTCATCAACCTCACCAAGAAACCTGCCTCACCAAGCTCCCCAAAACATCCACCATCAAACTCACAAACACAATCAGTGAGTCCCCTTCCCTCATTCTTCAACTCACTAAACCACCCTTGCTTACATCTCCTTTGAAATTCCCCCAGGTCTTCTCCCTCAGCTCCACCTCATATCACTTGCATCCCCCTCCTCATCTGGTAAGCCCATCCCTTCTCTTTCTCCCCCCTTCCTCCTCCTCCTCCTCCTGCCTTGCTTGACCAACCCCCACCAATCAATTAGGAATTGATCTGTTGATTGATTCTTAATCAATAAAGTGATCAATTTGGATTGGATCAATTGATTTAAACCCAATTGATTGATCAAAACGAAATCAATTGATCAATTGATTAGGATTTGATTGATAAATTGATGTTTTTGATCAATTGCAATTCAATTTACCATTCAATTGCAAATTGATTGCTTGATGAATTTGCAATCAATCAAGCAATTGATTTCCAATGCCTCCTGCACCTGTTTTTCTTTATTTCTTTGGAGCTGATCTCCAGTTCTTTTCTTTTCTTTTTAATTTTTTTTCTTTTTAGGTGTCTCTGGACTGCACTGGAGGCCAAAAGTGTGTTCTTTGGTTTTTTCAGGTGTTCTTTGCCATGGAAGGTAGGTTTTTTTTTAATTTTAATTTTTTTAATAACTTTGCTCATTGGTGTGTTGTATGGGTCAATCATGCCAATATTTTGGGGGGTATTCAGATTCCGTTGTCCTTGGGTTCAAGTCCAGGTTTGGTTTCTCTTTTTTATTCAATCATGTTTCACCAATGATGTCTATTTGACTGACTTTTTTTTTTTTGGAAAACATTTGACTGCTCCTGGGTAAAATCCAATTCTTCTCCCACCCCCCTCAAAATGTTACACAAACAATCAAATCCCGCCTTGTTCCTCACCCCAATCTAAGTATAGGATTGGGAGGGATCAAGATGGAAGTATATGCCTTGAAAAACACACAGAAAAGTGGGAAGAGTAGGGCTACTTGCCAAAATAGGCTTCAATCTTGGGATTCAGAAATGTCTTTGGAAGTTACTGAGGAAGGTATTAATGAAAAGGTGGTCTGGTCTGGTTGGAAAACGCGTCCTTTGGATCTGTACCCTTCAATTATTGCCAAAAAGAAAAATAATAGTCAAAAACCCACCCAGGAATTGTTTGAGCAAGCAAAACAAACAATCAAGCAGTTCCATTTCTTCCACCGTGGAAAAGTAATTGTCCTTGATTGATCTGATCACCAAGCCGTGGTTGCAATAATTGAATTTGTTCCCTTGGATAAAATCTCAGAGAAAGATAAGAAGGACATCAACTTTGTCACCACTTTCCTTCATGGTTCAAAACTTTTCAACCCAGTTTGTCCTTCAAGATCTTGGGGTGGAAAAATGTGGGCAGTTGGATGGGAAATATTGATGCACCCTTTGGAGTCATTTGGACCTTATGTGAAGGAATCATCTATTATATCTTCTGCTCAAGAGTATTGTTTCCTCAGCCTTAAGGCCCAAAAAGTGTCCCAAATTCTAGGACAAATTTTTTTCAATTTGGCCAAAATTTCCTTTGAATCAAAAGGTGATACCATTAAGGACAAAAACATCCCCTCTTTCTCTTTGTTAGAATTTGGTTCCAAGCCTACACCTTTTGATTTCTCCCCACACATCACTTTCACCTAGGATTCTTTTTACAACTCTCCTCATATTGGCAAAGGCAAAATCTCTGGCTACTCCTTTTTACTCGTGGTTCCAACCAAGAAATCAAATGGTTGAATTATTGAAAATATGGACATATTTCAAGTATTGGATGGCCAATTTGTCTTTCCTGACCTTGGCTTTGAATTGATTTCAAGAAAAAAGGTATAGTCAAAATGGTTTGGGCAGCTAATAAGTACAAGCACTGTACCTTTCCTGCTGTGGACACAGCAACTCATACCAGAATGGCAATGTCACTTCAAATTAATAAAACAACTAGAAACACTTGTATGGACTTGAATAATGGCCCAATTTACTCTAGAATATATATATATATATATAAACAAAAAAGATATTTATTTTGGTGGGGTTAAGAATACTCTCAAACTTTGTAATCAAAAATATTTTTTTTCACCCATGCAAATATATTTACAAGATTTATCTGCTGTATTTCATCTACTTTTCTACTGCTACAAATTCAAGCCAAGGCTACTGGATACCTTATCCTTTTTTTTGGTTGCAAGTTGTTCCCTCTCCTTTTCCAGTTGTGCTTTCTGTTGATCCTTCTCCTTTTCCTCTTTTTGAAACTCTAGATCAGCCTGTTTCAACTTTCACTCAGCATCCCATTTCTGTTGATGAGACAAAATCTTTGCTTCCTGCTTTTTAACATCCATGGCCAGTTGACAATCCCACTTTTGCTTTTCAAACTCAAGTTTTTTGGATTGAATTTGTGATTTGACTTTTTTTTCAGGGGAAAAGCAATGAGCATGATTTTGAAAGCAAGGATATTCAACCAATGGACTTACATGAATCTTGCCTCTCCATTATTTCTTCAAAGCCCAAAAAACCAGAAGTGTTTCTCCTCTTTTGATGACTTTTGGGGTTGATATTGATGGAATTGGAGCCCTTTTGCTTACCCTTAACAGAGGAGGTTTGAGTCTGAAAGCCGTCACTAGTGTTCAAAGGCAATGTTGGAGGCCCCATTGGCTTGAGCTTTTGGCCTTGCTAGGCTGAGAATCCCCAGCCAAGTCCTCAGTTTTGACTGAATCAAATTTTTGGGAATTAAAAGCGGCTAAAGGGGTGATGTTGGCCTTCTTTCCAAAGATTTCATCCATTTGAATATAAAAAGGAGAAATGGAGTCCAACTTATCGACCACCAAGTTGAATCCCTTGGCTTTGTCAGAGTTAGTGATACCAAAGCCGGTGGAGATTGACATGGAGTGGGCCTTTTTGTACTTGGATTGATAATTATTGAATTGCTCCCTCATCTGTTTGGATGAAAGATTCAGCCTAAATTTTGTTTTTTTCTTGAGTTCATTGGCCATCAGGAGATAACCATTGACCTTAGAAGATGGAGGTTGGCCAACAAGTTTTTCATTGTCCAATCCAAAACAGGCATCATAGTTGGAGGGAAGTTTGAGCCAGTTGACCAGGATGATGTGATCAGCTCTCTTGAGCTGACTTGAGCCCTTGGAAGCTGATGGGGGAGGAATGTTTGTTGTGGAGTTCCTTTGCAATTTTTTCTTTGGTGTGTTGGAAGTTTGTGTGGACTTGCGGGGGGAGGTTTTTCTGAGGGGCCATTTGAAACTAGTAAGGGCAATAAGGTCATGAGAGGGATAAAGTGACAAGCAAGATAAAGTGATGATAGATATGAAGTGATGAGAGCGATAAAGTGACAAGATCAATAAAACAATGATTGGATTCTTTTGATGAGGTTGTAGGTACAAGTTCTTGTTGGAGGTAGATTGATGAGAGCAAAGCAATGAGAGAAATGAAGCAATGAGTGTGATGAAGTTATGAGTGATCAAGTGATGAGGTTTATAAATTGATGAGAGTGATGATGAGAGTGGTGAATATTTTTATGGCAAGGCTGGAGGTAAAAAAAGTTCCAATGAGGTAGGAGGTAGAAGGAGGTGGGAAGCCAGGTTTGGATGACATGGACAGGTGGCGGAAGCCTTTAAATACTTTATTTGAAAAAACCCACTTATTTCATGTTAAATTTGACACTTCTGATGTGAAATAAGTGGTTTTTTGATTTTTAATGGGGTTTTTGAAATGGCAGGTTTGGTTAACTTTGATAAGCCCTAATGAGGCTTTGATAATTAACGGCTTGAATTTTTATTTCTTCTGATTAATTTTTAATTATCTGATACCCTTTCAATACAGCTTCATACTCTGCCCATATTGCTTCAATTTCATTATTTTTTAATTCTTCCTTTCATTTTCCCACATAAGCTTATTTCCAATTATAGTTTGATTTTTTCCACATCTAGTTTTTGATCAAAACAACTTATTCTTTCAAATATAACTCCTTTTTTGATTCCTCAAAATATTTTGAATTTGTTTTCCCATTCAAATCATCCAGTGTTTCAATTTTTCTAATCATCAAGATTTATTTCTTCTTTTTCTTTGATATTCCTTTCAGAATTCCTCCTGATTACTTCTGTACTGATATTTTCATGTTAACACTGTCTCCTTCAACTCTCAAAATATTTTTGCCTTCTTCTCTTCCCGCATCATCATTTCCCTCTCCATGGTTTTTTGGAATATTTTTCATTTAAAAATCTGTTCCTCAATTTTTAAAAGGGTAATAATAAACTCACAACCCATTTGAGTCGTGTACAAAACTCAAATGGGTTGTATGGCACTTTCACAACTATAATTGATTTTTGTGGCCTCTACACAATTTGATTGAGTTGGGTGGCCTCTACATGGTCCCCCCTAGTTGTGTAGCGTGCCACACAAAGGTTTGTAGTTTTGTGGAAGCACACACAACTAGGAGGGGGGGGGGGTTGTAACTGGCAGACATGCCCCCCCCTCTTTCTATCAATTCCCTAGAGGGGGCAGTCCAATCTACCTACCAGGGACCTGGGGGTTGATGCCCCCAGGGCGTTGCTATTGGAAGATGGGCTGGGGGAAGGTCAGATCCCCTCAGCCACATCACTCCTCCCCCTTGTTAAAGGGGGGGGAGAGTGCCCCTTGATGGTGGGGAGGTGATCAGGTCCCCCCCACCACAGGTTGCCTTGCTTCAACCGGTCTAGTTGTTCATGGCTGGTGGTGGGGTGATCAAGTCACCCCCACTGCTGGTTGCCATGTTGCAACTGGCCCCCAGGGTTTTGGGGAGTTGTTTATGGCCCCCCACAGTTTTAATTGGCCGTTTGGGGCCCTACACAACTCCCACAAGACTGGGGGTTGTGAATTCATCATCACCCTTTTCATGAATGAAGGTGCCTTTCTTTTTTCAGGCCAAATGGTGCTTTGAGGTGGAGCTGGGAAATTTCTTCTTTTTAATTCAAAAGTCTCATGACTCCAACCTCTTTTGAATGTTTATTTTACAGAGAGAAACATACCAATTTGTTCCAATATACTTTGTGATTGAGGTTTTATGAAACTAGCAAAAATCATTCTGGGCTTTACTTAAAACTTTTTGAACACAAATGAATGTCCAGATTCATCATATTAAATTTTCAAATAAGTATTCCCCTTTGCATTAAATTAATTTGGCTCAATTAGCTTGCCAGGGTACCTGATGCCATCCAACATATGAGTGAAAGTCTTCCCATATACCTGAAGGAATTTCTTCTGCATGATTTTCTCCTTGCTTGAGGGATAGTGGAATATTCAAATCTTATTTTTATCAATGCATAATTATATATTTTCCTGTTAAAATTATCAAATAAATCACATCAAAAAAATCAGGGGAATTCATCAATATTTTCAAAGATTTGGCAGCTATTGCTCTCCTTATCTCTTTGTTTTCATTGAATAATTACATTTTTCTAATTCTACACAATCTAATCCCCTTTGGATTACCCAAGAATGATTTGATCGAATGATGGCAATTTTCAGCCCTTGAACTAGTTTTGTTTCCCAGATTCAAGTAGCTCAAATTCAACAGGAATAAATTCTTTTCTCATGCTTAATCCAGAATTTCATAATGTACTGCAACAAATCCAGATCTGTTTTGAGGAGGTAATTCAATTTTGAAAAAATTTATTTATATTAATCAATGGTTCTTGACCCAAAAAATGTGTTCTAAAATAAATTAAAGAATCCCCTCATTCCCTTTATAAAAACCCCTTATTCATCTGGCTAATATTTTACTCTTAACATTCAAAGCTAAAATTAGGGGAAAAAATTTGATGATGAAAGTTTTCAATTTCATCAGTCAACCTATAACTAATTTTTGAATCTGTTTCAATTTAATATTGGGAAATTCTATCAATTAAATCCAAAATTGCTTTTATACGAGACAAGTATCAGTCTGTTACAAATAATTTGGTTATCTCCTCTTCAGCCCCAACTAATCTGAGCTGTGACAAAACTCAATAATAGAATTCTTGAGTTTTGTGGCTACCCAGGGCAAATTAAATTGAAATCTTTTGCCTTTTGAAACCATTAATACAAAATGAAAAAAGGTAAATCTATAGAAGTTTTTCATGTAGGTAAAATCTGCTATTCAAAAATGGTGAAAATTTCAAGAAAAAGATGCTGGTAAATGGTAAGAGAACAAAAATGCTTCCAAATTTGCATCTGATCAGTAAATTGTTGAATGTTTCCAGTTCTCATATGAGTTAAGCACAATATTCAGTTCATATTGAATAGATTATTTACCAGAAAGAACTTATTTCTTCATTTTATTTTCCATTCTTTAAAGATATTTTCTTCTGGTTAAAATTTTTCCATCTTCCAGGTTCGTGGATTTCACTATTTATTTGGCAGGGAAAACACCCAAAATAATTTCCCTGACTTTTTATTGGAATTCAACTTGAATTCTTCAAGCAATTTTTTGAACAGTAGGATCAAAACAGGGATCATGTTTGTGTTCTTTATTTCTTTAAACAATATTCCATTGGCTTGATTTGATGCTTTTTGATACACAAGTATTGGAGGAGAAATTGAAAATCCTTGATGATTTATGAAATGATGAAGGATCAAGATTTTATTGCTCATTACCTCCCAAGGATCACTTCAAATAAATAATGAAAAAGGATAGGAAAAAAAAGAATAAAATACAATATATATAAATAATTGAAAAAGATTCAGTGGGGCTTTTATCAATTACTACAGCCTCATTGCCCTTGGAGAAATTCAAGAAAGCTCAAAGGATAAATATATGTAGAGCATTATTTTTCTCAGACCCCAAATCCTTAAACCCACATGGTTTTGAAGTTATGGGGGTCCAATGATAAATTCACAACCCTGGGGTTGCAAACAGGCGTGAATTGCCATTCACAACCCATATGTCTCTTGAACGGAAATTCACAACTGAATGAGCAGCAAGCAAAATTTTTTATGACTTGCATGTCACCTGAGGGGTTTTGAATCCCCAATTGTAACCCTTTTTGAGTTGTGATTGGGCATTTGCAAGCTTTTTTGAGTTTTTTTGGGTATTTGCAAGTCTCAATTGGGGATTATCAAGTTGTGGATCAGGGTTGCACCTGTTTTCCTGGCCCATTTGTGGCAAAATAGCCCCAACTGGGGCATTTACGGGGGGAATTGGGGTACCTAGGCACCCCTGGACCACATTTGAGTGCTTTCAACCAAAATTTGGGGATGTGGCATACTATTTGGGACTATTTAATCACAAAAAGAGACTTGGAAATCAAAAATTCTCCCTATTGGAAAATCAAAGACTAGTTGCAAAACAATACTCACCCATTTGATAATTTTCCCCTCAACCCAAAAGTGGGTAGACTTTGAAGTTGTTGGAAACATTTGTATTTAAAATCAAACCAAATTTTTTTTGAGGATTATTGGAACAGTGGAAAGCCCAAGCCCCCCCCGGTTTAAGCATGGCTGCATTAACTGACTTAATTGAAAGTGTTGTTAAAAAAGGTTTTTATTCTAGGGTTTTGGGTAGGGAGTTGGAAAAGAAGAAATTGTTAGCCCCAATTGCATCCTCATCTAGGTTTAAAATTGAATAAAAATATTTCCTTCACAACTGGAATTGACTAAAGGTGGTGGGTCACATTTCATATGCCATTGGACTGAGAAGGATTTGGATTGATCAATGCCAACACAACCATGTGGGGTGTAACTATAAAAATATGAGGTGCCAGAGCCCCTTGAACCTCCTCCTGTGAGAGCCTATGCTAGTTGGGAAGAATATGATATTTATTGCCAAAGATGGGCATCAATGCATGGATATGCATTGATGACATTCAAGTCAAAAAAGGATGAATATGTTGATTTTTTATGTGACAGATTTGGGGTATATGAAGGGCAGTTCCTCACCAAAAAGAAAAGGCAAACTCACAGAACAATTTTTGGGTGTAAATTCATGATCCGTGCAATTTTAAAAGTAGCAGATCCCACATGGCATCTCTCCATTTGAAATGACCAACACAATCATCAATCATCTGAAAACCCCTCAGTGCATCCTCAACTGAGGAGAATCTCTGTTCAAGCCTTGGATAAACTGAAAGAAGGCATGAAAGATGGGCTCAATACAGTGCAGCTTAAAATTAAATTAAGTAAGGTTGATGGTTGAGAATACATTGACAATAGAAAAATCTATAACACTTGGCAAAAGTTAAAGCCTGCCAAACTGGAAGGAAAGTTGTTATGCATGTTCTATTAGAAATGCTCTGGGAATCCCTGTGGGTTTCCAGGTCCAAATTTGGTCAAGAGGGTCGCTTAGAGGCCCTTTTCTCAGCTAATATTGATTATATAAAACTTTCTGAAAAATTTCATCATATTGCTCTGTTGGATTGTACTTATAAAACAAATAGGTACAAAATCCCTCTATTGCGTGTTGTTGGAATGAAAGCCAACATGAAAACCTTTAAAAAGGCTTTTTTTTAGAAAAAAAGAAAAATATGAGTTCTACAGTCGGGTGTTGAATGAATGAAAGTATTTGGCTTATGATCCCAAGAGGCTTCCATAATTCTTTGTGACAGACCATGAAAAGCTCTGATTTGTGCTATAAAACATAGTTTCCCTGAGTCATCCAGACAGTTGTGCTCCTGGAACCTGTCTCAAAATATTCAAGTAAATTTTAAATTTTGCTTCAGTAATTACAAAGAAGGATTTCAAAGTTTTATGACTCTGTGGGCGAAGTATGAGGCCTCTGAAACCAAGGGGGAGGCAGAATTCAATGATGTAGAACTCAGAGTATGCCAATTTGTTGCTTCTTCTGGTAATCTATTCTGGGAATTCTTATGTTGAAAATTGTATAAATCTTTTATTGAAAGACTGCAAGTATTTGCTCAAGTATATGGAAAAGAATATTTTCCTATCAAAGAGACGTTTGTAATGGCATGGACTTGTGTCAACCCAGACTTTGGAGATAAAAAAATGTCTTGGGTAGAAGAGGCCCCTTCTACTTTTAAACAATTACTTTTGGGATCTTTAGGGAGCATTTTGGATGTGTGCAAACACCTGGAAGCAACCATTGAAAGCCAAATCCAATCAATGCATGTGTTGCTCAAAAAATCTCAAATAAATTTAGTAACCATTCTTCCAAAACAAATTTTTCCTTTGGGTTACAAATTTTCAATGGAGACAATTAAACCCATTTGAGAACAATTTTAGAAGTTAGTGGGTGGCCATTATGGCAAGGTGTGCTCAAAGTCTTATTCAAAAAAAAAATGGCTTTCCACGTTCCCACATGCTAGGTGAAATACTAGCATCAAGAGGATCTACTTTGCCTGAGGATTTTAATCCTCTGTGGAGGTTAGACTATGACCCTTCCAGTGAATTAAGTTGTCTTTCTTGTTTTTTGAAGTGTACCAATCATAGGTTTGAAGGATTAATGATTGTTTTAATTTTTAAAAGAATTACACTGTGGTGACCAATTTGTTGAATTTCTGTCTATTTTTCCTCATTATCTCTCAGTTTCATTTATTCTCTTTCTTTTATTTTCAGTCTCATGTGCATCTGTGAAGGCACACGTCTCACATCTCTCCAAAGCTGTACCTAGTGTTCCGCGTGCTCTAATTCAAGTTTATTGCGTTCCAGTGCCAATACTCCACATTGGATTGGCACTGGGAGGCTACTTGAGCACTGAATTGGGCACACCTCTGTCCTGTTCCTCACGCAACCACACTGGTTTTGTCACTCAATTAAGGGTGCTTTGAGTCAGGTAAGCCTCATCTTCCTATTCTATCTTTTCTGATGTTTCCATCTAACTGTCTCCTCAGTCATCATCTAAATAAGTTTTGTGTAGGCTTGTGTTCAGGATCCATTGCTACGGTGTTATTTTGCACATTTTTAATCCTTTCAAATCCTGGTTTTAGGTTATTAACTTTTCTTTATTCCTTATCCTCTTTGTCTTTATTCTTTCTTCATTCCTGAAAAAATTAATCATGGTTTTTGTTGCCTCTGAATTTTACAGATTTAAAGTCCCAAGGCTCATAAACTTCACCAGGATCAATACTTTCAGCTTCAATTTGTACAACTTTGAAAAACCTATCCCTAAAAATCTCAACCTGCCACTCCTAAATGAAACCAACTTTTCTTCCTGGGTAATGCAAATCAGGAAGTCATCTTTTAAGAAAATTACTGCTTGAATACGTTGAAAATACATAATTCAAAACTCTTGTAATTTCTTCTACAGTCCCTCAAATGAAGAAAAGCTAAGAAGCATCAGAACTTCTCATTCAACACCTAGGCAATACAGATTTTGAAGAAGTCATAAATCCTGATAACCAATCTAAATCTTCCCTCATCTGGCAAGCCATCCTCTATTGATATGCATCCCAATCTTCAAACAATAGAGGTTGCATCTGGTTGAACTTCATCCAGTAAAAATTTGATGGTAACCTTCACACCTACCCACAAGAGTGCAGGAAACTCATAAACAAATTACCCGTAGTCAAACTTGAAGTTCCCCAAGATATATTAAGCTACACTATTCTTGCAAAACTGACCACTAATTCATCTCACACGGTTGACAACATCCTCCTCAAAAATGACTTACTGCAAAGCCCTACCCTGTTTCTCAACAAGCTGCAAGAAGTGACCCATCTGGAATCTACTCAAACTAATCCTAACACATCCTCACCCACTACAAACCCTCCTGATCAAACTGGTTCCACTGCCCTACTTAAAACCAAAACACGGAAAGGACCAGAGCACCCATGTTCAAAAGGAAACCACAATCCCCTGGCTGAACACCCCAAGTCTTATTGCTGGCAACTGCATCCTCATCTGAGACCTGACAAGAATGCTCCTCAAGCCCACCACACCCAACCAATTGAACCTAGTACACCAGAAACAGACAACTCTGCCAATCCCGCCAATGCCTTCTATAATGCCCAACTGTATCACCAGAGAGCTTTCCATTCTGACTCTAAAAACAACTCTGCCCTCCCTCATGTCCTGGACTCCAGAGCCAGTCACCATATTGTGAATCATCCCAACTACCTCATCACTTCCAAACCAATAGACATGCTAGTCAGTTCTGGCTCTAACTCGTTGGCTCACCAAGCCACTGCAATTGGGACTGCCAAAATTATCAATCATGAGGGCTCCAAAATTGTTCTAGAGGATTTTCTTCTGATTCCAGACCTCAATAGATGCCTTATATCCCTTGATAGACATCTAGTCCAAAAATCAAACATCACCCAATTTGGCAGGAATGGAGTGTCAATCACCATAGACAACGTCCAACTAGTAGGCTCAACCATTAACCGCCTTCTGGAGATATATGGAACTTGATTTGTCAAAGCTCCTTCTCAACCTGTTATGAATCACCTCTCTTCCAATCAGATTGACTCTAAATGGCACCATTGTTTGGGCCATCCTGGCATGGTCACCCAGAAACTCCTATTCCCAACCTCTGGCTTGACTATCCCCAACTGCTATGTGTTCCAGACTTGCAAGATGACTGCCACAGCATTCAATGGCCATTTCAAAGCTGCCAATCAACCATTGGAAAATGTGAACATTGATTTAGTTGGTCCAATCTCAGTTGAATCAGCGGGTCATTGCAGATACTTTCTGACTATTGTAGACCAATACTCTCGCTTCAAGACAGTTTCATTCCTGAAGACAAAGGTGAGGCCCTATCAGCCTTAAAACACTTTGTATCCGCCTCTGAACAAAGTCTAAACAGGAAATCAATCACCTTAGTCTCAGAAAATGGTGGTGAGTTCACAAGCTCCAAATTTAAAAATTACTGTCAAGAAGCCGGAATTACTCACCATTTCTCACCTCCTTATACTCCTCAACAAAATGGTGTTGCAGAACGTGCAAACAGATCAATCATCAAGAAGGCAAGATGGCTGTTCAACCACAGCCAACTTCCAACTTGTTACTGGGCGGAGGCTGTTAAAACTGCTACCAATATTCTCAATGTATTACCTGTAGTTTCTAACCACAACTTTATTCCCCATGAAATCTGGTTCACTACCAAATTCAATTACAACATGCTGCAACCTTTTTGCTGCCCATCCTTTGTCCATATTCCAAAAGACAACCACCAGTGCAAGCTTGGTGTCTCTGGCTTCAAGGGTGTTATACTAGGTTATAGCAACCAATTCTCATCTTACAAAATACTCAATCCAGCTAATGGTAAGGTTCATATCACTTCCAATGCAAGATTCATTTAAACCAAGTTCAAAAAGGGCTTGAATCACTCTCCTTTTCCATGTGTATCCAAACTCTCCCAAAATTCAGTGCTCATTCCCAATGATCTGAGTTTCATACCAACAATCAATTCCAATTCCCCAAGTTCATCCAAGCTTGTCAATGACATGCTGCCTACTGATGCAATCTCAAAATCCTGCCTCAGCAAAGTTAGTACCAACAACATTCTCACATACCCTAGGCATGAAGGATCCCAACTCTATCTAGCCATCAACTACACAGATCCAACCACTCTGGACAAAGCTCTAAATGACAAATTCAGGCTCAAATGAATCAAGGCTATGAATAAGGAACTACTCAACCTGGAGTCCTACAATGTATTGGAAGAGCAAGACACTGACACCAATTCCAAGGCAATCAAATGTTTTTTGGTGTTTCAAACCAAGCGCAATGCCAAGAACAAAATAATCAAACTCAAGGCTTTACTTTGCATACAGGGTTTCAACCAAAGGGAGGGAGTCAACTTTGAGAGTGTGTTGGCCCCACGGGTGACAAAACATTTCTTCTAATTCTCATCACCTACGCAGTCCAAAAAAACCTGCTCTTTCACCAGCTCAATGTAAAGTCAGCATTCCTGAACACCTTGCTTAAGTAGAATATCTTCATTGCCCCTCCGTCTAATGTCACTATAGCACCTGGAAAAATGCTCAAACTCAAGAAAGCAATCTACAGCCTGAAGCAAGCTACCATGGCTTGGTATCAGACGCTCAGCTCTTGGCTAATCAGCGTAGGTTTCAAACAAAGTGAAGTTGATAACTGTGTTTTCTATTCTGATGACATGTGGTTGTATATTCATGTGGAAAAATTTGTAATTTTCAGCAAAGACCCCTTGAAGTTCAATAAACTGATTGAATCCTGTTTCAAAATTAATTATCTAGGCCAAGCTTCAATGCTTCTTGGCATCAATGTGAATTCCAAAAAGAACAGATTCAAACTATCTCATTAAACCTACATCAACTTGCTGGCCAGTAAATATGACCTTCCAAGTCATATAGAACACTCAACTCCCTTCAATCCAAACGGCAAACTGCTGGCTTCCACCTCTGAGGAACACAAACATTTTCTGAATACTGGCCAAGACTACAGGAAGATCATTGGCAAGCTACTGTATGTCAGTTGAAATATGCAACCAGACATCACCTTTGCAACAAACTATCTGTTGCAATTCCTCATGAGACCCAACTTTGCCCGCAATGATGCTGCTCTGAAGGTTTTCAACTATCTCAAACACACAAGTTCAAAAGGGCTAAAATTCAGAAAAATGGAGACTCACGACAAACTGATTGCATATGTGGACTTGGACTGGGCCACTTGCCCCCAAACTTGTTGTTCAATCTCTGGACTCTTGATCATGTGGAAAGGGAATCTAATCACATGGAAATCAAAGAAGCAGCCAAAAATCTTGCTCTCAACCACTGAATCCAAATACAAATCAGTTAGAGATTGGGTGAAGGAGGTCCTCTGGTTGAACACCCTCCTGGCCAAGTTCTTCCAATTCAAACTGCTCAAGCCTACTCCCATACTTGAAGAAAACAAAGGTTTCATCAAGCTTGCTCTTCAAAAAGCCAATCACTCCTCTTTCAGAACCAAGCATTTTGAATTTGGCATCACTTCATCAGAGAAGAGCTGGAAAAGGGTAAAATTTTTCTGCAGAAGGTCTCCTCATGAAAAAACCACACTGGTTTCTTAACAAAAACGTTATCACAGCAGATCCTTCAAAAATTCCTGTGCACAATGAACGTGTCCTAAGCATCAGCCTGCAAGATGGTGTTGATTTTTAATTTCTGTCTCCTTTTCCTTATTATCTCTCAGTTTCATTTATTCTCTTTATTTTATTTTCAGTCTCATGTGGATCAGTGAAGGCACACGTCTCACATCTCTCAAAAGCTGTACCTACTGTCCTGCGTGCTCTACTTCAAGTCGCGCGTGTTCCAGTGCCAATACTCCATATTGGATTGGCACTCAGAGGCTACCTCAGCCCTGAATCCAGAACACCTCTTTCCTGTTCCTCACACAACCACAACTGTTGTGTCAATGGATTAAGGGGGCTTTGAGTCAGGTAAGCCTCATCTTCCTATTCTATATTTTCTGATGTTTCCATCTAACTTTCTCCTCACTCACCATCTAAATAAGAGTTCTGTAGGCTTGTGTTCAGGATCCATTGCTACAGATTTATGTTGCACAGTTTGACTCCTGTCAAATCTTGGTTTTAGATTATTAACTTTTCTTTATTCCTTATCCTCTTTGTCTTTATTATTTCTTCATGCCTAAAAGAATGAATCCTGGTTTTATTTACCTCTGAATTTTACACAATTTGGTGCACCTCAAGAAAATGTGGCAAAATTTAATTTTTTTTCTTAGTTTTTATCTCATCCAATTTTTAAATAAAAATAAAAGAAAAAAAATCTGTTGGTATAGATAATCTCCTCCTTTCGCATCCCCCAATGTCTTTTTTTCCTAGTGGTCTAGGAAGGGCTTCTAGCGCGCCCCTATCTCCATATCCTGCGCTCAACTCCTCCTTGTCACGCTTGGCACCATTTTTTTTATTTTGGCTGAGCGTGCACAAATGGTCTTCATCCTCAGCATCCCTTCAGATCTATCAATCATCATCAAAACCATCACCTCCTCAATACTGAAGCCATTGGAGTCATCCATCTCGCAGCTGGCTCATCTTATTCACCTTGTCCTATCTCCTCTGGCCCACTGAGTAACCCATTGAACCCAATCCCCAGCTCAACCATTGCTCCCATTGCCGCAATCCAATCTTTCTCATCCTAAAAAATCACTCCAATTGATTCTAGGCTCAACCCAAATCTACCATTGCAGCGAGTGACCCCCCCAACTGGTCCTTCAATCCACTGTTGCCCCTTGCGTCACCTTCTGCAGCGGTCGCTGACAGTTTTCGCGGCTGTTTCAAAACTTGCAGATGCCCGTCAGCAACTGAGAGTGCCCACTCAACTCTGCCTGCTGGGTTGTCTTCCCCCTGTTCATTTCTTTTATGGTTTTTCCTTCTAAGATTTTTTTATGTCATTATTCATTCACTTTCAAATCTGGATTCTTTATCATCATCCTCATCAATATTTCATTTGTCAAAAAAAAACCTTTTTCTCTGCTTTCATTTGTAGTTATCACTTGTAAATGGTCTACAGGGCTCTTCTTCCCGTAAAAGGAGGGTCTCTACCCTGCCTTTTTTGTCACTTTCAATCCATCCATAATCCATCGTATCATCAGCTTTCATTATCATCAAAGTAATCAATCTATGGGGCCCTTCCCTTTCTGAGCATCCTTATTGTGGGTATATCTTTTGATTGCCCCTTGATCCTTTGAGCCTCCATACCCAAATGCTTCAATATGTCCTCTGTCACCTGATCCTTATTACCAACCAATAGCCTTTCTAGTTGAAGAAGAATTCATTGGGTTGAATTCTTGAGTGTGTTAAGCCACTCCCATGATCCCTTTCTCCAACCATTTTGGGCCTGATCATTCATTTGATTGTCTTTCCAGAACAAGTCACATTTGAATGAGAGGTTTCTTTAATCTTGAAACCTGAAGTGTTAAACCTCCCTTTATTTCTTTGAAGTCAAATTCCCCCACACTATTCTTGAGTCCCATGAGAAGTGCTGGGTTATTCTTGTTTGAATCTGTTACTTCTTTGCTTCTTGAGCTTCATAAAACATGTTGCTTTGTTTTTTACAGCCACCCACAGTTATCTGGTACCCTTCAAGCGCTTTATTTCCAAGAGTTGGGCAGTTGCATTGAGAACCAGGAGCTTTGTTGGGATTGAGTTGATCTTTCCTAATCTTCTGCTGAAAACCAGAGTTATTAACTTGTGGGTTTTGTTACTTACAACTGCCTTGTTCTATTGAACTCTGAACAAAATTTTGGCTTGTTTTTTCAAGTATTTTTTGGCACCATCTTGCCTCAGATATTTTTTTTCCCATTGCTACCAAATACTATCAAATTCATTCTTTCCATTTATTCCTTATTTACAAGGTTCTGCATCTTGATTACGGTTACACTTAAATATTTTTGTAACACTCAGGAGGGCAGCCTCAACAGCACCTTTTCCCCTCCACAGAACTTCATGCGTCTCAGCACTTTTTGGAGTCTTACAACGCAGATCCAGTGCTTGAAAAATTCAATTTTTTAACAAGTTGAATTCCATGCTTATGGGAAAATCTCAAAAAGTTAGATTGGAGATTTTGAATTCTGTGGTCAATTATACAGCCACTTTGTGTCAGCCTCCTGGATGCCAAGACCCTTGCTATCCTTTAGCTACCAGAGGTGATAGAATAAATAATAAATATATTATTTAATAAATGCAGCAAAAATCCATAAAATATTTGGATAAAGCTTATTGCAAGGTTAATTGGTTTGGTTATGGTTTATTGTTATAAATCAATATATATAAATTAATTATTAAATATTTTTATAAAGGGGCCACAATTATATTGGGTATCTTTAACACCTCTCTTGAGGCATTTCAGTATGAAAACACATATTCCTGGTTACTTTGGGCTCTTTATTTTAAAGGATATTTTTCCCAGAGATAATATGTATATAAAATACACGGTTAAGTGGCAGGGCTTTGCAGCCAAGCTTCCACAACAGAGAAACAATAATAAAACTCACTTTTATATTATTAAATCCTTAGGGTATCTTTTTGGGATGTGCACGGATGGGTTAAACCTGTATACTGGGGTTATAAGGTTGTTCAGCAGTTTAAATTGATAAAAAGAGGTTGAGGATGGATAGTATTGATCAGACTCAGCCATGAATCACTTACCTATCTCTTATAAGTATTTGATTACCTTGGAACAGTGTCTGGATATAAATATAACTGGGTCTCTAGGTATCAATATCCCCAAAAGAGCTCTTTATTTATAGCTTTTGGAGTCCCAATATTGTCCTTATGAGGGGTAAAGGGGCTCAAAGGGATGGACACTGAGGCTAGAAGGGTAACCAGTAGTATCCTGTCACGTTTTTCTTGGTGCTGTAACACGGTTAGCATCTAATTCCACAGGGTAGGGGAATTATTCTACTTTATAATTGATATTTGGACGTGTGGATAACACTAATCTGTCCTTTTTATTTATTATTTAATTAATTATCCTTAGTAAATGTTCCCAGTAAGTTAATAATTATTTTAACAGACATTCCTATGGAGATTCTGATGTCAAGTGAGTTCTCATAATGTTTTAAATAATTGGAGTAAAGTCATGATATTGATTTTACTCCTTATTTTTGAATTTCAGTTGATTTACTAAAATAATTACTTAAAAATATAAGTCATGGGTATTCATGTAATATTTTAACATCATTACTTTTTTTAGTATGTCACGCAAATATTGATTTCTACAAATTCCCATGATAGTATATTAAAGTATTTTAATATATTTTTAGAAGTTGTCACTGTCTTATTTTTGACATTCTTGGTACTTTGAATTATATTTAATAAAAAATATGTATAAAGGTTATTTCAGTATTTTTATATAATTTTATGTATTTTTAGACTATATACTATCCATGGGAACATTAATTACATATTTAGAATGTTCCTGTTTGGGTTGTAGCATGTTTACATGGTACCTAAGTTTCTCAGGCCGCCTGTCACTTTGTCAACCTGTAGTCCCGCAGCTGTGTACTTGTCAGAGGCCCTGGGCTGCGTAAAAAACTTTGAAGGAGGGACAGAGCTGTATCTCAGCCGCGCGCGGGTGCATTGGCTGCCGCAGATGCGTGCGGGAATTGTGACAGAACACATTTCCATCCGTAACTCCTAAAATATACACAACACCTCAATTCTGACTTAATTTTATGTGTGAAACCTATACGTGACAATAAATGTGAGATATTTAACTTGCCAAAAAGTTCAATAGTGGTGCCATGGTATTTTGGTCTTTCTTTCCTTAATTATTTAAAAATATAAGGAGTTGGATTTCAAGGGTGGGGTCAGTGAGTGACCCTTCCTAATTTTGGGTGTAAAAACCATTTTTGCAATAATATTTATGGTTTTTGTACTCCTCCTTAGGTTAATTTTATTATTATTATTTTTATATTATTTTTGTTACTTTTGCAGCTTGCTCTGCAATAGTAGCAAGCTGACACTTTGATTTCCAATCCAAGGCTTGAGCCAAAGGTCTGACAGTCCAGCCACATTCAAACCAAATTGAAAGCCACTCTTTGAGAACTTCCAAAATTCAAACACATTGAAATAGAACTTAAGATGGAAAAAAGGGTTAAAAGGGGACAAAAAATACCAAAGATAGTAAACACTTTATTTTGAGCAGTGTTCATTTTTATGGTTTAATGAACTGATTCAAAAATTATTTCTTTAGTGCAAGGAACGCTCTTCATCTGAATTTTGTAGTTCAGAGAAAGAGACTGAAAGTGAATTAGGCTCTCTTCATTTGGAATCTTCTTCCTCAGAAAATCAAGAGGAAGAAGAAGAATTGGAGAAGTCAACCAGAAGTGCATCATTTTTGAGTTTTCATTTCATTGATGTGATAAAAAACAACAATGAATACTAGTTGTTTTTGATCTTAGGAACCCAAAGTGAAATACATGAGAACTTACGTGAGTTCATGGGGGAGGTTTGGGGTCCATTTGGTTATCGTAATTGCAGATTTAGAGTCATTTTCAAATCACTTGGGTATGATGAGAATGGTTGGCTTAAAATACAAAAGCAAATGATTGAAACATTGAGGAAAAATAAGACATGCCATTCTATGATCCTTGTTGGCAGTAAAGAAATTGAAAAGATAGAAAAAGAACTTGATGTTAATGACTTCAATGAAAAGATTCCCTCTTTGAAATTTCTTGCAAAGCTTGACATGGGCCAATTAATATCTGATACTTATAAGAGACCAATTTGCTTCATTTGATTGGATTCATGTTGTACTTATACTCCTTTGAGAATGAGTGTAAAAGAAAAATCAGATGCTATCTTAATTTGATTTTTCAACAATAAACACTGGGTTCACCTTGTACTTGAGGGAGAAATTATTCCAATCCCACCCATGGTTTCCAAACCAGCTTCTTTTACTTCTAAAAAGGCTTCTTTTTGGGTTGATCATATAAAAGAAAAACTTGGGTTTTATTCTAATTTATAAAAATCATTTTAATTTCATCATTTTAGTTTTGGTTCTGATGCTTATTATTTAATTCTATTAATATAAAGGGTTATCACATTTTGAGAATTATTATGTTGGTTGTTTTGATTTGAAATAATTATTTTGAGTGTTTTTAATGAGATTTAATGGTAAGTCAGTTCAACTTGTGTTGGGCTGATCCCATCATGAGGATTTTTTTTATTCATTTGATTGGATCAGCTCAACACAATTTTAAAGTGTTTTTTTTGTGTTTTTACTTTAGGGCCTGTCCATTATGGTGAATTTTATTGAAGTATTTTTTGGTGTTTTTAATTTATTGCTAGTACATTGAGGTTGGCTTGATACAATATGGCTTCATTGGATCAGCTTGACACAAGTTGACCTTGTATTTTTTGGAATTTTTAATTTAGGGCTGGTCCATAGAATTTCATTGTTTATTTAATTTTTGTTGTTTTTACTTTAGGGCTGGTCCATATAATTTTCCATTTTTTATTTATATTTTCTGCGCATTCATGGCCCCAAAGTGGTTAAATTTTTATAGTTTCCATTTTCTTTTTTTTTCAAATTGTTATATTTTTTTTATTTTTTTGGTGTTTTTATTTTTTTTATTTTTGTTTGTTTAATTTTTTATTTATTTTCATTTATTTATTTATTTTCATTTATTTATTTATTTGAGTTTATTTTATTTTTAATTTATTTTCTTTTATTTCTTTTTTATCACCATGAATGGGTTGTGTACAGCTGCTCACAGCAAATTTTAGGGTTTTGGCTGGCTGTTCATGGCCAAAATGGGTTGTGAGGGCCCATCCAAAACTGAAATTGGTTGGAATTTGCCATTTAAAACTGAAATTGGTTGTAAACCACGCCACACAACCTAATTTGGGTTGTGAAAAAGTGGCGTAGAGTTGCAAATTTAACATTTCCCTATGGGGGGACCTCCTGTGCACACTAAGATACTTAAACTCCTGTGGTTTCTGGAAATTTGTATGGCTCAGTTGTTTATATTTCATCTAAAGGGCCCCCAAAACTATTTATAAGAATATTTTTGTTGACTCAAACCCCTGAAAAATTCCTCCAAAAATGAAAAAATAACAAAAAGGAAGGAGTTTTCTGTGAATTGACAACACTTTTTTAAAATTTTTCTCATTAATTAATTTTTTAATCTTTATTCTTTGTTTGATTTATAATTATATCTAAGAAATTCAAAAATATTTCTCATTAATTTAGAAGGGATCTTTTGCTCTGAAAGTCAAACAAGATTCAAAAATACCACAAAATATAGCTTTATTTTGGAAAATTCCATCAAAATATTTCATTTGGGGTTCTGATATTATGATATTTAAAGGCCATTAGAAAACATAAAGAGCAATTAGTTTATATTATTTTGATTTTTTTTGAGGGTATTGAGCCCCTAAAAATCTTCCTTAAAACCAGAAGTAACATCATGAAGGTCCCCAAACATCTTTTCACAATGTCAATTCCAGACATGAGGAAACTTTTAAGGTGTTTTAATGCCATAAAGATTCTTCAAGCAATTTTTTTTAACTTATTTCAATGTGGCTAACACTCATGTTCCTTACTTGCTTTTTGAAATAAGTTCTTTTTTTGTGCTTCTTTTTAATTTGATTAAATTTTAAGAGTAAAAAACCACTGTTTTTTTTAGATGTTCATAAAATAACCACAGCATAAAAAATCCAAAATGTTTTCTGCAAACACCTCCTCAATGAAGGCTTCAAATTCTTCAAAACCTCTTTTATTTTATTTTTATTTTTCTTTTTTGAAGGAAACTCCAAGGCATTTAAGACCACAAAAAGATTCTGATAAATATTTTTTGGGGCTGTTCAGTTTCAACATAGCAAACTGCAGTGTCAAAAATTCAAAATGAAAATTTGCCAAAACCTTGTGTTTTGAACTGTTTAGCATCAGAAGGAGATGTTCCTTTCATGGCAAAACTGTGTGAGTTGAACAACCATTAGTGAATGATGACTAATTGCCTATATATATAAATCAGTATGAAAGAAATGTCACTGGTGGCAATGGCCACCACAACAGCGAATTATGATAACTGTTGTAAGCCTACTACTATTTCAGAGCTAGCTGAAAAATTATCAAAACATAAGAATAAACAATGAAAATGAAATAAACATGAAAATCACATAAAAAAATGATAAATACTGAAATATCATGTCAAAAATTGATTCCCCACCTGGAATTAGGTAGGTTCGCCCACTGAACCTACACCCACATTCAAAATCCTGGATCATTTAATTAAATGGGCCAAAATAACCATGTCACTAGGTTGGCACTTTTTGGCCTTCTTGATGTTTTACATGAGAGATAACATATATTCCACCTGACTAAAATTCAGTCATAAATGGAGTGCTTTGAATAGTTTAGGATTTATGGACATATTTGTGTTTTGTCCAAATTCCTGCACATAGCCATTCACACTCCCAACAGGCCTGAGATACAGACACAGCCCTTTCCTTCTGAATTCCTGTGCACATTCATGTGAAAGCCAGGCCACATCCAGTGAACAGGCTGACAGATTTGCCCCCCACTGTCAGAGCCAAAATAACCACAAAAACTCTGAAAGAGAGGCTAAGAAATGCCTTAGAAACGCATGCATATTTCATATGCATGCATATCCATCAAACCTGCCAAAAAAACCATTGATAATTAAATAATGACAGGAAGGACACATGAAAACCCTCCAAAAGATGGTTTGGGAATTTTGACCAAAATCACAAAATGGCCAAAAATAAATTTCACCAAATTCTCAAGCTGGAACCAGTGACACCTGCTTTGGCTAAATAACATCAAAATTTCCATAAAAATATGTTTAATGAAATAGAACTTCACTGAACTTTACATAAATGCAAACAAAACCACAAAAAAAATACATACACAGATTGCAGGCTCATTTCCCCTGCAAAAATAATGAAATAAATGATGAAAATAACATATTTCTTGGCATTTGAAAATGAAATCTGGCTTAAACCACTAAAATGAGCCTGTGGACCATGCATGAATGCCCTGATAGGCCCAGAACATGGTTTGTTCCCCTCCATTTACCCTGATAAACTGAAGAGGGATAAATACAGGCTTCTTCTCAGGCTATTTATCCCCCATACATCTATTATCATACTCCCAGACACCATTCCACAGTGGATTCAAATACCTGTTAGGATAAATAATGTATTAATGGAATTATTCTGACCCTTATATTGAATATTCCACCCTTATAACTCAACTTTTGCACCATGGCAAGCCCTCAAAGAATTACAATAGGCCCACTAACTAACCTTTAGTTCAGTTATTACAGGTGCCCAAGTCTTAAAAATCTATCCTGTAATTTATTCCTATTTTATCTGGCTTTTTTGCTACCCTAGCCCAGAGATACAACATATTTTCCTGGATAATAATCCCTTTGGTACCCTTGTAACAATTTTTGAATTTCCAAGGTGCACAGATTATTAGTTTAATCCCCTGAAAAGAAGCTTCATAGATCCCTGGTTTTAACTGTGGCCCCTATTTTTATTTGATCAATAATCTATTTATTGATTAATTCACCCTTAAAACATACAAAGCCACCTACTTTTACTTGCTTTATTCATATTATCAGGAGGCCAGTGTTGGATTCACAACCTCAGGGTCGCAAATGGGCGTGAATTGCCCTTCACAACCCATACGTGTTGAAAATGGCAAATAACAGCCCAACAACTTTCTAGCCAGGTTGCTAGCGACTTGCACACCCCCCAGGGGGTTTCAAAACCCCAATTGATACCCATTTTGTATTGCAATTGGGGATTTGAAACCCTATTTTGGGTTGAAATTGAGGGTTCACAACCCCCTGGGGATGCATCAGTTGCAAGCAGGGTTTCTGCGTGTTTTCCTTGACCATTTGGGCTACTCATTTGAGGGGGAATTTGGGGTACCTAGGCACCCCTGGACCACATGTGAGTGCTGTCAACCCAAATTTGGGGATCTGTCATGCTATGTGGGACTATTGGAGTAAAAAGAAACTTGGAGATCAAGCATTCTGCTATTGGAAAAAGCTCCTGACCCACACCATGTACACACACACCACATGCCCATTGCATAAATTAATTTTTCTCCAAATTAATTTTTCTCAACCCAAAAGTGAGCAAACTTTTGGAGTTGTTGAATTGAAAATTGAATTGAATACAAAAATTCCTTTGAATTTTTTTGTTTTATGTGAACAGTGGCAAGCCCAAGCCCTCACAGATTAAACAAGGCTACATTGAGGGACTTAATTAAAAGTGTACTTAAAGTTTTGGTGGAATCTAGGAATTTTGGAATCTAGGGATTTGGGTAAAGAGTTGGAAAAGAAAACATTGGAAGCCCCAATTTCATCCTCATCTAGATTTAAAATTGAGGACAATATTTTTCTTCAAAGATGGAACAAGATTTTCCATCACAAATTGAATTGAATAAATTTGGTGGGTTCACATTTCATATTTCATTTGACTGAGAAGGATTTGGCCTGACAAATACTAATGTAACCATGTGGGGTGTAACTATGAAACTAAGGGGTTCCAGAACTCCTTGACCCTCCTCCTGTGAGAGCCTTTGATATTAGGAAAGAATCCAAGATTTATTTTCAGAAATGGGCAGCCATGCATGGCTATGCATTGACAAATTTCAAGTCAAGCAGAGACAAATACGTTGATGTAGCTTGTGACAGATTTGGGGCTTATTAAGGGCCATGTCTCACCAAATGTCAAAGGAAAACACACACTAGGAAGGCTGGGTGTCAATTAATGATCCTTGCAAGCAAGAAAGTAGCAGATCCCACGTGGCATCTCCCCATTAGAAATGGCCTACACAATCTTCAACCATCTGAAAGTCCTTCAGTGCATCCTCAAATGAGGAGAATATCAGGTAAAGGATTAGATTTACTTAGGGAAGGAATGAAAGATGGGCTAAATATGTTTCAGCTTAAAAGGAAATTGAGCAAGGTTGATGGTTGAGAATACATTGACAATAGAAAAATCTATAACACTAGGCAAAAGGTAAAGCTTGCCAAAGTGGAAGGGAAAGGTGTTATGAACGCTCTATTGGAAATGATCCAGGAATCCCACTGGTTTTCCAGGTCCAAATTTGGTGGAGAGGTTTGCTTAAAGGCCCTTTTCTTGGCTCATCCTGAATCTATAAAACTTTTCTAAAAATTCAATCATATTGCGTTTTTGGATTTTGCCTATTTGACAAATAGGTACAAAATCCTTCTATTGCATGTTGTAGAAATTACTTCCAGCTAAAAGATTTTTACAAAGGCTTTTGTTTTTATAACAAAAGGAACGTATCAGTTTTACATTTGGGAATTACACTCATTAAGGGAGCTGGCTTATGATCCCAAGAGGCTTCCAAATTTCTTTGTGATGGACCATTAATAAGCTCTTATTTGTGCTATTCAACACAGTTTCCTTGAGTTATCCAACCAGTTTTTCTCCTGGAACTTGTCTTAAAAAATCCAAGAAAACTGTAAAGTGCACTTCATTAATGATGATGAAGGATGGAAAAGTTGAATGACTCTTTGGGCCAAGTATGGGGCCTCTAAAACCAAGGAGAAGGCAGAATTAAATGATGCCGAACTCAGAGTATGCCAATTTATTGCTTCTTCTATCAATCTCTACAGGGAGTGCTTCATTTGAAAATTTTGTAGAGTGCTTGTTGAAAGACCACAAGGATGTACTTGAATATATGGAAAAGAATATTTTCCCTATCAAAGAGACGTTGTGATGACCAACTCTGGAAACCTCAGGGAAACATGGAAAATTTAAATTTTTTTATGATTTTTTATAATCATCATTCATCAAAAAATAAATTCTTTCCTGGGACGACTGTTGTTCCAGTTCACAGTCTACCAGCTCTCCTTCTCTTAGTTGTCTAGGAGGATCTCTGGGGCGTTCTAGAACCCTGGCCTGGTGTTCAATTCTCTTCCTTCTTTCTTTGTGCCCCTTTTGCCAAGCGCGCGGGCAAAGACCGGCTTGGCTTGGCTTGAACCTTGTCCACATTGACGGAAATGACCATCTTTGTTGTTGAAACTCCCTTGCCTCTGTCTTTGGGCACCCCCTTTCAATCGGAAAACTTGAAGATGATTGGGGATGACCCTTGCTCATCTCCCCACCGGCAACTCTCCAATTGCAACCCTCAATTCCAAACATTTGGTCTTTTGACAAGCTGCTTGCTATTGTCAGGCTTTGAGACTAAGGATTATTGTCCTCCAACTTTGACATACCCTTTTCCTCAGTACTATCTACCTCGGTCCATAAGCATGACAAAGTAGAAACACAACATCAATGGTGCCTTCTGCTTATCAACTCTGCCTTGCATAACAACCTTCCATTCTTGGCGACTGACTCAGCACCCACTTTCAAACCTTGCAGTCAACTCTGTCTTGGTTGAACATCCATTTGGGCTCCGCCCTTTCACCCTGGGTATCAATAACCCTTGGATTCTGATTTCTGTTCACATGCTCTTGCTATCTTTGCACCCACGCTAGTCAAGCCACCTCAACTGAATAGTTTGCAAATGCACTAGTACCTTACCCTGAATAAACTACACCTTCATATTTGCATTCCTTCTGATTTCACTCCCTCATTTCTCAACCGTTACACTCCAATACATTTGTCCCCTATTGTCTTTGACTTATGCCAAGACCTTGGAAACAATTTATACTGTTATTCCATTTTGTACTCCGTTCATTTCATTTATTTCCTCATTGCTTGAATTTGTAGTTGACCATCCATCAGGTTGTATCTAGTCATTTCAGATTACCTTATAAATGCTATTCCACTTGCCTGCAGATTGTTTCCTCAGTTAGTTAATTTCATAAGTTCTTGCATTTGCTAAAAAAAGTCATCAAATTGGGCTTGGGTTTGGGTTCCCTTCCATTGGAACATTCATCCCTTTTGCTGTGTGTTAAGTTACTCCACCATAAGTTCGCACTTTGCAGTTAGCCCTTGCTATCTTGCACTTGCCCTTGCACTCAGCTTTCCTTCTGCGCTCAAAATCATCTAAGATTGCCCTATAGTATGTGGGGTGGTCCTGTCACAGTAAATTAACTAACTCAACTCATCTATTGTAGCTTGCCAACCTATAATAGATTTCTTTCACAATGTCACGTACTTGCTCAACTGTGAATCCTTCCCTCACCTCTTGCAATGATGATATCCATTGGGTAAGGAGATCCATTGTTTCTTGGGCCAGACAACCTTTAGATCCTGTCCCTTCTTCTAAATCTCCTTTGGTTGAACCTCTTGATGATCCCCTTGCTCCCTCTTGCAAATAAGTGGACCCTCTCAAACAAATCAAAGACTCTTCCAATGAAAACATGACTTGTGGTAGATTGCGGGCTTGCACTAATTCTCCCAAACCCAGCGCTTTGACCCTACTCACAACTCTGATCCAGGTGCTTAACCAAACTGCATTGCAATCTGGCCCGAGTGGTCCTAGTTTTTGTACCACAGGCATGAAGCAGCCAGATCATTTCACTGGGGAACACCCTCATAGGCTTAGATCCTACCTACAGTCCTTCAAAATCATCTTCTCAAACAATCCTCACAATTTCCCTACTGATAGACCTAGAGTTATGTATGGATCTTCCTTCCTTGGTGGAAGAGCCTTGCAGTGGTTTGAACCCTACCTCAAACTATTAGATAACACAAGTCCCACTTGTATTCTCAACAATTGGTACAATTTCAAGCAACAGCTTTTCACCCTTTTTGGCAAACTTAATGAAGTTCAAAACGCTGAATACAAAGTCAATAATCTAGTCATGAAGGAAAATAGCAGAGCCTCCGTTTATATTTGCAATTTTCAAACTCTGCAGTCTTGTATCCAATGGAACAAGGCGGTGCCTTTTCATTTTTGAAAAGGGTTACCCGCACGCCTTATTGAAAAACTTGCAGTTGGGGGAAATGATAGAACCTCCCTTCAGCAGTTAATTTACCAGGTGATTGAGCTTGATAACGGTTATCACAAAAAGAACCTCTCTTGACAAAACAACCATGGACCATCAACTTCAACTCCAAAGGAAGAAAAATCCTCAAAACAATCTTCAAAGAATCAAAAGCAATCCAGACCAAATCCAACCTTGCACATCAATACAAAAGGAAAGCCTGTCACCAAAACTCCAAAGTTCCTGGACAAAGAAACTGGGATTCTCTGGAATGAGGAATGGTTAAGGAGGGAAAACAATGGGTTATGTATTTATTGTGGAGTTAAACATGATTTTAATAGTTGTGCAAAGCAGCTAGCACATGAAGCAGCTAAACAGTCAAATGACTAGCTTGTAGTTTTCCTGACACTTGCAAGGAAAGCTACACATTATCTAAATTACAGCATGTAAATATTTGCACTTGCAAGTCACTTGGTGCTCCAAGTTCAAGATTTGTCCTTTTCCATTCCAACAACTCTCCTTATTGAGTTCTACTCAATTATGGTGCTAATTTTTCTTTTATAAGTGAATCTTTTTCCACTTCCAAAAATCTTACACGTTCCAAGATAAATGGATTCCCTATCTACTTAGTAATTAGTGCAACTGAGCCATCTCATTGGGTTTCCCAAAAAGCAAAATGGACCTTTGCATTTTCTAATTTCCCCAGCTTCAAATGGGATTTATTTGTCTTGGATATTCCAAGAATGGATGATACCATTCTAGGCTATGATTTTCTAGTCCACTGGAATCCAGATGTGAATTGGAAAGAAGGAGTAATTAGCCTTTGAACCTTGAAACCCCAGGAAACTACCCCTTCCGTCAATCAGGAATTAACTAGCCTACCTGACATGGTCATTGAGTTTCATGAAAATTTTCCGCCAGGAGATTTGCAATATCCCAACCTTCATTCCCAAGTTACCTCTTCAGATTTAGGAGTTATTGCTTATCTTTCCAACTTACCTCTTCCTTGTTTCTTCAAAAAGAAACAGGCACCAACCAAATGGTGTATTTTGAGCTCCCTAATCCCCTTGCATCATGTGAGCACTTCAAACCCCATGCTCAAAGATGACAATATTGAAGATTTAGAAACCATTAAAGATTCTTTAGCTTTTGTTTATCATGAATTTGCTGATGTCTTTTCAGCTGTAAAGGCAGATAAACTTCCTCCATCCCATTCTTGCAATCATAAGATCAAACTTTCTGGCCCACCACCAGCACCCGGACCAGTCTACTCTCTCTTGAAGCAGGAGTCAACCGCGCCTCAAGAATACATTGCCAAAAATGTATCAAAATTATTTCTTCAACCAAGTGATTCAAACACTGGTTCACCTGTCTTATCTGTTCCAAAGAAAGATTCTGGACTTTGTCTTTGTTTGGACTATAAGAAACTGAACCAGGTAACCCGGAAGAATGCCTACCCAGTACTGCCTATGTTGCACCTCCTCACTCTCTTCCATGGAGCTTCTTATTTCTTGAATTTAGACCTTCAAGGCGCCTATAACCTAGTTTTCATTGCAAAAGGTCATGAGTATTTGACCGCAATGAGAATATGGTTTGGAAGTTATGGGTATACCATCATTCCTTTTGGCCTCTGCAATGCTCCTTCCACTTTTCAAAATTTTGTCAATGACATTTTTTCTGACCTTTTAGAGAAATACCTCATGGTGTTTCTTGACAATATACTAGTCTACTAAAAGACTCTTGAGGATCACATTGCACATGTGCAAGAGGTTCTGCAGCAACTTTTCAAGAATGAACTTTTTGCAAAAGCCTCTAATTGCAAATTTCATACTCCTTCTCTTCAATATTTAGGTGTCATATTCTTGTAGCAAGGACTATTGATGGATCCAGCCAAGAGCCAGCGCATATTGTACTGACCCCTGCCTTCCTCTGTAAAATCCCTTAAAGTTTTCCTGGGTTTCAGTAATTTTTAAAGAAGGTTTATTTAGCATTATTCCAGGAAAACTGTGAACCTTAATAACCTTCTTCAAAAAGACACTCATTTTGTTTTCACAGAACAAGCTGCTTTGGAGTTCAAAGATCTAAAAAAAGCATTTACCACTGCTCCAATTTTTGCTCCCTTTAATGAGCTAGCTTGCACTTTTGTAGAAGCCAATGCAAGCGACTATGCAATTTCAGGAGTAATCTTGCAGCTTTCCTCCTCTTCTTCTCTTTTCTATCCCGTAGCTTTCAATTCTTGCAAATTGCTTGCTGCAGAGCTCAATTAAAAAATTCATGAAAAGGAACTTCTTGCAATTGTTTATTGCTTGAAAAAATGGTGTTCATAACTTTTGAGTCTTATGGAACCTTTTGAGGTCTCAACTGATCACAATTCTTTGAAATATTTCATGAGCACAAAAGTCCTTACACCCAGACAGGCACGTTGGGCCAAATATCTCTCTGACTTCAGCTTTAAAATCACGTACTGTCCTGGGAAACAAGCGGTAGTCCCTGATGCTTTGTCATGTGGGGACAAAGTTTACCCAGGAGGGGGGAGCACCTTTGCCAACAACAACCCTGAAAATGTTAGGACACTTTTCTCAACCCAGTCTGCCAAACTCAGTTTTATCATCACTCACCTTCAAGATCTAGCTTCCAAACTACAACAAGCTCAACTTGAAAACCTCAAGTGTAGCAAACTTTGAAAGAATGCAAACTTATTAGATAGTGATTATAGTATTGACAAAAATTATTTTTTAGTTTATAAAAATTGTATAGTAGTACCAGATAATCCTTGCATTAAGTTAGATATCTTCAAGTCAAGGCATTATTCTCCGCTTGCTGGTCATTATGGGCAGGATAAAATCTACCAATTTATTTCACAAGACTTCTATTGGCCTGGTATGACCAATGAAGTAAAAGACTATGTCAATGTGTGCTATTATTGCAACCGGAACAAGTCCTCAAAACATTGGAAGTATGGGCTGCTCCAGCCACTTTCAATTCCACCAATTCCTTGGCACTTGCTTTCTATGGATTTCATTTTTCAATTACCTTTTTCTAGTGGTTATGATGCTATTTTAGTAGTATTAGGTTGCTTCTTGAAGATGGCTTGATTTTTTTGCAGTAATGTGACAGCCTCTTCTGAAGGCTTAGCTAATTTATATATAGAATATGTATTCTGTAAGCATTGTCTCCCTGATAACATAATTAGTGATTTTGGATATTTGTTTGTCTCTAGCTTCTGGACCTTGCTGTGCCAACATTTGAAGATCACTCACAATATATCAATGGCTTACCACCCAGAAATGGATGGTAAAACCAAGCAAGTCAATCAGATCCTCAAACAGTATCTCAAAATGTACGTCTCCTACCAACAGGAAGACTGGTTGCAATGGTTCCCATTAGCCAAATATTCCTACAACAACTCCACTCATTCCTCCACCCAACAGTGGCCCTTCCAGACTCTTTATCGTAGAAATCCAACTTTCTCTTCCTTTCACATAGCACCTTTCTAACCTGCTACCAATTACCTTAGCCACATCCAATCCCTTCAATTGCAACTTCAAACCAACCTCAAAGCAGCAAACCAGTGCTACAAGGAACAAGCAGATTGACTTTGCACTTTGTCCCCAACCTTTGCAGTAGGAGATTGGGTATGGCTTGATCCTTGAAATATTTGCATTAATTGCCCAACTTCTAAAATCTCTGAAAAAAATCTGGGGCCCTTCAAAGTTGAATCAATTGTCTCCCCAATGCCTTTAAACTTACCTTATCTGCAAAATTGAAAGGTATGCACCCCGTCTTTCACGTGTCTCTCCTAGAGCCAACTTGAGTCCTATACCCAGGCAAGACTCATCCTCCTCCTGAACCAGTCAGCCTCCACAATGTGGTGGTCTTTTATAGACACAATTTGGAATAGGCTTTGCGCTGCGCGCTAAGCAGTAGCGGCAGGCTCAGCAGGGGAAGCGTTCTCAGAAATGGGTGAGGCTTTTCCGCAGCAAGTCATGCTGTGGGCTCAGCAGCAGTTGAATTGGGCTCAGCATCTGGAGAAGCAGGATGGACGGATTGCATGCGGACCGCGTGTTGCAAGACGCGGATCCCAGTTGTGCAAATATATCTCAGATATATGGAATGGCGTGTTGGGTGGATGCCAACATGCGCAGGGGGCTCCAAGTTGGGCACAGCGCAAGGCCCCATCATGAGAAGGAAAAACCGGGTGGAGGTAATGGCAGGCAGTTAATACAGATGGATATGGGATATGGGAAATGGGACATGGGATATGGGTTGTGGATTATGGGATGGGAAGGATAGGTTTGAGGCTAGGCTTCTGTGCTTGGGGGTTGTATTTCATTATTCTTGCTTGTTTCTGGTTTTAATTAGGTTAGGGTTGAGGGTTAGGCTACTTAAGCCGCACCCTCAACCCAGATATCATGGAGGATGGGATCACAGAGGATCATTGGGATTCATAGGTTTTTGGAGGGATCTTTACTCTAAATTCTCTATCTCTCAGTCAAAGTGTGAACAGTTGCACTCAGGGTTTACAGATGCAAGGGATCAATAACTTCCAAACTTGGAACTATTAAAGGAGAATTAATCTTCTTTATTCCACATCTGGGGGTCTTTCCGGGAATTAATCTTTTTTTTCTTGTCTCTTGAAACTAATAAGCCCAATGTCCCAGTACCACCCATGAACAATTGCGGGGTTGTCTGACATTACCCCCACACCTCTTCCTCCTCCTCCTCCTGCGGTTTCTTGGAAGCAACCCACTTCAGGGGCTAGATAAGGTGCCCCTTTTTCTGAAAATGGTGCAGATCACAAGCCTGTTTTCATCAGGCCGCAGGACTAACCTCACATTGGGTTCAACACAGAGGACGTTGAGAAATTCCTTGGGCAATACAAAAGAATTGCTGAAGCAGAAGGTGCAACAGGTTTGGATAAGGCTTGGCTAGTTGTCCTCTTCATCAGGAAAAAGAGAAGCTTTGGGATGTGGAGGAGATAGAGGGCTATGAGGAACTCAATTGGCCAAAACTGAAGGCAGAAATATTGGCGCGGTGAGGAAGGCGCAAACCTTTGTTTTGGGAAAGCAAATTTGAGCAAGCCACGGAGGAAGCAAGCGCAAATGGTGGAGTCCAGACGTGGGCGCAATTGGGGGATTATGTAGCAATGTTCAATCAGATCTATTGCTACCTGGCAAAGAACAAGGTAATATTGGGACTAACAGGAACAATGAAGAGGGAATTTTTGGGAGGACTCAGTCCCCCACTCTGCGGGCGGGTGAAGCAGCACCTGTACAAAAACAAATTGGTAAAGAGGTTGTTAGATGGTAGCATTGCACTCCTTCAGGACATCCTTGTCATTTGTTGCGCAGTGGAAAGCAATCTGGACTTGGAGGAACTGATGGAGGACACGGCAAGATCCTTCCCAACGGGGCCAAAGAAGTCCGCTTCTCACACCCCAGCAGCACCAACACAAGCTCCAGTTGCGGGCCCCTCAAAAACAGAACACACTCAGGCAAACGCTCCAACAACAAGCCCTGAGATTAGTGAAATGACAGAATTGATGAAGGATCTACAGATCTGTCTGAGTCAAATTTTGTCCGGGTTGCTCAATCCTCCTCCACACCTTGGGGGAGCACTTTTTTTGTTAAATCCGCCCATGTTGTGGTTATGCAATTACTGTGGGGACAAGGGGCATTGGAGGTAGGGGTGCAATAACATGACAAAGGACCTCAAGGCGGGATTGGTTTGACCGGTGGGAATGGGATTCATTTTCCCAATGGGCAAGCGGATCTCCTCCAAACCTGGGAATCCAACCATCATGGAGCAAGTGCGCGCGCCTGGACAGGAATGGGTGGTAACCGCTCAAGCTTTGCTGGGGATTGTCACTGTTCCGGGGGTATGGCAACCACCGCGCGTGGAAGCGGAAGTGAGGGTGTTATCAACAGAGGAGTTGGCAGAAATGGAAAGGATTGACATGGATGCCAAGGAACAGGTAACGCCGGCAGCTCCTAAGCCGGTTGCGTGAATTCCAGAAACGGGCGGGCGGCTGGTGAATCCGGTGGGGAGGAAGAATGCAGTGGAAATTGTGCACAGGGTGATGGGGAATGAAACAACTATTCCCTTGACCTTGAATGAGTTGGCGGCGGTGTTGCTGGTTGTGGTAGATAAGATGGTTCAAGCACTGAAGGATTGTGCGCACAATAGGATCTCTCCAAAGGTGAAACAGGTTAACTTGGCTTTGGAATGATGTGGAGCGCAAGCTAGCAGGGATGAAATCAGTTTCAACTCCACTGGCTTATGTTTCAATGAAGATTTCTGGAAGGAAGCTGTGGGCTCTGGTGGATAGCAGTTCTATGGTGAACCCCCTTCCTTCTAGATTGGTTGAAAAAATGGGATAGGTATGGCGGAAATGTGCAACGTGGATTCGCATGCTTAATGGTGGGGCGTGTTGCCTGGGTGGGTTTGTGGAGGAGGAAGAGGTTGAGGTTTCAAGGGTCTGTAAACCACTTTCTTTTCTATTGGTTGATTGCAGGGAGGCTATTTTAGGATGGCCATTTATGTTTGGGTTCCGAGCGCAAATGACGTTTGATCCGGGGATGGGGACGGAAGCATTGACAGAAGAAGATTTTTACGGTGGGAGATTCAAAACCATGATCTGCAATTAAGGGTTGGGGAAGTGGATGCAGCATTTGAATAGCAAGGAGCAGGTGGGAAGTAGGGAAGAAGAGCGGGACGCGCAGTTTCTGGAGGACTTATGGCTGGTTGGGATAGCAAGGGGGATGGTAACACGGATCCTTCCTCTGAGAATGAGCCTGCGCGCGCGCCTTGCGTCTAGCGGAGTAAAAGACTACTGACCGCTGGGGACAGTAGCCAAGTTGGAGGGGAATTTTGGATGATTAGGGGATATGATTGGATTTGGTGAGGGGGTGCTCTAGCCGTTTCACAGCCGGAATAACTAGACACCCCAGAATGTTTTTTTATTATTCTCTTCTCTCTGGATTGGCTTCTTGGATTATTGCTGGCTATGAATGGTTTCTTTTAGGTGTGGGCACAGCACAAAGCTGGGTATGCAGACGCAAGGACAAGCCCCGCATCTGGAAGCAAACGTATGGATGATTTCCAACGGATGCTTCAGGGAACTAGGAAAGCACATTGCATGGTGAAGATGTGGGTCAAAGAGCAAAGGCGCGGGCTTGGCAATGGTTTGGTGTTTTTTCTTAAAAAAAAAAATCTTTTTAAGTTTTCTTGGTTATCTTATAGATGGGAGGTGCAAATGGGCTTTGGTGGATTCTTTTTCTTTCTATCTCTCATGGATGTGCGCATGCGGCTGGTTTTCTTTGTACTCTCTCTGTTCTGTAGATGGGTATGGGAAACTTTGTGGCAGTTTTTCTGGGGCGGTCCAGGTACCTTGATCAGATACTTCTCACTCTCATGGATCCCTCACTCTTGGGGGTGATAACATGAGAATTTGAAGTTTGATGTGTTTCAAAACTGAGACAAATGGAACCAGGAATTTTGCTGATGAGAGAAAGCAACAATAATAAATGAACAGGCAAGAGAAAAGATGGTACGGTTAATGGTACGGTTAGAGAGGAGAAGCATTGACAAATGAGAACATGAGTTATAATGAGGAAATAAGCAGAAATGAGATGATTCTCACATTTGATCAAATAAAGATACCTATGTCTTGATGTATTTTGGGTGTTCAATCCAGATTGAGGAGATTGAGTGTTTGAGCTGAATCAATGATGATGAAATTGAGATTGGATGATGGATAAACAAGTTGAGGTTGAGAGTTTGGGTTCTGGAGATGAGGATAATAGCCAATGGTTATATGAGGAGTGGTTTGAGAGAGGGGATGAGTTTGGTGAGGAGGATGAAAGAGAATGGTGAGACTGGGGAGCAAGGAAGGAGAATAGAATGGTGATGTGAGGAGTGGTTCAAGAGATGGGATGAGTTTGGTGAGGAGGATGAAAGAGAACGGTGAGACTGAGGAGCAAGGAAGGAGTTGAAGCAGAGAGAGCAAAACATGAAGCGGAAGAGAGCGGAGTGAAGGAAGCAGAAAAATCCAAGAAAGAAGCCCCTTCCGGAATTCAGGAAGGCAGAGCACGGATGGTCAGAATTCAAGTTGGATCCGGCTTCCCGGGGATGAACAGACAGGTTGAGATTCAGGAATCTGCTGTATTTGCAGCAGCAGCATAAGGCAGCGAGTGGACATTGAGGAGTGCAGTGATGACACACCATCGTGATCAGATGTGAGGAGACATGATGGAAGAGGTTACATTGATGACAGAACTTTTCAAAGCATCTTTTGTCAGAGAATAAGCTAAAATCATGTTAGAGGGGATGAGATTATGATTTCTCTTCTGTTTGCTAAGCCACTTTATCTGTGTTTCAATATGTTTGAGTCCTCTGTGATGGGGTTCCTGGTTGACTAGATCAGTCAGAGCTTTATTATCAATGAAAAATGCATGGGTGAGTTTTAGAAAAGGGTTCAAATCCTTTAGCAGTTGAGTGAGCCATATTTTCTCCTGCGTTGCAAGAACCAGGGCCTTGAGTTTGCCTTCCGTCAAGGAGAGAGATATTGTGGGTTGTAACTTGCTATGCCATGAAACTGGACATCCGTGCAGTAGTATGAGATATCCAGTGTGACTTTTTCTAGTTTCAGGATCATTCCCCCAATTGGAGTTGCTATAGACCTTGATTTTGTACTGGAATTTTGGGTTTTGTAGTTGCAGGGCCAGATTTTTGGAGGTGTTCAGGTATGGGCATGTGTTTTTTGCCTCTGTCCAGTGAGACATACCCGTTCTAATATTGAAGTGAGATAGATTAGAGACCCCATATGAGATGTTCGGGCGGGTCCTGCTGGCTATGAAATTGAGAAAGCTTGTTGAGGACCCGTAATTGATGTTGAGTTGAATGAAAGCTTGGTGATCATTGTCTGTTGCAGGGGAGAGCTTGACGTTGGGAGTGATTGGAGTGTTGATAGGTTTGAATTCAGCCAGGCCTAACTCAAGGAGGCCAGTTTCAATGTGATGTGGTTGATGCAGCCCAAGACCTTCTTTGGTTGACACAAGGTGATTACCAAGGATCTTGCTTAATGGTCCATTGTGCAAGATGTTGAATATGGATTTAATGTTGTCCCTAAATTCATATGAGTTTCCTATGATCAACAGATCATCAAAATATACAAAGACATATAGTAGCTTGATGTTGTTGATGTATAGACAGGAATTGGCACTGGATGTTGTGAAGCCTTGTTCAAGCAGCCACTTCTTCAGGGTTTTGTACCAACTTGTTGGTGCCTGCTTCAATCCGTAGAGGGCTTTGTTCAGTTTTAAGTATGGAAAGGGAAGTCATACCCAAGAGGAGTTTTGATATAGAAATCCTTGTTAAGGGTAGCATGGAGGAAAGGGGACTTGATTTCCATTTGTTGGATGGTAAGTTGGTGATGGAGAGCAAAAACCAGTAGGATTCAAAGGGTGGTTATGGAGCCTGTGGGTGCATACGTTTCTCCATAGTCAAAATACTCAAATTTTCAAAAGCCTTGAACACAAAGGCAAGACTTGAAGCAAACACCCAAGTTTTCAGACTTGTCCTTGATGCGGTAGACCCAAACAGTGGTGAGAGCTCTCTTGCCGTTGAGTAGTGTGTGAAAACCCTCCCAAACTTTCATCAGATTGATCCCATTGAGTTCTTTGTTCATGGACTTGATCCAGTGAGCGCTATCTTTGGATTGGGTAGCCTCATCATAGGTTCTTGGAACTGATCTGGAAACAAAACCATATCTTTGAGGTTGTTGGAGAATAGAACAATTGCAGAGCAGGTAGACAGGCTGAGTTGGCGGCGTGTCAGGCGGTGTTGCATTTTCTGGATGGGGCTCATCATTGGGCTGGTGGAGTGAAGTTGGGGTGTTGTGAAGGTTGTGACCATTTTGGGAGTTTTTTGCAGATGGTGCAGAGGTGAGAGAGGGAGGAGGATTGGAAGGGTCAAGTGATATGAGAGTGTTTTTTGGGAAAGTTTTAGAGGTATCAATTTGTGGGGAATTAGAATTGAGAATGTCAGTGAGAAGTTTATCATTGTTTAGGAGGTAGTCAAATGGAGAATCTGTTATTGAGAGGGGATTGTTGGATTTCTTATAAATAGAAACTGAATTGAAGAATTTTAAGAGGGCTAAAAGACAACTAAAATCAGCAATAGAAAAGTAAAAGATAAAGAAGGAGAAGAAAAGAAGAATAAATGGAAAAGGAAAGAGAAACCAACATCAAGGATATAGATTCTGTAATTGAAGATCCTGAGAATGATTGATGAAGACTTGGTCGGGAATGATGGAAAGATTATTTGAAAGAAATAGCAGAAAAGATATTGAAAAGAAGGATACTTGACATGAGTCATTGAGAATGGAGATCGCAGAAAATGGAATTAGTTGGTGGACAGTCTTACCAGACAGAATCTATAGTGAGTTCGTAGCTGGTTTGAGTTGATGGATGATTGAGAAAATAAGGGCATGGTTGAGTATGAGAAGATAGATGAGAAGAATTTGAAATGATGAAGAAGCGTTTTTAAGAAGTATATGAGAAGAGGTTTTAAATAAGAAGGTAGAAGCGGTAGAGTAAGTAGTCGAGTTCTTAAGAGTATAGTATCTGTGACATGTATGAAAAAGCGGGAGGGGCGCGCGCTCTAGATGAATGAAAGAGAGAGGCGCGCGCCTGTGATCTGTGAAATAAGTGATTTGAGAGCATGGATAGTGTCTTATAAAAAAAAGAAAAAGAATGAAAAGAGATAAAATAAGAAAAGATAGAACTGAAAAAGGAACAGAAAGAAAGAACTGGAAAAACAGAAAAAGAAAAGAGTATAGAAAAGAGAGACAACTGAAAATAGAAGATGATCTATTTAACACCCCCCGTGGCTGGTATGACTGGAGCCGGGAGAGAGAATTTGGGATCAATCAACTGTAAGAGTTTAGTTATTGAGGCTGAATTAAGGGCCTTCGTGAGGCCATCGGCTTTCATGTCGGCAGAAGGAATTAATTCAATAATTAGATTTCCCAATTTGAGTTCTTCCCGTAGTCCCTTTGTTTTGATATTGATGTGTCTTGTTTTTGAGTGACATCCAAATTTTTTTAATTTATCATCCAGGCCTTTGTTATCCATGAAATGATGGCTGGGCTCGACTTTCTTGGTCCAAAGTTCGGAAACTAAAACCTTCATCCAAATAGCTTCGAGGAATGAGTCTACTAATGGATTGAGATCAGCCTCAGTGGTTGAGTGAGTAACATTTTGTTGACGGTAACTGCTCCAGGAAAGGAGCAAACCAAAGAGTAAAGATAAATGCCCGGATTGCAAGCGTCTGGTTTCAAGATTGTCGCCCCAAGAGGCATCACTGTAACACTTGATTTGAGTGTCGGTGTTCAAGATTTTAAGAGTGAGTTTGATATGTTTGGTTGCCTTGAGATACTTCCAACAACGTTTAACCTCTTGCCAATGACGAATCCCAGGTTTCTTGCAGAATCTGGCTAAGCTGGATACCGCGAAACTTAGATCCGGACAGGTGAGGCAGGCTATATAGTTCATAAGGAATAACGCGGATTGATAATTAATGTTAAGGGATTTGAATTCTTCGTGCTCTTCGTCTGAAGCGGGAGTGAGGTTGAAGCTAGGGGAAAGGGGAACGGTTGAGGGCTTGCAGTCCGACATTTTCAGCTCTTCGAGGCCATGGTCTATATGCTTGGGTTGAGAAAGAAGTATTGAGTCGTTGACTTGCTTGTATTTCATGCCTAAGATTGTATTGGGTTCGTTTGGGAAATTTTGATAGAAAATTAGAAAGAAAATCATTACCAGATCCGACCAAAACGAGATCATCAACATGGAAGAATAAAACAGAGTTGGACTGAGAATGTATATAGAGACAAGGATTGGAGATAGACTCGTGAAATCCCTGTTCGCAAATCCAGGAGGTAAGAGTTGAAAACCAATTCGCCGGAGATTGCTTAAGGCCGTAAAGAGATTTCTTGAGGATGAGATATTTTGATTCTCGTTTGGAACCTTTAGGTTTCTTGATGATGACTTTATTGGTTAAAGGAGCGTGTAAGAAAGCGCTTTTGACATCTAGCTGGGTGATTGGAAGAGAGTGAAACAGACCAAAGAGAAGGGCCATTCTGAGGGAAGCAGCTTTTCCCGTTGGGGAAAAAGTATCCTGGTAATCGAGTCCGTAGATTTGATCAAAACCTTGAACACATAGTCTGCTCTTGAAAATGAGTGGATCTCCGTGACAGTTATCCTTCAGTCAATAAACCCACGTAGTATTCAGAGGATTGGTTGGTTCGGGTCCATCATAGTCATCCCAAACCCCAATTTGTTCAATGCCGTTGAGTTCAGAGTCCATAGACGTTTCCCACTTAGGCGCTTCTGGGCACTTTTTAGCTTGCTCGTAAGTTCTAGGGACGAAATAATGATGGTATCCGTACCTCTTTGGAGGATTGAGGTTGGAACGATCTCTAAGAGAGTAACATGGAACGAGTTGAGTTTTGAGATCGTTGGATGAATTTGATGATGAGTCAGAGATATGGTCCGAATCCAGAGGAGAAACTAGGGATGGATTTTTTTCAGGAGAGTGACTGTCATCAACGGAGTTATTGGAGGAAAGTTGAGAAGAATTGGGATAAGAGACTGGAAAATCATTGTCAAAATTGAGCTTTGGAACATCTTCAGAAGTTGAAAGAGGAGTGGAATATGGAGGCTGGGTGTGTGAATCGGGTTTAACAAATTTGAAATGTTTGGAAGAAACGATTGTAAGGTCAGGTCTTAGGATTTGATAGGAATGGAAAGCAGGGTTGTAACCCACAAGGGTGCCAACCAGACCTCTGTCTTTAAACTTTTCTCCTCGCGTTATCTTGGTATTGAGGTAGGCTACTTTGGAGTCAATTGGGTGAAAGTAGTTGTTGGGAAGAGTTTTGCCCGTGAATAGTTGGTATGGAGAGCAAGAGGAAGGGGTTTTGGGGATCTGATTGAGCGCCAGGCAGGCTGCTTTCGCGATTTCGGCCCAGAGATTGAGCGGAAGACGAGAACAGTGGATAATAGCTCTGACCGACTCAGTGAGAGTTCGATTTGCTCGTTTGACTTTTCCATTGTGTTCATGGTGATATGGTTCTGATACGAGGTGTTGAATGGAGTTCAAAATGAAGAAATTTTTGAGTTTGGTCGAGGCGAATTCAACGCCACCATTGGTACAGATGTTAACCGGAAAGCAACCTCTCTTCTGTCTCTCGAAGTTGAGGATTGTAATGAGCTGATGGCAGACATTGGACTTGTGCTGTAGTGGAATGGCAGAAATGTACCCAGAGTAGTTGTCTATAATTGTCATGAGATAATTCATGTCGTGCCGGGCGGGTGGAGTGATAGGGCCAATTAAATCTATGTGTAATTGTTTGAAGGGTTTGGAAGCGCGAGTTGATGTATTCTTGAAGGAGGTTTTTGTTATTTTAGAGAAGACGCAGTCTTCACATTGAAAATCAGAAAGTAATTGGGGGCAAAGTTCAGGGAATAAATTTTTGAGACGAAGAGGACTGACGTGTCCGAATGACTGATGTAGATACTTCACTCGATCATTTGTAGAATCTTTCCTGGCCAAATAGCAGAGTTTTCTATTAAGACCAACAGTCGACGGCTGGTTTATCACAAATAAATTTCCTTGAACAAAGCCTGAGAATGCCGGACGAGAGGTTTTGGTAAACAGAGATAATTGATTATGATTCATTGATAGAGAGCACTCCTTCGACGCGATGAGTTAACCGGGGCTAATCAGGTTGACCACTAGATCTGGGACGAAGAAAAAATTTGAAAGAACTACTTCTGAGTTCTTCCAAGTTAGTTTTACAACTCCCTTTCCTTTGATAGACAACCGGGCTCCTTCTTTCCCAGTATTAATCGATTCCTCACCAGAGCTTTTGTCGAGAGAAATGAAGAATTCAGGAGAGTTAAACATATGGCATGAAGCGCCAGAGTCAAGAATGATGCGATTGTTGGGGTTAACCTCTTCAATCCAAGCGGTGAGCAAAGCGTGGTAGTGTGAGACTTCTTTATTCTTTGAGTTGGAATTTGTTTGGGCTCTCCATTTTGCTTGCGCTTCCTTCCACCAAGAAGGAGCCAAATGCTTGTGCTTATGCCAGCACTTGTCTTCAGAATGGTTGGGAGATAGGGGGTTATGGAAGCCGTGAGTACATCGAAGTTCGCAAGGAATAGATTTCTTGGGATTGGTTGAGGTGATTAAAGCAGTACTCAAGATTAGAACATCCTTCGACTTGGCTTGAGTCTCATTATCCAGTTGAGTGAGGTGATTGAGTACTAGATCTACAGTGACACTTTTGTCTGAGTGCATAATCTGTTCTCGGAGAGAATGAAGAGACAAAGGAAATTTGAAAAGAAGATGGTACGCAAGAATGTCGTCCGGTAAGTCGATTCCCACGTCAACCATCTTTTTCATAGAGGTCTTGGATTCAGTGATAAAAGATTTAATCGAATTGGATTTGAATTGCTGATAAAGGAATTTGTTGAAAACGCGAGCGCGATTAGCCGTTTGGGAAGAGGCAAATCTTTCTTTGATGGTTTTCCAAAGGACTTTTGACGAGGATATGTTTGAGAAGTTAAGGACATTGTTGTGAGTTACTGAATCAATTCTGGATAAGAGGATAACTCTGATTTCCATGTTGTCAATGGGACTGAGTGTTTTTGAATTGTTCTCCAGGGCTTCCTTTACGCCTTTCAGTTCGAGTAGAATTGTCATTTTATCTTTCCAAATTGAGTAGTTTTCTTCGGAGAGGATAGGTACCGCCTCGAGAGCTGCCTTGAGGATTATTTGACGGAAACCGTCGTTACTTGATCCCTCCATTAGTTCGGTTAGGTACCTCGGGTTTGTTCTTTGGCTTTTAACCGTGTTGGATTTCTTATAAATAGAAACTGAATTGAAGAATTTTAAGAGGGCTAGAAGACAACTAAAATCAGAAATAGAAAAGTAAAAGATAAAGAAGGAGAAGAAAAGAAGAATAAATGGAAAAGGAAAGAGAAACCAACATCAAGGATATAGATTCTGTAATTGAAGATCTTGAGAATGATTGATGAAGACTTGGTTGGGAATGATGGAAAGATTATTTGGAAGGAATAGCAGAAAAGATCTTGAAAAGAAGGATACTTGACATGAGTCAATGAGAATGGAGATCGCAGAAAATGGAATTAGTTGGTGGACAGTCTTACCAGACAGAATCTATAGTGAGTTTGTAGCTGGTTGAGTTGATGGATGATCGGGCAAATAAGGGCATGGTTGAGTATGAGAAGATAGATGAGAAGAATTTGAAATGATGAAGAAGCGTTTTTAAGAAGTATATGAGAAGATGTTTTAAATAAGAAGGTAGAAGCGGTAGAGTAAGTAGTCGAGTTCTTAAGAGTATAGTATCTGTGACATGTATGAAAAAGCGGGAGGGGCGCGCGCTCTAGATGAATGAAAGAGAGAGGCGCGCGCCTGTGATCTGTGAAATAAGTGATTTGAGAGCATGGATAGTGTCTTATAAAAAAAAGAAAAAGAATGAAAAGAGATAAAATAAGAAAAGATAGAACTGAAAAAGGAACAGAAAGAAAGAACTGGAAAAACAGAAAAAGAAAAGAGTATAGAAAAGAGAGACAACTGAAAATAGAAGATGATCTATTTAACAGGGATCAAGGGAAGAATCAGAGGGGTAGAGGCCTTCAAAACTTTTAAGGTGTTTGGAACAAACAATGTTCCAAGATCCTGGGCAGGAGACTCAATACAAGTTCAGATCCATGTCAAACCCAACAAAAATTCCTTCCAAGCCCTTCTCTTCAAGCTTGCTGGCAAAGGACAACTGATTGAGGACCACCATTTTCAATCCAAGAAATTGTATGAGGTGAATTTATGGTGGTTTGCTAGTCCATAACTTGTGGGCAGATTTTTTTCCTTTTGGGGGAGAAATAATATTAAGTACTTGACAGGTGCTGGTAATCATTTCATCCCAGAGGAAAATAGGTATCTTCATGTCTATCATGGTTGTTTGGGTTGCTTCAAGAATTGATTGGTTTCCCCTTTTGGCAATTGGATTGTGTTTAGGGGTGTAAGGTTCAGACGTGGTTTATTTAAAACTGTTCTCAATGAGAAAGGAACCAAGTCAATGATTGAAAAATTTGCCACCATTGTCTGAGTGTAGATTCTTCAGCATCTTTCCAGTCTGATTTTCATGGAGTTTGACAAACTTGATAATCTTGTTGGTGAAGTTGGACTTATTCCAAATTGGAATGCACATCTTGCACTTGGATAAATTGTCCGTCAGAAGTAGAAATTACCTGAAGCCAGAGAGAGAGGAGGGATTAATTGGTCCACACACATCTGCATGTTTTTGTTTGAAGGGGGTTTTGCTGGGTGGTAGATGATTGGTAAAGGGTAATTGAGAAATCTTCCCTTTTGGGCACAAGACACAGTTGATCATGTCCTATATGACATTGGGAAAGTCTTTGGACAGGAGATGGGTTCTTTTGGAGTGGGGATGACAGAAGCCTTTATGGATGATTGAAAGAGAGACAAACAAACAAGGAGAGTAGTGAAACAAGGATGGTGACTCCTCAATGAAGAACAAATTGTCCTTGATGGAGCCGGTAAGAATTTTCTTGCCGTTGAAGATGACTAAAAATTTACTCAAGGAGAGGAGAGATAAGGAGCAGCCTTTGCTAATTGGTTGACCTAGTGACACAAGGTTGATTGCTAGGTCTGGGAGGTAAAGCAAGTTTTATAGATTTAAAGTGGCAAGACTTTTTGTCAGCTTTTCCGTGCCAATTCCTAGTGAGGGAATTGGAGCATTAGGGTTTCCTGTTTGAATTTTGGTATTTTTGGGGAGGATTTGTGAGAAGAAGTTATAATTGTTTAATATGCAGTTGGAGGCCCCAGAGTTGAGGAGAATCCAATTTTTATTCAATGAGTGGGAACTGACCATTGCAAAGTTGTATGCTAGATGCGTGGAGGAGTTTTTCTGAGGTTGTGAAGTAGAAGAGGATGATGCAGATTCCGATCCATTGTTCTGTCCTCCTGCATTGGGCCAAAGATTAGGATACAGCCACCAAAATTTGCTACAATTTTTATTGGCCTGTGGATTGTTCCATGTGGATCTGCACTTGATGACCTTATTACAATTCAACATAGCCAATGCATAAGAGTTTGCTACTACTTCATTCTTGACCTGATTGAGGTGTTGAAGCACAATATCCCCATTGATTTTGGTGTCTCCAGGAGAGTGGATGATGGTTGTCTTGAGATGATCAAGTTGAGGTGGAAATTTGTAGAGAAGAAGGTAGGCAACTATATCATTGTCCATCTGAATCCCAATCTTGGAAATCTGAAGTAGGCATGCCCTCAGATTGGTTATGAACTTCTCAAATTTCATGGGGTCAAACTGTAGGTTGAGGAATTTGAAGAAGACCCTTGACCAATTAGTAGTTTGGGATGAAGCGTAGTATTTGTTGATGGATTCTCACAGTTCAATCCCATTAGTGAGGTGATGATCTTTTACACAGTTGATCTATGTTTGATTGTCTAGTTTCGCCAGGAGGTATCCAAAAATTTTGAGGTTCACATCAGGGGGATATTTTTTGAGTTTGGACAAGTTGAGCCAATGGGAGATGCCCTTGAGGGAGAGAAGGGTATGAATCCTTGATTGCCATAAGAAGAAATTGACCTCTGAAAATGTAGGGATTGAGTTGGTGAGTGTTTTCAAGAGATTCTGAGTAGATTCCATTGGTCTGTAGAAATTGTTTTCTTGGTTGTGCTCTCCAGTGCTTTTGGCTTTTAACCATGATAACCTGAGAATTTCAAGTTTAATTGATTTCAAAACTGAGACCAATAGAACCAGGAATTTCTCTGATGAGAGAAAGCAACAATAATAAATAAACGGGCAAGGGATCAGATGGTACGGTTGATGGTACAGTTAGAGAGGAGAAGCATAGACAAATGAGAAAATGAGTTCTAATGAGGAAATAAGTAGACATGAGATGATTCTCACATTGGATCAAATAAAGATACCTATGTCTTGATGTATTTTAAGCATTCAAGCCAGATTGAGGAGATTGAGTGTTCAAGCTGAACCAATGATGATGAAATTGAGATTGGATGATGGATAAACAAGTTGAGGTTGATAGTGTGGGTTCTGGAGATGAGGATAATAGCCAATGGTGATATGAGGAGTGGTTTGAGAGAGGGGATGAGTTTGGTGAGAAGGATGAAAGAGAATGGGGAGAATGGGGAGCAAGGAAGGAGAATGGAATGGTTATGTGAGCAGTGGTTCAAGAGAGGGGATGAGTTTGGCGAGGAGGATGAAAGAGAATGGTGAGACTGGGGAGCAAGGAAGGAGTTGAAGCATAGAGAGCAAAGCGTGAAGCAGAAGAGAGCAGAGTGAAGGAAGCAGAAAAATCCAAGAAAGAAGCCCCTTCTGGAATTCAGGAAGGCAGAGTGCGGATGTTCAGGAGTAAAGTTGGAGCTGGGTTCCCTGGGGATGAACAGACAGGTTGAGATTCAGGAAGCTGGTGTATTTGCAGCATTAGCATAAGGCGGAGCGTGAACATTGAGGAGTGCAGTGATGACAGTGGGTTGCTCTCAAAAGCGCGGATCTTGCATGTGGATGTTCTTACTCTCACCGTATACTCTCAGTGACGCGCATCCTCTCACTCTTGCAGATCTTGCGCGTGGCTCTTATTTCTCTAATGGTTCTCACAAAGACCAAAGGATACTCAAGATGGCACGGAAAAAGTCCATGTCTTTACAAATGGGCGCGGGGAAGAATACAAGATGGAATGGAGGGAAGACGGAAGACAGGGGGGGCAATCCGCCTAAGCTGGCCGAGTCCTCATCACATCCTCTGGGTCTCCGCAAGCCTCCACAGCTAAGGATTGGAAAGCGGCCAGGACCTTGCATTGCGCATCTGTGGTGTGCGCATAAGGAACCAATGGGAACATCCGGAGGATTTTGTCTGCGTTGTTTACCATTGCGTCAAACCTGGCCAAGGTGAGAGGTGGAACCAGAGGGATCTCCGGGATCTTGAGAGTTGCAGCTGGAGGGGTTACAGCCGCTGTGGGTCTCAATTACAACTCAATCACCATGGGAGACGGCGTGCACAGGGCCTCCGGTGATGACCTGGGAGCAGGTGATGGTGATGAAAACGGTGGAGATGGCGCCAGAGGAGGAGTCACTCTTGGAGGAGTGAGAGGACGCAGAGGTGGCAGAAGAGGAGCTTTCCTTTGTGGGGATGGAGGAGAGCTGCCAGAAAGTTTGGAATCCTTGGTTGCATTGCCTGTACATTCATCCAAACCGGCACAGCCCACTTGTGGGTGGTGTTCCAAAATTCCGCAAATTTCGCAAAATCCTGGCGCCTTGGAGGTCCAGCCCAGCAGAACTGCAAGCCCGAGTTGTGGCTCTCACGCGATGGAGTATTTTGTTGGGCGCGTTGCTGGTGTTTGTGAGGCAAGCCGGGCGGAGTCCACCCATTTGTTGAGATCTCCTCATTGCTTGAGATCACAAAGGAGTTGCAATGGGTCCTCTTGCACAGGCAACCTTGGGGACGGTTGCGCGGCATGCCCTCCAACAGTGAGCAGTGGCAGTGTCCCGCTTGGCACGGGACACAGGTGCACAGGCCTGGAAGAATTTGGCATGGAAAGCCGTTCTGGCTGCAGTAGGTACAGGACATGTTTGTTGAGGGGTGTTGGATGGGGTTTTCTTCTTTCTTTTCTTTCTTTTGGCCCAATGAAGGGGTACGGTTGGAGGTGGTACCATTTGGGTATGGTGGGGGCAGGTGAGATAGTGACGGATCTCTGGGGACAGAACTCAAGTTGGGTGGGGATGTGGTGGTCTTTTATAGAGGCAAGTTGGAATAGGCTGCGCACTGAGCGCTCAGAAGTAGCAGCGGGCTCAGCATGGGAAGCGGGCTCAGAAGTGGGTGTGGTTTTTCCGCAGAAAGTTGGGCTACAGGCTCAGAAGCAGTTGAATTGGGCTCAGCATCTTGAGAAGCAGGATGGACGGATTGGATTGGATTGGACGGATTGCGTGTTGCAAGACACAGATCTGGGTCATGTGGATATATCTCAGATATCTGGAATGGCGCGTTGGGCGCATGCAGACATGCGCAGGGGGCTCTGAGTTGGGCGCAGTGCAAGGCCGCGTCATGAGAAGGAAAAACCAGGTGGAGGTAATGGCAGGTAGATAATACAGATGGATATGGGATATGGGACATGGGATATGGGATATGGGTTGTGGATTATGGGATGGGAAGGATAGGATTGAGGCTAGGGTTCTGTGCTTAAGGGTTTTATTTCATTATTCTTGCTTGTTTCTGGTTGTACTTAGGTTAGGGTTGAGGGGTAGGCTACTTAAGCTGCGCCCTCAATCCAGATATCATGGAGGATGGGATCATGGAGGATCATTGGGATTCATAGGTTTTTGGAAGTATCTTTACTCTAAATTCTCTATCTCTCAGTTGAAGGGTGAACAGTTGCACTCAGGGTTTACAGATGCAAGGGATCAATAACTTTCAAACTTGGAACTATTAAATGAGAAGTAATCTTCTGTATTCCACAAGGATCAGTTAGAGTGGGAAGTAAGCCGTGTCCTGGATTCCAGTTTACGCAAAGGAAAGCCTCAATACCTTGTTGAATGGACTGGCTTCCAGTCCAACAAAGACCGCACCTGGTGGAAACCAGCCCATCACCTTTTCAACTCTCCCAATTTGGTTGAAGACTTCAATGCAAGTTACCCTTGCAAACCTTGCCAATCGTAGCTCCCATTCCATTCCATTTCTTCCATTCAAGTCCACATTTTCATCCCATTCCTTCCCATTAATTTCATCCCATTTCCTTATTTCATTTCCTCTCCCTTTCTCAGAACTATCCACTTTTTCCTTTTCACAATTTTATCCCTTCACATTTTATTTCAAAATTAGAATCCTATTTTCCTTAAAAAAAATAATAATAATAGTAAAATAATAAAATAATAAAATAATAAAATAATAAAATAATAAAAATGATAGAATAATAAGAATAATAAAATAATAAAAATAATAAAATAATAAAATAATAAAATAATAAAATAATAAAATAATAAAAATAATAAAAATAATAAAATAATAAAAATAATAAAAATAATAAAAATAATAAAAATAATAAAAATAATAAAAATAATGAAATAATGAAAATAATAAAATAATAAAATAATAAAAATAATAAAATAATAAAAAAAACAAAATAATGAAAATAATAAAATAATAAAAATAATAAAATAATAAAAATAATAAAATAAAAATAAAAATAAAATAATAAAAATAATAAAATGATAAAAATAATAAAAATAATAAAAATTATTAAAATAATAAAAATAATAAAAACAATAAAAATTATAAAAATTATAAAAATTATAAAAATAATAAAAATAATAAAAATAATAAAATAATAAAAATAATAAAATAATAAAAATAATAAAGTAATAAAAATAATAAAATAATAAAAATAATAAAATAATAAAAATAATAAAAATATTAAAATAATAAAAATATTAAAATAATAAAAATAATAAAATAATAAAAATAATAAAATAATAAAAATAATAAAATAATAAAATAATAAAAATAATAAAATAATAAAAATAATAAAATAATAAAAATAATAAAATAATAAAAATAATAAAATAATAAAAATAATAAAATAATAAAAATAATAAAAATAATAAAATAATAAAATAATAAAAATAATAAAATAATAAAAATAATAAAATAATAAAATAATAAAAATAATAAAAATAATAAAAATAATAAAAATAATAAAAATAATAAAAATAATAAAATAATAAAAATAATAAAAATAATAAAAATAATAAAAATAATAAAAATAATAAAAATAATAAAAATAATAAAAATAATAAAAATAATAAAAATAATAAAATAATAAAAATAATATATATAATTACAAAATACATTTCTAAAAATTATCATTTATTTCTCTCTCCGCTTCCTCCCAATTCTCATTCAATTCTTCTACCATCAACCTAAACTCTTCCAAATCTTCATTTTCCACCAAATAAGACAGCCTTTTCAAGATCATCACTTGCGTCAGAAGATGTGTCTCAAAGATCTCCTTGCATTTTGCAGTCCAAACTCTCTTTGGTTGTGTATTCCATCCACCTTCCTCCATGAGTTCCTTGTGAGCTCTGTTCCTTTGGCCCCTTGAAGAACCTTCCCCAAAATTTCCAGTCAATTGCCTTGCATCAGTTTTGATTGGCCCTTTGGCTTGCACCCTGTTCTCCTCATTTTGGCCCTCCACCTCATCTCTTTCCATTCAATTCCATTCCTCAACCTCCTGTTCCATTCCTCTCCTTCCTTCTATCCCATTTCCTTCCTCTTCATTTTCCTCCCTTTTCTCTGGTTCCACCTCCCTTTCAGTCATTTTTCCTTCTTCCCTTGCCTCTTTGACTGTCTGCATTTCCTCGGCTTGCACTTCACTTTGCACTTTGAACCCAATCAACCCAGTATATGGCGGCGTCGGCAGAGGTGTATTTGTGGTATATTGCCAAAATTGTGGCAGCACTACAGCAACAAAGATTATATTAGTTCTATTTTTTCTTTCTTTTATTTTTTTAAATTATTTTTTGTCTCTAAGCCTTGACTTACCAGGGTTTCAAATACCTAAGAATTCAATCGCAGGCACTTGCGGTAGATGATAGTTGACTTGCAGCACGGACCTTTGACTTTGCACCTCCCTTCTGGATGCTGCTGGGGCATCTAGAACCAGCTTGCTACTTATAGGGAACGTGGAAGCAAACTTGCGCAAACGGCATTTTTTGCACTTGTCTTGGATACCTAGCGTGGCTGTACTAGGGATGCATTGCTTGTTTTGTCAAATTCAGTTTTTTCAAAGGCATAATGACAATGAGGAGATAATTAATTATAAATCTATTTAAAATCAAAGAAGTAATGAAAATGGGTATACAGTATTTGTAAGGACTTTGGAATTGATGGAAAATTGTCTGAAAGCTTGCAGGAGCTTGTGCCTTTATACCCGGGAAACTGTCATGCTTCAAGCTTTAGGATTATTGTCCTCCCACTTTGACATACCCTGTTCCTCAGTACTATCTACCTCAGTCCACAAGCATGACAAACTAGAAGAGCAACATCAATGGTGCCTTCCGCTTATCAACTCTGGCTTGCATAACAACCTTCCATTCTCAGCGACTGACTCAGCACCCACTTGCAAATCTTGCATTCAACTCTATCTTGGTTTACCATCAATTCGGGCTCCGCCTTTTCATCCCAGGTATCAATAACCCTTGAGTTCCCATTTCCGGTCACATGCTCTTGCTAGCTTTGCACCCAAACTAGTCAAGCCACCTCAACTGTATAGTTTTCAAAGGACTATTCCCTTACCCTGCATAAACTACACCTTCATATTTGCATTGCTTGTGAGGTCACTCCCTCATTTCTCAACCATTACACTCCAATACATTTGTCGCCTATTGTCTTGCACTTATGCTAAGACCTCAGAAAATATTCATACTGTTATTTCATTTTATACTCTGTTCATGTCATTTATTGGCTCATTGCTCAAAACTGTAGTTGACCATCCCTCAGGTTGTATCTAGTCATTTTGGATTACCTTATAAAGGCTACTCTGCTTTCCTGGGGATTGTTTCCTCAGTTAGTTAATTTCATAAGTTCTTGCATTTACTAAATCCAGTCATCACATTGGGCTTTTTTTTGGTTTCCTTCCATTGGAATGTTCATCCCTCTTTCTGTGTGTTAAGTTACTCCACCATAAGATTTCACTTTGCCATTAGCCCTTGCTACGTTGCACTTGCCGTCGCACTCAGCTTTCCTTTTGCGCTCATGATCATCTAAGATTGCCCTATATTACGTGGGGTGGTCGTGTGACAGCTTTTTTTGCTGACAACAACAATTGAAAGCCTCCTCAAGCTCCTTGTCTGATTCCGTTCACAGCTGACCATTCAAGGTCAATCCTCCACTACCCTGCCACTCATCCGCGTGGGAGGATGAGTGAACCAATGGAGCACCATCCAACCCCTTTTGCAACCTGGATCCCTCTGATCTTTGCATCACCAATACCCTCCCCAATCCTGATGTTGTTGCCATTTTTGCTGACAGCAACAACAATGACTGCTTTAAACTCCGCGCCTTCTTGCAATCTCCAGCAACAGCGGTCATTAACCGCCATCACCACTGCCTTGATCCACATTGGATCCTGCTATCCTTTTGATCACCCTGGCCAAGCAAGGATGACCTTGCCAATTTGCACCTTGCAACGCTTGCACCCAAGAGCGCAGGAACAGGCTTCACCGGTTGCTTCTCATCCCCACCTTTTTTGCACTCATCACTTGCTTCTCCTTGACTACCACCCTCATCCAAAATCTGATCTTTGCTTGCAACCGCGATTGTACCTGGCTTCCTTGATTTTTTCCCACGCGGGTCCTTGGTAGAACGTATGCACAGTGGTTCTTTCTGTCCCCTTTCAGGTCGCCCCAAGGCTCCTGCGGGCCTCAAAATTGTGACAACTGCACAGCCACTGCTGTCCGCGCGGTCCCTCAGTTGTCATGATGGCCATTCAGGCGCATCTCCTGCTGCTCATGACCCATGGCCATCATTGGCCCGGGCTGGTGACATTTTGGCCCTGTTCATCTTTTTCTTCTCATGTTTCATGATTACCTACTTTTTTTAAGTTTTTTCTTTTCTTTTTATCTTCACCATTTGTTTTTGTTGTTTTTCATGACCAGTTGAATTAAATTAACTAAAAAAAAAAACTTTTTTCAATAATTGTTATTTTTTTCCGCTCTATCTGTGTCATCTCTTTTAAATAGTCTCCAGGGAACCATGTTCCATAAAAGGAGGGGCTCTCCCCTGCCTTTTTCCAACATCCATGGGAGTGTGTGCGTATGCCCCCTGGTTATTATCAGTAATTTATCCTCATCCTTATCCTGGGTATATCTATGATTGCCCCTTGATCCTTTGATTCTTATTCTTTGCCCCTCTGTGTCCTGATTGTTATCACCAACCAATAGCCTTGCTGGTTGAAGAGAATTCTTTCTGTTGTAATTCTATAGTGTGTTATACCACTCTTTGATCCCTTTCTCTGACCATACTGGTCTTTATCCTTCCTTGATCATCTTTCTGGAGCCAATCACAATTGATTGAAGATGTTTTATTAAGCTTCAAACCTTGAGTGTAATACCTCCTTTTATTTTTTTCAAAGTTGGATTCTGCCAGCCTACTTTTGAGTTCCTTGAGAATTGTTGAGGTTATCCCTGTTCAAATCAGTTACTGTTTGCTTTTAGAGCTTCTCAAAACATTTTTCTTTGTCTTGTACGTCCACCCTCAGTTATCTGGTACCCTTCAAGCGCTTGATTGCGGAGAGTTGGGTGGTTTCATTGAGAACCTGGAGGTTGGTTGGGGTTTGAGTTGATCATCCCCAATCTTCTGCTGAAGACCAGAGTTATTAGCTTGTGGGTGTTGTTTAAATACAACAGATTTGTTCTTTTGAGCTTTAAACAAACTTTAACTTCTTTTGTTCAAATATCTCTCACATAATCTTGCCTGAGATAGTTCTGTTCCATTGCTACAAACTATTATCAGACGTTATCCTTTACTACTTGATTCCTCACTTAAAAAGTTCTAGACCTTGATCTTGGTTACATTTAAATATTTTTGTAACACTCAGGAGGGCAGCCTAAACAGCACCATTCCCCTCCACAGAACTTCCACGGACTAGCACTGTTTGGAGTTGTACAAATTTTGTAACGTCTTGGACTTGTGTCTACCCAGACTTTGGAAGCAAAACAACTTCTTGGGTAGAAGGGGCCCATTCTACTTTCAAACAATTACTGGTGGGTTCTTTGGGGAACATTTTGGATGTGTGGAACAGCCTTGAAGGAATTATTGAAAGTAAAATCCAATCAATCAATACAGAACTTAAAAACTCTTGAATAAATTTTGGAACAGGTCTTCCAATAAAACTATTACCTTTGGGTTAAAAATTGGCAACTGAGTCAATTGAACTCATGGGGGAAAATTTGAGAAGTTAAAGCGCAATCATGATGGCAAGGTGTGCTCCAAGTAATATTCAAAAATGATGGGCTTGCCTTTTGCCCACATTTTAGATGAAATACTAGCATCAAGAGGATCCATTGTGCCTGAGGATGTTCATCCTCAGTGGAAATTAGACTATGACCCTTCCAATGAAGTAAGTGGGGATTTTTGAAGGGTGCCAATTATTGGATTGACAGATTAATTATTGGATTGAAAAATTTATTATTGTATTGACAGATTAATTATTGGATTTACAGATTAATTATTGGATTGAAAAATTAAAAAAATCTTTTTGTTTTGACATTTTGAAACAGATCCAGGGCTTGATGAAGAATCTCAAATGTTTAAAAAGTGGAATTCCTTGGATAGGGAACAAAATAGAGAAGTTAGGTTGGATATTCAAAGTTCAATATTTGAGAATACAGCCGCTTTGATTGCCAAGCCAAGGCTTGAGCCAAAGGTTTTAAGGTCAAGCCAAAGTCAACCAAAATTGAAAGCAACCCGTTGTGAGCTTTCAAAATTTAAGCATGTCAAAAGAGCAATTAAGAGGGGGGAAAGGGTGAAAAGGGGACCCAAAACACCAAAGACAGTAAGTCTTTTATTTTGAGTGAGAAATTTTCATTTTTATGGTTTAATGAACTGATGGAAAAATTATTTCTGTAGTACAATGATTGCTCTTGGTTGGAATTTTGGAATATTGGAGTAAGTATTAGTATCAATTTGTATTTTATTTCATTTCTTTTATTATACAGTTTTTTTTTCAATGGAGAAGTAGCATACCCAGAAAACCGGCAAAACAACATCATGCATATGCAAATCTCATCTGCTTCTCTCATCTGATCTCTTAATGGAAGTTGGTGAGCAGGCCGGTGTTTTTTGTTTCTCATCAGATTCTCACTTTACCAATGCTTCTCAATACACTCAGTCATCCAAATTCACTCTATCATTCAAATCAAGACTCAAGTGATTATTTTTTTCATTGCCAAGGGAACTCAATTAATTTGGTAAAACTATCAATTCTTTCCTTCTCTGCATGTTCTTCAGTCAATCCTCTGACTTAAAATGTATAGTTCTTCTCCATTCAAGCTCCTGTTCTATTTTATTTAAACCAAACATAGGTCTGTGTGGAGGGTATTCAATCTGTCATCTAGCGTCTAAGAGTCTTATTCATTTCCATCTGCTTGGGTATGAAGCTTGTTTACTTCTTTATTTCTTACCTCTTTTATTTACATCTTCTGATTTTTTCATGGTCTAGTTTCTGGTTCAATAAATCTACAGAGAAATTCCATGTTTTATGTCTTTCACAATTAGCAGTCAAAACCATTGATAACGGATTAATTCCCACTTGAACCTGGCCCAACATGACAGACTCACTTACCCCAACCATACTCAAGACTGCCATAGAAGCCATTCCATTACTCACTTCTGACAAATTTTGAATATGGCGCAATTCAGTGGTCAATATGATGAATCTACATGAGGATCTTTATGATAAACTCACAAAGAATAAAACTGGTGCAAATGGTAATCCAATTGGACTCACTCACACAAAGAACGTGAGTATTTGAACCATTCTCACTTCCAAAATGGATATGATCATTCAGGCCAACATAATATCACCTGATAATGACAAAGATGCTCACCATATTTGGGCCAATATTAATGAATATTTTGCCTCCAATCACACCTCTAATTGCGCTATAATTTTCAAGGAATTTCTTTGTGCCCCTTTTTTTCAAACCGATATTCTCAGCTTTATTACTGAAACCAAAACTGTGATCTCTTGACTAAACAATGTTGGAATTGAATTTCCTCCTGATGTCATTGCATACCTGATCTTGGAGAAGCTACCATCAAGCATGAATACTGTGGTTCAGCAAATAACTCACTCAGAGAAGAAAACCACCCCGGAAAAAGTCTTAGATCACCTAAAGATGTTTGATAATAACAAGTTCCTGAACAAAGAAACCAAGTAAAAAAAAGTAGAGCAGAATATCAATTTGTCTCCTTTCTGAGCTCCTCCACCATCAAGCCGTGCAATGGTAACTGGAATAATCCCAGGTCAGCTCATCCTGAAGGATGGTGCTGGAAGCTTTACCCCCATCTCAAACCTTCCTTTCCAAATAAAAAGAAAGCAGGATAATCCAAGATAATTGCACAAACAACATCTGTCAGCTCTTTTCACACAAGCTATCTTTTTTCCCCAAACTCTTTTGTGGTGGATTTGGGATCTTTGAGACACATTGTGTCTGATCTAAATTTTTTCTCTCATTTATACCAATCAGTAAGTGTATAAATTTCTACAAGCTCTGGAAGGAATTCTCTCAAATACAAAGGATTTGGTGTAGTGGAAATGATGGATGATGCAGGTCTTATGAAATTTCTCTTGGATGTGTTGTTTTCCCCCAGTTCAACAGAAAACTTACTCTCAATGCACACTCTGGTCCTGGACAGTTTTACTGTTGATTTCAGGAAGGAACAGCTAGTCATTCAGAAAAAAGAGTGGAAAATGATGGGTATTTAGGAGTATAATATTCCTGTTATTCACATTGTGTTTGCAACAAATTCTAAAGTTTCACCCCTCACTCATGACAACATTCTACATAAGTCTCTGGGACATGTTAGCTACAGAAGAATACAATCAAAGTTAGCTCTAAAAGTGAAAAAGCAATCTGCTTGTCAAGCGTGCGCAATAATCAAGATCTCCAGGACTCTGTTTAATAATAAACACCCTCAAGCTGAGAGACCCTTCCTAGAGCTACAATGCAACTTGGTTGGTCCCATATCTCTGCCAAGTACTAATGGAGATACATATTTCCTGACCGTAGCCAGCAGCTGCACTTGTTTCTTCAAGGCTATTAAAATCAAAAACAAAAGTGATGTGGCTAACACTTTCAGGTTTCTTGTCAAATTCAAATCAAAGAGATTTGACTATGGTCCCATGATCATACACTCTGATCAAGTTAGGTAATTTCTGAACTCAAATCTCTTAAATTCCTGCAATAAAAAACATAAGGAATACTTTTTCCAATCCTTATACACTGCAGAAGAATGGATTGGCGGAACAATTCAATCACCTTGTTATTGACTCTCTGCGGACTGTTCTATTTGACTCCCAATTACCTAAAACCCACTGGCACATAATTATCAAGGTGTGCCCATTTTCACTTAATCAAATTCTCTCACACAAATCAAAGAAATCATCCTATGAGCTTTTCAAAGGTAGAAAACTCAACTTTGAGTACTTTCATCCCGTTGGTAATCCAGTTACCTACATTCATGCGGACAGAAGGTCATTTTCTAAACTGTATTCTTGTGGCATCTTGGGAAAACTTGTTGGGTACAGCAACAATTTACTGTCATACAATGTTTATTAAATTGAACTAAGGATACTCAGAGATATGGTAGCGGAAAGAAAGATGAGGAATTTCATTAATCAGAAAGACATGAATCATAAATGAAAACACAGTTGATTTCTATAGAGGAGGAATGACAGTGAAATCAATACTCACCTGAGGATACTCAGAGATATGGTAGCGGACAGAAAGATGAGGATGGAATTCTTTCTGTTCCGCAGGTCTCTGTCCTCAGGTGATAAAGATTCAACAAATTTCACAGTCATTTGTGGAATACCCTGAGTGTGATATCTGAGAGACAAGTTGAAGGACACATTAAAGGAAAACAGTGAAGATGAGATGTGAGATATGAAACAGTGGCCATAGGGATAGAATTTAGGAGTTTGAAATTATGAGATAAGGAGAATAAAGAAGAAAGGAAAAAACAGAAAGATATGAAAGAGATTGATGGTGTGTATTTTCCAATATACAAGATATTAAATTTGGAGAACAAAGTCATAGATACAAAACATTTGAAGGTCCTTCAATTTAATTCTTGTCAGCTTGCTACTAATGCAAAGCAAGCTGCAAAAGTAACAAAAATAACATAAAAATAATAATAATATAATTAACCTAAGAAGGAGTAGGAAAACCATAAATATTATTACAGAAATGGAGTTTCCACCCAAAATTGGGTAGGGTCACTCACCGACCCCACCCTTGAAATCCAACTCCTTATATTTTTAAATAACTATGGAAAGAAAGACCAAGATACTATGGCTCCACTATTGAGCTTTTGGTCAATTAAATGTTGCACACGTATTGTCACGTATAGATTTCACACCTAAAATTCAGTCAGAATTGAGGTGTTGTGTATATTTTAGGAGTTACAGACGGAAATGTGTTTTGTCTCAATTCCCGCACGCAGCCGCGGCAGCCAATGCACCCGCGCACGGCTGAGATACAGCCCTGTCACTCCATCAAGGTCTAGTACGCAGCCCCAGGCCTCTGACAAGTATGCAGCCGCGGGACTACGGGTTGACAGAGTGACAGGCGGCCTGAGAGGCTTGGGTACCGCGTAAACATGCTACAATCCACACAGGAACATTCTAAATATGTAATAAATGTTCCCGTGGATAGTAGATAGTCTAAAAGTACATAATATTATTTAAAAATACTTAAAAAACCCTTATACATATTTTTTATTAAATATAATTCAAAGTACCAAGAATTTTGAAGATAAGACAATGACAACTTCTAAAAATATATTAAAATACTTTAATACACTTTTATGAGAATTCCTAGAATCTATATTTTTTTGAAATACTAAGAAAACTAATGATGTACCAATATTACAAGAATTCCCATGACTTATATTTTTAATTAATTATTTTAGTAAATCAACTGGAACTTGAATATAAGGAGTAAAGTCAATATCATGACTTTACTCCAGTTATTTAATACATAATGAGAACTCACCTGACATCAGGATGTCCGTAGAAATGTCTATTTATATGATTATTAAATTACTGGTAACATTTACTAAGGATAATTAATTAAATAATACATAAATGGGACAGATTATTGTTATTCACACGTCCTAATATCTATTATAAAGTAGAATAATTCCCATACCCTGATGAATTAGATGCTATCCGTGCTATAGCATCAAGAAAACGTGACAGGCTACCCCTGGTTACCCTGCTAGCCTTATTTTCCATCCCTTTGAGCCCCTGTACCCCTCAGAAGGACAATATTGGGACTCCAAAAGCTATAAATAAAGAGCTCTTTTGAGGATGTTGATGGGCAGTGACCCAGTTATATTTATATCCAGACACCGTGCCAAGGTAATCAAGTACTTATAAGAGATAATTAAGTGATTTATGGCTAATTATGATCAATAATATCGGTCCTAAACCTCTTTTTTATCAAATTAAAACTGCTGAACAACCTTATAACCCCAGTATACAGGTTTACCCCATCAGTGCACGTCTCAAAAAGATACCCAAAGGATTTTATAATATACCAGTGAGTTTTATTATCCTTTCTCTGTCATTGCAGCTTGGTTCCAAGGCCCTGCCACTCCACCGTGTATTTTATATACATATTATCTCTGGGTAAAATATCCTTTAAACTAAAGGGCCCAAAGTAACCAGGAATACGTGTTTTCATACTGAAATCCCTGAAAAGAGGTGTGAAAGATCCCCAATATAATTGTGGCCCCTCTATAAAAATATTTAATAACCAATTTATTCATATTGATTTCAAACAATAAACCATAACCAAACCACTTAACCTTGCAATAAGCTTAATGCACATATTTTACCAATTTTTGCTGCATTTATTAAATGATATATTTATTATTTATTCTATCACCTCTGGTAGCTAAAGGATAGCAAGGGTTTTGGCATTCAGGAGGCTGACAATGCTAATACAAGAAATTTTCCAACAAAAGTGAAGTGGATTAGGATGAATGTGTTGAGAATCTGGAGTCCTTTACATCAAACTTGGGTAAAGAGATTGATGTTATGTATTTTCCAACATACAAGATATTGAATTTGGAGAACACAGTCATAGATACAAAACATTTGACGGTCCCTGAATTTAATGCTAATCCAAGAAATTTGCCAACAAAATTGAATTGGATTAGTATGAATGTGTTGAGAATATGGAGTCCTTTACATCAAACTTGGGTGAGTCTTTTCAAATTGGGTCAGTCAATCATTATCAACGCATGGAGGCAATCAATCCAGATTCTTTGGTTGGTCACGGTCACAAGCAGTCATTGTCATCTATGGAAACTGGTGCTGAGGAGGAAGAAACTCAAGTTCAGTCAAATCTCAAAATTCCCAGGTATGAGCTGCGTGAACAGTCCATGACAGTTAAACATCCAAAGTATTCTTATGGTTTGTTTAGTGTCAAGTCCAACTGGTCAAGCAAAAGACAAATCAAACTCAACAAGATAGAATATCAAGACATCTGGGAAGATTGCAAATTCTGTCTGTCTCACTTTCTCAGGACAATGTGGGTGGACAGAGTGAAACCAGCCACAATTTTTTCTCCGGAGAAACAAAATTCTTGGCTGTGCATCATGGGAAATCTTCAGACACCTGGAGCAAATTATGGTGAGACATATGCACCCATGGCATAATTTACAACTCTCCTTCTTCTTGTACTGTGAAGATTGAATTGCAATCTCAAAATAGGCCAGTTTCATTTCAAGGCAGTATTTCTATTTGCTCCATTGGAAGAGGATTTATACTTATCAAAACCAAAGGAAAGTTCTTGCAAGTCAAAATTACTAAAACTTAAAAAGTTGCTCTATGGTTTATGTCAAGCGCCATCAAATTGGTACAACACTCTCACATCATGGTTGGAAGGCATTGGTTTGGTTCAGTGCAATGTGGATCCATGTCCCTTTATTCACTCCTCTTGTTGATTTTTTGTCTTCTTTCATGTGGACTATTTGATTGTGACCAGGGAAGTGGACTGGTTTGAAGCAGAGTTTTTGGTCAAGTTTCCATATTCCTCTGCTCATCCACCGGATACCATCCTAGGAATGGAATAGCACAGTCTGGTGGATTGATTGGGTTAATTCAGGAAAAACTGGTTCAAAAAATGCTGGGAGAGTTGAATCTGAGCACCATCAGATCTGTCATAACTCCTATGACTCCTGGAATTCAAATTATCCCTGCCTCTCAATACAAGCAAGTTGAATTCAGGAAGTTAGGTGTAAATTTTAGGAAATACACTGGTTTACTAAACTAATCTTTCCTTTAGAACTAGGCCTGATATATCTGCAGCAGCTTCAATTTTATCTCAATTTAATCAAAACTTGGGTATTAGTGATTGGAGGGAAGTGCTTCATGTCTGGAAATATCTTTCTGGGACCTCATCTCTTTCTCTAGCGTTGAAACCAAATTCAAATATTGAATAAAACCTAACTGTCTTCAGTGATTCCACCTGGGTTGACAATCCTCAGAGTCAAGGGTCTCAATCTGTATACATTTTCTTCTGGAAATTGGAACCAATTGCGTGGAAAATCCAGAAGCAGTGCCATATTGCTCTCTCTTTCACAGAGGTGGATTTGAATGCGCTGATGGAAAGTGCGCAGGAGGTACTGTGGATTGAATCTGTTGTAGGCAATCTGTGGCAAAAAGCTGGGAAATTTACACCTAGGTTCCTAGTAGACAATAAGGGTCTTGTGGAAAAATTGCAGCACTTTGGATCCAACTCAAAAACTAAATATATCAATATGAAACTGAAGTGGTTACGTGATCAGCTCTCCGCAAGAAACATCAATGTCTCTCTGATAAACACAAAATCCATGGTTTCCAATTCTCTAACTAAGTCTTCCAGCTGACAGAGTCTTTATCTCCTTACTTCAACATGCTTTGAATCTTTTTGGCACTGAATTATGGGAATGTGTTGGAATTTGGGAATATTGGAGTAATTAGTAGTATCAATTTGTGTTTCATTTCATTTTTTTTATTATGCAGTTTTTTTTTTGATTGAGAATTAGCATACCAAGCATACGCGCAAAACAAAATCATGCATATGCAACGCTCATCCGCTTCTCTCATCTGATCTCTTAATGGAAGTTGGTGAGAAGGCCACTGGGTTTATTTTCTCATAAGATTATCAATTTACCAATGCTTCTCAATACACTCAGTCATTCAAATTCACTCTACCATTCAAATCAAGACTCAATTGATTATTTGGTCATTGCCAAAGGAACTCAAGTAATTTGGTGCAACTATCAATTCTTTTCTTCTCTGCATGTTCTTCAATCAATCCTCTGACTTACAAGGTATAGTTATTCTGCATTCAAAATCCTGGTCTATTTTATTTAAACCAACAATAGTTCTGTGTGGAGGGTATTCAATCTGTCATCTAGGGTCTAAGATTCTTAGTCATTTCCATCTGCTTTGGTATGAAGCTTTTTTACTGCTTTATTTCTTATCTCTGTTATTTAAATCTTCTGATTTTTTTATGGTTTAGTTTCTGGTTCAATAAATATACAGAGAAATTCCACTTTTATTTCTTTCATTCTTCATCTGAATCTCATAGTTCATAGTACAAGACTGAAGAAACAGTTAAAAGGGGACCAGAAAGACCAAAGATAATAAGTCTTTCATTTTGATAAATGTTCATTTTTATGACTTAATGAACTAATGGGGTAATTATTCCTGTAGTGAAAGGATGCCTCTTCATCTGGATTTCATAGTTCAGTGGAAGAGACTGAAAGTTCATTGGGTTTGGTGCTGTTGGAATCAGATTCCTTTTTGAAGGATGAAGCAGAAGCAATGTAGGAGTCAAAAAGAAGCTCATCTTTGGTGAGTGGTGATTCCTTTAATGAGATTAGAATTTTGGCTAACTAATCTTTTATTTTTGGAAGTGAACTACCACAATAAAATACCTGAGGTCTTACATAAGTTCTTGGGTGGGTTTTGGGATCCAGTTGTTGATGTGAATTGTGGATTTAGAGTCATTTCTAAATCACTTTGGTATGATGAGAATGGATGGTTTCAAGTAAGAAAAGAAATTCCTTAAACATTGAGGAAAAATAACTTGTGCTATTCTAAGATCCTTGGTTGCATTAAAGATGTTGAAAAGACAGAAAAAATACTAGATGTCAGTGACATCAATGAAAAGATTAAATCTTCAAAATGGTTTTCAAGGTTAGATATGGGTAAAATAATAGCAGGTACTTATGGAAGACCAATATTTTTCATTTCATTGGATTCATGCTGTAATTATACTCCTATGAAAATGGGTGTAAAAGAACAATCAGATCTTACGTTCTTTTTCTTTGTTAACAATAGCCATTGGGTCCAGCTTGTACTTAAGGGAGATGTGATTCCAATCCCGCCCATAGTTTCCAAACCACCTTCCATGATTTCCAAAAAAGCCTCTTATTGGGTTGATAACCTCAAAGATCAACTTGATTTGTATTCTAATTTATAGAAATAATTTTAATTTGACAATTTGGGTTTGGTTTCTGATTCTGATCTTGTAATTTTATTAATATAAAGGGTTATCACATTTTGAACATCATTATGTTGAGTGTTTTGAATGAGATTTTATGGATAATTTAGTTCATCTTGTGTTAGGCTGATCCCATAATAAGGAGTATTTTTACTTCTTGTGATGAGATCAGCTTGACACAAGTTGAACTTTTTTTTTTGGTGCTTTTACTTTAGGGCTGGTCAAGTTACTTTGTAATTTTTTTTGGTGTTTTTACTTTAGGGCTTGTTAAGTTGAAATTAAATTGTTTGTAACTTTTACTTTAGGGATGCTCCATATACTCTTTATTTTTATTTATATTGATTTATTTTTAATTTATTTTTATTCATTTTTGGCCCTATTTTTATTCATATTTATTAATTTTTATTTAGGCCTTATTTTTATTCATATTTATTAATTTTTATTTATTTTTGGGTGATGATAAATTCACAACTCCCAGGTGTGTGGGAGTTGCGCAGGGCCCCACACAACCCAATTAACGCATGGGTGCCCATACAGACGTTGAATGGGTTGTTCCAAACAAAATTTATTTATTCAGTTATCTATATATTTATTTATTTATTTATTAATTTATTTATTTATTAATTAATTAATTTATTTTTTTATTTATTTATTTATTCATTTATTTATTGATTTCTCATGATTTATTTATTTATTTAGTTATTAATTAATTTATTAATTTATTTATTTTAACCAAAAAATCAACATATTTTGATTTTTTGGTTGATTTCTGTTTTTTTTTTTTTGAATTTTTATTCAATTTATTTCACTTTTTTATTTTTTTATTTTGGCCCACAACACTTGGATTTGTGTGGAACGCTACACTACAAAATTTGAGTCTTTTACAGCCCCACACAACTCAAATGTAGTTGTGTAGGGTGCCACATGACACGGAACTGTTGCGTGGGGGCTACACAACTACAATCAAGTTGTGTAGAGGCCACACAACTCAATTGTAGCTGCTTATCATGCCACACAGCCCATTTGAGTTGTGTACACAACTCAAATGAGTTGTGAATTTATCATCACCCTTTATTTTTTTTCAACATCTCTTCTTTATTGTTTTTTTAAATATTTTTTTTTGAAAATGGTTTGTGAATGGCCACTCACAACCCCAAATGGGTTGTGAAAGGCTTCTCACAACTCCAAATTGGGTTGTGAGTTGCTTTTGGAACTGAGCCAGGTTGAAAAAGGACATTCACAACTGCAACAGGTCACAAGCAGCCGCTTGGGACCCTAACTGGGCTGCAAGTTGTGCCATGAAACCCTTTTTAGGTTGTGAAGGGGGGTCACAAGGTTGCAAATTTAACATTGGCCTTTTAAGTATCATTTCTTCATCACCTTGAATAATCAATATATCTTGATTCTATCACCTGCAGTAGCTAAAACATCAAAAGGGTCCTGGCATCTGTTAGGCTCATCACAACTGCCATTAGGCCAGAATTTTAGATAAAAACTACTCCAGCGCTGGATTTCTTTATTAAAAATTCTGCATTCTGTTTTTAAAGGCTTTCAAATCCCCTGTGGCCAGTATTCAAATGCTTTCAAAGCCCTTGTGGCCAGTTTTTAAAGGGTGTGAAAAACTATGAGGCCATGCACATTTGACAGCCAGTGCAAAACCATGCAACCCCTGGGTGGATGAGAGGTCTCAAAATGGCCATAAAAACATTGGAGATTCACATTTTGCCCAATGTTTTGACCTGGAAATCAACACTAGAAGGGATTTATATTTTTTAAATGGAAATCAAGAGCATGGGGTTGCATGGTTTTTATGTCCTGCCCCTTCTCAGCCCATCACATTTTCTGTAAGAAGGGCTTGCCTCCCCTCTGGAATTTCATGGGGGGGCACACCATTTTCATGCAAGGGAATAGATTTAAACCTTGAAAATAAGGTTTTTCCCCATCTGGCATGCAAAAAAAGCACCAAAATGAATTAATATAGCAAGAAAATACTATATTGAATTAAGGTGATTTTGAAGGTGTTGATTTAGCCTAGTAAATGGTAGGGCTTACAAGTTATTTCAGTGTACTTACAAGACCGGAAATTGCACTATCCAGAAGTATTGTGTACCAGTACCTCAAAAACTTGCAGCCACAGTACTGTAAGGTATCAGAAAAAGTTGTCAAATAATTTAATGTAGCCCAATAAGTTGCATTGACATTCAGAAGGATGGCAAAAAATGAATGAAATTTATTTTCCAACTCAGAATTGGAAAACTTCCCAGACACCATAAGATTGAAAATGGGTATTTTTCCAGTTATGGAGGAAGCATTGTATTTGGAAGGCATATAGACAGCAAAATATATCACTGACCAACACAGAATCAAAATTCAAGCCTCTGGGGCACACAATTTAGGAGGCTGTTTTTAGTTCTGCAATAACTAACAAAATATTCCAAAGTAGAAGCCATGATAAAAAATATAAATTGAGGAGAAAAGGAGAAATAGAATTGGAAATACCAGGAACCTTCCAGAGAATCCTCTGCAGAAATACATAGAAATTTTGCTGAAATTAATAATTGAACTTATAGATAGAAAATTTATAAAAGGCTAATAAATAAAATCACTGAGAGCCCTGATGAACCCTTGAAAAAGGCAGTAGCAGGAGAAATCCTTCAAAAGACCAAAAATCTAATAAATTATCAATGAACTAATCATTCATTAAGCAAGGGTGATTTGAGAGCAACAAGGCCTATGTACAGCAAGATGGGGGTGATTAAGTCTTCCCACTGATTGCTCAAAGTAAGTAGTTTTATTTTTGGACATGTTTTGAAGGAAAGATTTTGCAGTCTAAAAAAACCATTCATTATTTTAAATCTATTATGATTTATTTTAGAATCTGCTTTTTTAGGTGGAACTTGATTGATGATTCAAATATTTCAAATTTAATTTTTGAAACAGAATAAAAAAAAGGTAAAAAAAATACCCCAGAATATATGTTCTGGAAATAGAAAAAAACAAAACCATTCTTTGGAATTAGTGTTATTTTCAGTAGATTTTTTTGACTTTCAAGTCTCAATTTTCTCTCCATTGACCAAGATCCCAGTGCACACCCCAATGGGTGAACTCAGCTCCAACCTTGGGAAAAACTTCAACCCTTTTCTGGCCCTATTCCTCATTCATCATCCACTCTTCTTCTCTTTCTCATCTTCTCTCATTTTCATTGCTTTATCTCCTTGTTTTTGTCTCCTAGTTTCATTTTTCTCATTTCTTTTCATTCAACTCAACCAAAATTCCTTGCGCTTCCAAACATTGAATTTGTCCTATCAAATCTCCTCTGCTCAAGGAGCTTGTTCCAGTCCTGTAACTGGTAGGAGTCAGCCTCCTCACATCCTAAGGTTCCCAACTCCTAATCTCACGGTCCAATCAACTTTCATCAAGTCAGTCAACTCAATCAGCTTTTTCTCAAACAATGCCCGGATCCAATACTTTAATCATGCCATGTCAACCACTCTGACTGCCCTAAATACTTTTCTGTTCCTTATGTTCTCAGCTTTTCACTTCTTGTCCATTCTTCACTCCTCTCCAATTTCTTTTTATTCCTTACAGAAAGCTGGTTTTTTTTTTTGAAATCCACTTCAATTCATCTTCAGATTTAATTTTTTTTAAGAAGAATCAGAATAGCAATATAAGAAAAATAGTGAAATTTATTTTTTTAATCATGGGAAAGGAAAATGAGATTAACATATTTTTTGGGGGTTTTATAATATTTTTATTAAATAATTTAGGTGGCTATTTGATAAATAATAAAAATCAAGCAGAAAATATCTCTAATTCTATTTGATTTTTGCAGCATAATTCAATTTAAAAATTACCTTTTTCTGCAGCTTCCATTATTCTGTGAAATCTTTTTTTTTGTAGGTTTTTAGGAGGGTCTCATCCAATTGCTATCAAACTAATTAGAATTTTGAAATTAAAGAAAAAACTAATAAATAATTTTGAAATTCTGAATGATTTTAAACCTCAAAAAAAATAAAATAAAAATAAACCCAAATTGAATGAAATATTGAATGTTGAAAATGACTGAGCAAAAAATCTAGAAATTTGTGAGCATAATATTTCTTTTATTTTTCAGGAAGAGATTAATTTATATTACAAAATAAAGGATAATAAATGGTTAATCTGTGGAATGTTTATTTTAATTCAAACTATTTTAAGTTTAAATGAATTTTTTCCTTTTCATATTATTTTTGAAAAACAAAAAAATTGCCTATTTGTTGCATTTTGAAAGTAAGTTTTTAGACTTTCTCCTCCCATGTAAAACATGGCTAAAGAAGGAAATCCCAATCTTGCAGAAAAAAAAATGAAAAAAAATAAAAGAGACAAGATAAAACTCTAAATGGACCCAGAAACAGTGATAGCCAAGTTATTTATTGACCACTCAAACATAATCAGTCAAAAGAGGGCCAATTTGAGAGAAAGAAGTAAAATTTTGGGGGAGATAGAGATATGAAGGAGGAAAAAAACCAGCATACAATTAAACTATGTCTCATCTCGTTTTGCAGAATACAATAATTCATCATCCAGCACCTGTCAACCAAGCTTCTTTGAAGTTATCTTCCAATAAAACCTATTAAAATACCAATAAATCATTGGTATAACCAATTAAAACAATTCTCCAATAGCACTGAATTCCAACCCAATTTTAAGCTACAATGGGTAATTCAGCAAAAAAAAAAAAAAAAAAAAAGTTAGCCAACATCATGAATAAAATAATTTCCCCAATAAAAAATCCTTCCTTCAAGAAATTTCTCAAAATAATTTAGAATATGGATCTTTATTGATACTTTAGATCATTTCTCTGATCTCCTTGTTTGTGTCTTTATCGGGGTCTTATTTTGTTGTATTTCTTACTTTTTATATCTCTTTTCTTCTGATTGAATCTTCAATTTTGTTGGTAAACCCACTTCTTAGGGACTTTTACAAAGAAATTTTCAGAATCATGGGAATGTAAGAAATTTTGAACAAGGAAGCTCCATGTTTTTTGTAAAATTTCCATAGATTTATGTTACTTTAGAAAAATTTCCATAATTTTATGTGAATTTAGATAAATTACCAGCTCCAAACCTGAATATATTTTCTGTATGCTTTACCCCATTTACCTGCAACATGGAAGGTCATTTAAATCCCTTTGATATAACCTCCCACAATCATGCCATATCCAATACCTGCGGCAAGATGGAATGCTGTTGCCAGGAGTCAAACCTGGTTTGGGCTTGCTCTAGCTGCCTACTTGACCACTAAGCTACAGCAACAGTGTGCAGGTTAGTAACTCTAACACACCCCTTCAATCTGTACACCATTGGTGCTTAGTCTTTGGATGACGTGGCTTGCATATTTACAGCACAGGCCTTGCGCTGTAGTGCTTTGACTGTTGATCTGTGAAAAGATGGAATGCAATTGCCAGGAGTCAAACCTGGGTTGGGCTTGCTCTAGCTGCCTACTTGAACACTAAGCTACAACAACAGTGTGCAGGTTAGTAACTCTAAAAATACCCCCTTCCACCATGCTTGCATCATCAGCATCCTATTTTACCTTCAATACTCCCCATTCCCATAACTCCTTCCATTCTTTATTTCAATCCCCATATTTTCCCCCCATCCCAATCCAATTTCAACTTGGAATCAAGATTTTCAATTATGTACCAAACAAACCTCCCATATAGCAATAAAAAAATAAAAATGATAATAAAAGAAAAAAAGACCCAAAATGGATCCCTCAAGAAGATTAAAATATTTGTCAATTGAAGATCCATTTCAGAAAAAATACCAAATTAATAACAAATCAAACAGGAATCAGCTTCAAGAGGTTTTAGGAAGACTTTAATATCCACAGAAAAGCTATTGTCCATGATTTTGAATGTATCCAGGAAAGTGAAGATGATTTTTCTGCTGATCTCTCACTAATATTGGTCCATAAACTCACAATTTTTCTAATTTTTAAAACTGTGGTGGGAAAACCTCAAAACTTAAACCTTGAAGTCTTTGGTCTTATATGGTGCAATTAAAAAATCAAGAACAAGTGGATGAACTCAAATATACTGGATATTTCAAACCACTCAAATTTATAAGTAAAAAAAGGGGCCATAAATTCAGGTTTGAAGGGGCCTGGGAAATCCTCTGAAACTATCCCAAATCAATTGGCAAACCCACTTCAAGTTACAGCAACAGAAAAGTCAATAACCTGGCCAGACAAATCCCATCATTTCCCACCATTTCCAATGCCTTGGGTTTAATAGAAGTTTTGAAGGCTGAAAAGTTTGGTTGCATCAGCTCAGAGACAATTTTTTAAAATGGTAATCAAAAAGTAATTGGCACAGAAAATGTATTTAATTATCAAAAAAAGGAGATGTGGGGAAAGAGAATTAACTTGCAGAGAATATTTAAAATCTTGAATTCAAAAAGGCAGATATGAGGTTTTCAATGGATCAATTAATCATTATTTTTCCAACCTGGATAAGGCTTTCCTGATGGATAAAATAAAAATATGTTGAAAATTTTGAAACAAAAGTTCAAAAATCAACTTGAAGGTTGATCTAATAAACATATGTATATATATATCTATGCATACCAATCAAATTCCTATGTGATTCCTTCTACTCTCAAACATGGCTATTCCTTCTCTTCTATTTACTTATCTTTATGGTTTTATTTACAATTTTTTTTTGAAAAAAAAATCATTACCCTCTAGAAAAATAAAACAGAAAAACCATGAATTCAAGATATGTTTAGTTTCATGATTGAAAAAAAAAAGGAAAAAAGGAAAAATGAAAAAAAGGAAAAATGAAAATGAAAATGAAACATTTCTTAAGTTAATTTTTAATGTTGAGATTGAAATAAATAAAATAAATTAAAACAAGGGCATTGATTTTCTCACAACCTCAAGCCTTTATTTCACAGAATATTACATCTGCGCGCCATTGGACCCTATTGCTGCTAGGCGGACAAATAATTTATTTCACAATACTTTCAAGAATTTTTTTTTTGAATTCTGACGCTGCAGTCCCATAGATATTGTTTTACAACCCCCAAATAAAATCTTTAGTAAATCTAGAGGCATTAGAACCTCTACAAAAATGGAGTACAAAAATTAAAAAGTTCCACCAAAACCAATTTTTTTTCACGGGTTTTTGGATCCTTATTTTGGCTACTTTGATTTTTTTTGTTTATTTCAGAATCAGAAATTTCAAAAAGAAAAATTAAAAAGATTTCAAATATTTTTAAGGTTTTTTGGATGTATCCTTCTACCTTAATAAATTCCTTCAAAAACCAAAAAATCAAGTTTCTCATTGGATCTTTGCATCCTTTTATTTTCCTTTTGATTTCATTTTTTTTGTGATAAAAACTATAAAAAATTCAAGAAAACAGTCAAAGAGAAATCCATTATTTCTTTCAGATTTTTTGGATGTATTATTCTACCTTAAAAAATTCCTTAAAAAACCCAAAAAATTCAAAAACTTCAATTTTCTCATTAGAATCTTTGATCCTTTTGTTTGCCTTTTTGATTATTTTTTTTTTTGGTAATTCAAATTTTTTGAAATTTTAATCAACTATAAAAGAGCTTTTGAATTGTTCTTTCAAACTTTTTTTGATGCATCCTGGGCCTCCAAAAAATTGAATCCAAAGTAAAAACACTTCAAATTAACACATCTATTGCAATGTTTTTTTTTACATCTGGCATCAAAATTTCCACAATTTCTTTTTTGAAATAACTTTATAATATATTCCAAAGGCTTAGATTCAGATACTTCTGACTTTTTTTCACATTTTTTACCCCTCAAATTATAAATGACAATGAACATCATTCAAAGCAAAAGGGTGGCCTATCTTCAATTATCCTTTTCTAATTTTTTTCCTGAATGAAATGATGATGATTTTGAATATTTGAAGCTCCAGATTTAAATGAATCATTTTAATTCTTCCAAAACATAAAATTTTAAAATCAACCCTGGGGTTCCATCTGAGTTGCAAATGGAAATGTATATATATTTTTTAAACATTTTTTTTACCTTTTTTTATCTTATTTCTTTCTTTTGTTTTAATAAAAAAATAAATAAATTTTAAATAAATTATAAATAATAAACAAATGAAAAATAAATGAAAAATAAATAATAAATAAATATAAAATGAATAGAAAATAAATAAAAATAAAAAAAATAAATAATAAATAATAAATGAATAATAAATAAATAAAAAATAAATAAAAAATAAATAAAAAATTAAATAAAAAAATAAATAAAAAAATAAATAAAAAAATAAATGAAAAAATAAATAAAAAAATAAATAAAAAATAGATAAAAAATAAATAAAGAATAAATAAAAAATAAATAAAAAATAAAAAATAAAAAATAAAAAATAAAAAATAAAAAATAAAAAATAAAAAATAAAAAATAAAAAATAAAAAATAAAAAATAAAAAATAAAAAATAAAAAATAAAAAATAAAAAATAAAAAATAAAAAATAAAAAATAAAAAATAAAAAATAAAAAATAAAAAATAAAAAATAAAAAATAAAAAATAAAAAATAAAAAATAAAAAATAAAAAATAAAAAATAAATAAAAAATAAATAAAAAATAAATAAAAAATAAATAAAAAATAAATAAAAAATAAATAAAAAAATAAATAAAAAATAGAAAAATAAACAATAAACAATAAACAATAAACAATAAACAATAAACAATAAACAATAAACAATAAACAATAAACAATAAACAATAAACAATAAACAATAAACAATAAACAATAAACAATAAAAAATAAACAATAAACAATAAACAATAAACAATAAACAATAAACAATAAACAATAAACAATAAACAATAAACAATAAACAATAAACAATAAACAATAAACAATAAACAATAAACAATAAACAATAAACAATAAACAATAAAAAATAAACAATAAACAATAAACAATAAACAATAAACAATAAACAATAAATAAATGAATAAATGAATAAATAAATAAATGAATGAATAAATAAATAAATAAAAAATAAATAAATAAAAAATAAATAAATAAAAAATAAAAAATAAAAAATCAATATAAGTATAAATAAAAAATAAATAAAAATAAATTAATCAATTCACTCAAAAATATGAATATAAAAAAAGGTGATTTTAAATTCATGGCTCCAACTGTGTGGTAGTCGTGTAGGGCCCCACACATCTCAAATGAGCCGTTGTGGAAAATTTAGAGGTTATCCCTCACGAAGTTGTCCCTAGTTACGGGATCAATGGTTCTAGCGTCTGTAAGACCGAGAATGCTTCCTTTCCTTTCCTCCGAGAGAGAGAGAGTGAGAGAGAGAGAGTCTGATAGAAAGATATGATCCTCCCCTACAACCCGGAGTCAAGGGGAAGGGTATTTGAGCCCTCCCCCTCAACCCTAACCTAAGCACAAGCACAAAGACAGACTGGCAACCATGAAGAAGGAACCCTAGACCCAGAACCCTGACCCATCCCTAAACCCATACCCATACCCTATCCCCGCCAGCTCGCCTGCCATTACGCGCATCCGGTTTGTCTTTTCGTGGCGCGGCCCTCCGCCGCGCAATACCCAAGGTTCACCGCGCTTGCGCGCATCCACCCGACGCGCCGTCGTGAATTTCCCGTCCCGTGGCCGGCCCGCGCTTGCGCGCGGCTGCCCACGCATATAGCCCCGCTGTCGCCCCCGCTTTTTCCTCCCCCGACTAGCCGTTCCGAGAACCTGGTCGGCCCAGCTCCATCCATGAGTTGGACATCCAAGGGGGTCGCGGCCCGCCTCCCTTAGTCAGGCCCGGCCCGCAGTCGCGTGCTCAATCCCGCCGCGCCCACTGCTGAGCCCGCAGCGGCTACTGCTGAACCCGCAGCGGCTACTTCTGAGGACCGGCGCACCCCCACTGCTGAGCCTAACCTACCAGATGCTGAGCGCGCAGGCCGCGACGCAGTCCCCAACCCGAGGCTATATAATGACACCACATCCCCCCCCCAACTTGATTTCTGTCCCCAGAGGTCCCTTCCCATCGCCACCTTGACTACCCGCACCCCGCTCCTCCCTACCCACTCCTCTTCTCACACTCCACCAACTCCCCTCCCACGCTCATCGTCGTCATGCTCCCCTGCAAATTCTGCGCCCGGCACGGGCACGCGTGCTCGATCGCTCCTGGTCGACACGCCTGTGTCGCTTGCTGTCGCGGCCATCGCCGTTGCTTGCTTAGCGATGGCATGCCCCGAGCCCCCCCCAACTTCGGCTCCCGCCCCAGGCCGCGCAAAAGGGCTTGTCCCGACCCGTTCGTGGTTTCGGACGACGACACCATCTCGGAGGACCCGTGGACTCGGCCGGGCTCTCCTTCCAGCCGCCCTCCGTCAAGCGAGGGCCGCGACTTGGCTTCCCCCTTTCGCCGCGCGGGACCGCCGCGGAAGGAGGATTTCTCGTCCGTTGATGACTATCGGAGGGCCGTACGATTCTGGTCGGACCGCGTTCGGATGAGGGAAGGCGCGAGGGACCCGCGCCTCGATGAGATTCTCCGGCATCGCGCTGCTGCAGCCCTGGTTCCCCCTCCGGCCCCTACACCGGCTCCTTCCGCCCCGGCTCCGCAAGGTACTCCACCGCCGCCCGCGTCACCAGCGGTCTCGGATGGGAGGCCTACTACCCCCAAGGTCCCTCCTCCGCCGTCCCCAATCATCGTTCTGTCATTGCCCCCAGATGGACCGAGCCCTCCGCGCGACGCCCCGGGGACCCCCTCATCACCTCCTCGCTCGCTCGGATCAAGCCCCGTCCCAGCACCGGCACTGCCTTCCCTCAATTCCCCCAAGATCCCGGAGATCCTGGTCGTGATGGCACTCCCGGCGGCTGGCTTCAAGGCTTTTGCGGAACGGTCAACCGCGATGCTCCGCAACTTCCTAGCGACCCCCGGAGCCCAATCCTCCAAATCCCGGCGCGAGTTCTTGGCGTCTTACCGGGCCCTTCTGGCATCATCAAGGGCGGACATGGAGGAAATGATGCAAATGGCTTAGACGCTCCCACCCCCTTCCTTCTCTCCTTTCCCGCTTACTTTCTTGTCCTATTGTTGTACCGCGTTCCTTGGAGAAATACATCTTGCTGCGCGAGGAAAAGAAAGGGCCGCGTCCGCGCGTCCGGGTGGAAAGTGAGTGTGAGTGCCAAGATCTGCGTCCGCGTGAGAAGTGAGTGTGAGTGAGGTTGAGGTTGAGATCCACGTCCGCGCGCTCCCTCCGTGAGAAACCGTAAGTGACCAGTTATTCCAAGAAAAGAGGTACCTGGACCGCCCCAGACGGACTGCCACACAGTTCCCCGTACCCGTACTACAAAACAAAACAAACACCGCGCCGACAGCGCGCGCTCACAACCGGGAGTATAAGGGAGAAGCAATGGGAACGAACATTCTGGGGTGTCTAGTCGTTCCGGCTGTGAACCGGCTAGAGCACCCCCTTACCAAGCTAAGCTTTAATCCGCGTCCATACCATCCCTGGCCGTCGTGCCCGTCCGTTGAAGAAAGAAACAGGAGAGAAACAGACAAAAAAAAGGAAAGAAAACAGCCCGAATCCAAAGAAGAGAAAGAAAATATCCTATATTTATTATTTTATTCATTTTTTTTTTTTTTTTTTTTTTTTGCAAAGCTCTTCGTCCCGCCATCCGTGAGCGGGGCTTGTCCTTGCGTTTGCGGGCCCGACACCACGCCGCGCCCGCGTACCTGCAATAAATAAACCATAGCCAGTACCAATCCAAAGCCAAGCCCAAACCAAAACATAAGGAAACGAACATTCTGGGGTGTCTAGTTGTCCCGGCTGTGAACCGGCTAGAACACCCCCCCTCAACAAATAAAGCTTAACCACCTAGCGCCCCCCCCCAGCTTGACAGCTGTTCCCAGCCGTCTGCAACCTCCTACTTCTCCGTGGTCGCGCGTCGCGCGCCGCTACTTCGCTGTCCGAACGATCCGCGCCGTTGTCCGACTCTGGAACCAATTCGCCCCCGGGCCCCAAATCATTGCTCACCGTCTTGTTGAAGGAAGTGGAACCGCGCGCGAAGAAGCGTTTCACGTGCAAAGCCGCGGCCTTCCGCTTAAGCGGCGTCCCGTCCAATTCCTCAAGTCCGTAGCTGCCGCCCAAGAACTTAGAGGCCATGCGGTACGGCCTGTTCCACCGGTTGGCGAAAAGCCGGCCCCACTGGGATTCCAGACTCCGATTATACAGCAGAACCAGGTCCCCCTTCCTCAGCGGATCCCGGAGGCGATGGGAACAGCGCTTGTCCCAATAGCGGACTGACGCCGTCCAGGTTTTCTTCAACCGCTCCGCGGCCTTTCCCAAGGTCTCCTCATGCCTAAGGAGCTGTTCAGCCCGCGCCTCGATCAGATCCGCGGACGTCTTAACCTTCCACCAATCCACGCCCAAAAACCTGTTCAGCTCGATGTCCACGGGAAGCACTGGCCGCTGCCCGTAGAGTAGCTCGTAAGGCAAATACCCCGTCGACCGCTTCACGGAGATCCGATCGGCGAAAAGGACCGCGGGGAGTGCCACCTGCCACCTTTTGCCGTCCTCGCCGCATATTTTCACCAGGGCATCCTTGATTGGTTGATGCCCCCGCTCAATCATCCCCGCGCCCTCCGGGTAGTATTCCGTCACGCGGCCAAATTTCGCTCCACAACTCTGCACCAGCGTCATCAGGCGTCCCCAAAACTCCGCCCCTCCGTCGACAGTGACCAAGCGAAGCGACCCGTAGCGCGCGAACCAGTCTTCTTCCAGAAACTGAGCCACCTTTTCCGCCGATAGTTTCGTTAGGGGCCTCGCTTCCACCCACCCAGACAGATTGTCGCGCGCAACCAGCAAATACGCAAACTTACCCGCCTTGATGTGGACCACGTCCAGCGAAACGCGCCCGAACAGCGCGTCCTCGCCCATGGGGCGGCCGACCTCCTTGGGCAGCCTCGAGCTTCGCCGTTGGCAGGCCTCGCACGACTTCACCCAGTCATGCACCGCGCAAACGACCCCCGGCCACCAAAACCTTTCTTTCACCCTCCTCCGCGTTTTGACCTCACCCCAATGACCAAGGTCGTCGTGCAGTATCCAGGTCATTTGGGCTTGGTATACCGCCACTGAGTTGGTCGCACCTTGCGGTAGCCGCGTCAGCTGCATCCTCCCTAGCCCGGTTTCAAACGCCGTCAGTGGCCGCGAGTCAGGGTGTAGTTCTCGCTGGTCATATCCCCCCATCACGTCCACCAGCCCGTAGCAAGCGCGCCCGGCCATTGACTCCAGAAATTCTTCAACGCGCGGGGGAAGCCCCGCGTCGCGAATAGTGAACAAATTTAGCCTCTGAAGGTCGTGAACAATCCTTAGCGACTTCCCATCCTGCTTAACGACCGCAAAGATAGGACTCGAGTAGCTTGACGTGGATTGCTCATAGAGCCCCGTCCTCACGCACTCCCGTACCAGCTCCAGAAAGGGCTCCCGAACAGTACGGGGGATCGGAATCGGCTTGATTTGCCACGGTTTGTGAGGCACAGTGGGAATAACGTAAGGGTCCCCGATCTCACCTCTCAACAACCCGCGCTCGTCCGGTCCAAAAGCAAGCGCCTTCTCCCTCATTACCAATACCGACACCAGCAGATCCATCTCCTCCGCACTCAGCCATCCCGTCGGTCCAAAGTTAAGGGCGTCCACCCGCTCGTCCGTAATTCGCGCCGACCGCGTTACCCATCCATTCTTCCTAAGGGGCGTCTCCCACGGGTTGCGGGACCACGCGATCGGTCGTAAGGGTCCGTTGAGCCCCTGAGGCATTGGCTCGTTCCGCGGCCGGACTTTCCGCGCTACCGGTTTGTACTTGCCCGCGTTACACCGCGCCATCCAGACCCGATCGTTGCCGTCGTAAGTCCTAGAAATGACCAGACCGGGGCTTTTGCCTTTGCTCACGACTGTGGCACGATGATAGGGTTTTCGAAGCGTAGCGCCTTCCGGCGATGCATACTGAGGAATGGGACTTACTTCTGGCACCTGCGCCCCACGCGCGCCCTCCCCCGCTTGCTCCTCACCTGTCGGCCGCCCGTGCTGAGCCGGAGCCTGCTCCGCACGGTTCCCGCGGCCGACTAGGAAAAATCCTCCGCAGGGTAACCCTTGCGGTCAACCCCCGCGCCGGACTCTTCGTTGCCGCCAGACATTGGGTCCTGTACCCATTTCCCTCTCCCGTGATCGCAGATCGTCGTCTCGAACCGTTCTCCAAGCGAGTCTTCAACGGTCAGCGCCTCCGTTCCTTCCTCGGCCTTGAAGGCCATTTGGGCTTGGAACCCAAACATGAATGGCCGTCCTAGAATCACGTCTCCGCATTCCACTGAGAGAAATGACAGAGGCTTACAGACCTTGGCGACTTCCACCTCCTCCGCCTCTACTACTCCATCCACGCGGCATTCTCCGCCATTTAACGCCCAAAGGCCCATCGCACACTTCCTCCGCACCAGACCAAGCTCGTCCACCAACCTTGATGGGAGCAGGTTGACCATTGACCCGCTATCCACCATAGCCCACACCTTCCGCCCGGCGATGGTCATTGCAACATAAGCAAGCGGGACGGATACCGACTTCGACCGGCACGGCTCGGGATCCATTTCCTCCTCCGCCACGTTAACCCGCTGAACCATTGTCGGCACCCGACCCTGACCGCAATCTTTCAAGGCCTGGACCATGTCGTCGACAACCGCGGGGGACACCGCCGCTAGCTCTCGTAGGGTCAGGGGTATTGGTGAGTCGTTCCCCATTACCCTTCGGACGATGTCCGCGGCCTTCTTCTTTCCCGCGGAATTAGAGGACGGCCCGTCCAAAATTGGTACTCGCGCGACCGGCTTCGAGGCCGTTGGTCGCTCGTCAACATCCATTGCAATACGCTCATTCGCCGCCAATGCCCTGACTTCAGCCTCCACTCTCGGCGCTACCCAGGTTCCGGGCGCGGTGACAATCCCAAGCAAGACCCGAGCAGTCTTGGTCTTAGCCTTCGCTCTTTCCCGCACTTGCACCATTGGTGGCGGCTTGTCCTTGGTCAGTTCCACCGATTCACCCGTTGGAAATATGTACGTCATCCCGGATGCGCAAACAAGCCCTTCGTCCATGTCCCGAGTGAGATCCTCACAAACTGACTTCCAGTGCCCTCTCACCCCGCAATATGAACATCGCGGCGACCTGTACGATCCGGATGATCCGCTAGGGGGCTGGAACCCCTCCGCCATGTGAGGCGGCACCGCGCGCGGTTGAGAAGGAGCCGCCGGAGACGGTGTGGCTGCCAGAGCTGTAGGAGCCGGTGTCCGGTTGAGGAAAACCCTTATGTCCCGCAGAATCTCCGTTATCTCCCCAACTGATGGTCCCGGAGGCTGCTGGGAAAGTCCAGCATGAGAGGGCATTGGCAGCCGCGCGGCCGAAGTTTGGTCGGGGGCCGGCGCCGAGATTGTGACCGATTTCTTGGAGGAAGACGGGTACGTTCGTGCCGTATCCGCGATGAGCTCGTCCAAATTGATTTCGCTTTCCACGGCTTGACGGATAACCGAAAGATCGGGGAGAATCGCGACGCTCCCATCCAGCGACCTCTTAACCAGGCCGTGGTTGTACAGGTATTGTTGCACTCTGGAACGGAGCTGGGGCGCGAGACCCCCCAGAAACGCCCGCTTCATGGCACCCGTCTGACCCGCAACGACCTTGTTCTTTGCAAGGTACCCGTAGATTCGCTCGAACCTTGACATATATTCCACTAATCCTTTGCGCGATTGCACCCCGCCATTCTCAATTGCCTCCTCCGCAGCTCAATCAAAGTCGCTTTCCCGAAACCGAGGTTCACGCTTTCCCCACCTCGCCAACATCTCGCTTTTCAACTTCCCCCAGTCTTGCCTCTCGTATCCAACCATTTCTTCCACGTCCCGCAGCTTCTCCTCCTTGGTAATGAACAGCACGATAGTCCGAACCTTATCCGCGCCCGACGCGCCCTCCGAGTCCGCGATCCCTTCGAACCTAGAAAGGAACCGCTCGACATCCCAGGTACTGAACCGAAGATGAGGGAAATCCCTCGGCCTCAACCAAACGCGGCGAGGGGCCTCTGCCGCCATGTCCGACGACCCTTCTGAGGGAGGAGCAAACCCGCTAACTCTAGGAGCATGAGCGGACGGCGGCGGAGGGGGTTGAGCAGCAGAGACGGGAGTCGGGCGTGGAGGGTAGGGAAGGGGAGCATTGGATCCCGGAGCGGTTGTTGGTAGCATTCTGCGTTATCTTCAAGAGACTGAGAACGGATCGAATGTTCCTGGCCAGACCCCCAGATGTGGAAACTTTAGAGGCTATCCCTCACAAAGTTGTCCCTAGTTACGGGATCGATGGTTCTAGCGTCTGTAAGACCGAGAATGCTTCCTTTCCTTTCCTCCGAGAGAGAGAGAGTGAGAGAGAGAGAGTCCGATAGAAAGATATGATCCTCCCCTACAACCCGGAGTCAAGGGGAAGGGTATTTGAGCCCTCCCCCTCAACCCTAACCTAAGCACAAGCACAAAGACAGACTGGCAACCATGAAGAAGGAACCCTAGACCCAGAACCCTGACCCATCCCTAAACCCATACCCATACCCTATCCCCGCCAGCTCGCCTGCCATTACGCGCATCCGGTTTGTCTTTTCGTGGCGCGGCCCTCCGCCGCGCAATACCCAAGGTTCACCGCGCTTGCGCGCATCCACCCGACGCGCCGTCGTGAATTTCCCGTCCCGTGGCCGGCCCGCGCTTGCGCGCGGCTGCCCACGCATATAGCCCCGCTGTCGCCCCCGCTTTTTCCTCCCCCGACTAGCCGTTCCGAGAACCTGGTCGGCCCAGCTCCATCCATGAGTTGGACATCCAAGCGGGTCGCGGCCCGCCTCCCTTAGTCAGGCCCGGCCCGCAGTCGCGTGCTCGATCCCGCCGCGCCCACTGCTGAGCCCGCAGCGGCTACTGCTGAACCCGCAGCGGCTACTGCTGAGGACCGGCGCACCCCCACTGCTGAGCCTAACCTACCAGATGCTGAGCACGCAGGCCGCGACGCAGTCCCCAACCCGAGGCTATATAATGACACCACACCGTGGGGCCCATAGACGACTAGAAAGGGCCGTTTCAAACACGCGCAACCCCCTGGGGGTTGTGTAGGAGCGGTTTACCCCCCAAAAATGGAAATTTGGAGCCGTGTACCCCCGTACATGGCTCAAAACTGCCATTTTTGGGAGTGCACAACCACCTGGAAATTGTCCCGGAATTTTGGGCACCCCCTGGACCACACTTGGGTTCTGTCAACCCAAATGTGGGATCAATGCATACTTTTTGGGACTGTTTTTCCACAACTAGAGATTCCAAAGTGACTTTAAAGTGAAACCAAAGTGAAATTCAAGTGAAAATTGAAATCATATAAAAGTCTGAAAACAATTCTTTCTCAACTCAAAAGTGAGCAAACTTTGTTTGTTCAATGGAAATTGGGATTGGATACTGAAGTATACCATTGCATTTTTTTGCATGGGAACAGTGGAAAGCCCTCCTTCTTCTGACATGGCTTTGTGGTAGGTCTACATTGATAGTGCCATCAAAAAAGCTTTGGAAAAAGAAAAAAAGGATTCCGGTAATAAAAAATTGGAAGCCCCAATTGCATCCTCATCAAAGGTGACAATTGAGGAACAAAATTTCACAGTGGGATTTGACCTCTGGTTGTGAGTAAAATTTTATGTTACTGGTCTTTGCCCCATTTAATTTTATTGAAACTGATGGAGTGCATTCCATCAATATAACTATGTAACTATGACAGATCCACTTGACCCACCTCCTGTGTCAGCTTGCTACTATTGCAGAGAAAGCTTCAAAAGTATCAGAAATAACATAAAAATAATAATAATAAAATTAACCTAAGAAGGAGAAGGGAAACCATAAATATTATTGAAAAAAATGAATTTTCCACCCAAAATCAGGCAGGTTCACTCACTGACCCCACCCTTGAAATCCAACTCCTTATATTTTTAAATAATTAAGTTAAAGAAAGACCAAAATACCACGGCACCACTATTGAAATTTTTGGCAAATTAAATATTTCACATGTATTGTCACGTATAGGTTTCACACCTAAAATTCAGTCAGAATTGAGGTGTTGTGTATATTTTAGGAGTTATGGATGGAAATGTGTTCTGTCAAAATTGCCGCACACAGCGGCGGCAGCCAATGCACACATGCGCGGCTGAGATACAGCTCTGTCACTCTGTCAAAGTTGTGTACGCAGCCCCAGGCCTCTGACAAGTACGCAGCCGCGGGACTACGGGTTGACAAAGTGACAGGCGTCCTGAGAAACTTAGGTACTGCGTAAACATGCTACAACCCACATGGGAACATTCTACATATGTAATAAATGTTCCCATTGATAGTAGATAGTCTAAAAATACATAAAATTATATAAAAATACTGAAATAAACTTTATAAATATTTTTTATTAAATATAATTTGAAGTACCAAAAATGTCAAAAATAAGATAATTACTACTTCTAAAGATATATTAAAATATATTAAAATATATTAAAATATATTAAAATATATTAAAATATATTAAAATATATTAAAATATATTAAAATATATTAAAATATATTAAAATATATTAAAATATATTAAAATATATTAAAATATATTAAAATATATTAAAATATATTAAAATATATTAAAATATATTAAAATATATTAAAATATATTAAAATATATTAAAATATATTAAAATATATTAAAATATATTAAAATATATTAAAATATATTAAAATATATTAAAATATATTAAAATATATTAAAATATATTAAAATATATTAAAATATATTAAAATATATTAAAATATATTAAAATATATTAAAATATATTAAAATATATTAAAATATATTAAAATATATTAAAATATATTAAAATATATTAAAATATATTAAAATATATTAAAATATATTAAAATATATTAAAATATATTAAAATATATTAAAATATATTAAAATATATTAAAATATATTAAAATATATTAAAATATATTAAAATATATTAAAATATATTAAAATATATTAAAATATATTAAAATATATTAAAATATATTAAAATATATTAAAATATATTAAAATATATTAAAATATATTAAAATATATTAAAATATATTAAAATATATTAAAATATATTAAAATATATTAAAATATATTAAAATATATTAAAATATATTAAAATATATTAAAATATATTAAAATATATTAAAATATATTAAAATATATTAAAATATATTAAAATATATTAAAATATATTAAAATATATTAAAATATATTAAAATATATTAAAATATATTAAAATATATTAAAATATATTAAAATATATTAAAATATATTAAAATATATTAAAATATATTAAAATATATTAAAATATATTAAAATATATTAAAATATATTAAAATATATTAAAATATATTAAAATATATTAAAATATATTAAAATATATTAATATACTTTAATATACTATTATGAGAATTTCTATATATCAATATTTTGTGACATACTAAGAAAACTTATGATGTAAAAATATTACATGAATACCCATGACTTACCTTTTTAAGTAATTATTTTAGTAAATCAACTGAATTTTGAAAATAAGGAGTAAAATTAATGTCATGACTTTACTCCAATCATTTAATACATAATAAGAACTCACATGACATCAGAATATCCATAGGAATGTCTATTAAAATAATTATTAACTTACTGGGAACATTTACTAAGGATAATTAATTAAATAATAAATAAAAAGGACAGATTAGTGTTATTCACACATCCAAACATCAATTATTAAGTAGAATAATTCCCATACCCTGTGGAATTAGCTACTACACGTTTTACAGCACTAAAAACACGTGACATGTTACCACTGGTTTACCTGCTAGCCTCAGTGTCCGTCCCTTTGAGCCCCTTTACCCCTCAAAAGGAAAATATTGGGACTCCAAAAGCTATAAATAAAGAGCTCTTTAGAGGATAATGATACCCAGAGACCCAGTTATATTTGCATCCAGAAACCATGCCAAGTTAATCAAATACTTTTAAGAGATAATTAAATGATTTATGGCTTTATTCTAATGAATAATATCCGTCCTCAACCCTCTTTTATCAATTTAAACTGCTGAACAACCTTATAACCCCAGTATACAGGTTTAACCCATCAGTGCACGTCCCAAACAGATACCCAAAGGATTTAATAATATACCAGTGAGTCTTATTATCCTTTCTCTGTCTTGGCAGCTTGTTTACAAAGCCCTGCCACTCCACTGTGTATTTTATATACATATTATCTTTGGGCAAAATATCATTTAAACTAAAGGGCCCAAAGTAACCAGGCCTTTGTGTTTTCATACTGAATTCCCTGAAGAGAGGTGTTTAAGATCCCCAATATAATTTTGGCCCCTCTATAAAAATATTTAATAATCAATTTATCTATATTGATTTATAACAATAAACTATATCCAAACAAAATAAACTTGCAATAAGCTTTATCCAAATATTTTATGGATTTTTTCTGAATTTATTAAATAATATATTTATTATTTATTCTATCACCTCTGGTAGCTAAAGGATAGCAAGGGTCTTGGCATCCAGGAGGCTGACATCCTGTGAGAGCTTTTTGTACTAGGGAGGAGGCACAAAACTATTGTCAAACATGGGCTATGAAGAATGGTTACGCTCTGACCGTATTTAACTTGAATAAAGATAAATATGTGGATTTGGCCTATGATTTTCATGGTTCCTATTGAGGACAACTTCTTACCAAATGTTCTAGAAAAACTCACACAAGGAAGGTTGTGTGCAAGTTTTTAATCCATGCAAGTTGTGTTGAGTATTCTCCTGCTCTCATTTCTTACCGCGACTATGCGCGCTTGAGTACTTTTCCACTCTCATTTCTGACCGCGCCTCTGTGCGCAGGTGCGCACTGAGTCTATGACGGGGACCCTGACGTGTTCTTCTCATTCACACTTGGTCTCATCCCTTCTTACAAATCTTGGATTCTTCACCAACCTATTTTTCTATCTTCCTTTTCTTCTGTCTATTTTATTCTTTCTGTCTTCCTTATTCACTTCTATTTCTATTTCCTTTTCCAATCTCCTCAATGATCAACGTTCCTCCATCAAATAATCTCTCAACCCAAATACGCTAATCTCTGACCGGTAAGATATTAACTTCTCCAAAAAAGCCTCATTGAACCCAGTCGGACTCCATACTACAAATAGTCCATCTTCATCTATACTTGAATTCTATCCCTCTTTGCTACTCTGTTGTCTCTCAGACCATTGATTTCCCTCAACTCAAAGCTGTCTCATTAAACAACGCTCATTGATCTATGCTGTAGGATTCTACACTTCTATCTTCCTATTTATTTATTTTCCTTTGAAGTCTCCTTTGGATACCCTTCTCTTTGATTCTCTTTGATTTCCCAGCTTCAGCTGGTTATAAGTTCTCCAGGAATAAAATCAAATCTTATCAAGTTGCACAAAGGCAGACCCCTTTTGTCAAATCTCCTATAAAGAAACCCAAAATAACCATCAACCATCTGAAAATCCCTCTGTGCATCCTCAAACGAGGAGAATCTCTGGGAAAGCCTTTGTTGTGATTCCAGATCAGTCAATCCTTCATCTTTTACAGTTTCTTTCATTCTATTTCTTTTGTTTCTTATTCTCTTTACCTATTTTCCTTTTCTATTTTATTTTCTTATTTATATTTTCTTAATAGTCTGGGTGACCTCAAATGAGTGTGAGGTTGCGCGCGGTTCATATTCAATAGGCATATTCATTATCATCTACATTCATTATCACCTCTCAACCCGCACTAGTTTATAACACTCTTGAACTCAAGGATCAAGAGGAGGAAGGAAAAATTGTCAACTCTTTCATTTACAAAACTCAAGCTCTTCAAATCTCAAATCATTCAATTAATGATTCAAACATATGAAGGCTTCATGGAAGATTGACCAATAACAAGGAGTTCAGGCTAATATGGTGCAATCACTATCATTTGTGTTCAACTCTCACTTACTTAATCAGAACCTCAACCCAGTTATCAGTACAGGTATCATTACTAGGCTCATTTGAAAAGTTATCACCACTTTGCTTGATCTCAATCCATTTCTTTATCATCTGTTATCTGGGTAGAAACTCTCACACTGTTGTGATCTTGATTTCCTTGTTCTAATGATCCTTGTTATTATGTATCAGTTCCTTGGTTTTTATAAGACAAAGAAATTCAAAAACTATCACAATTAACAGTTGAAGGCGTTTCAAAAAAAAAAAAAAAAAAAAAAAAAAAAAAAAACTACGGACTATCCATCTACAACAATTGAATCTTTGAACCAAGGAGCTAGACATGTCTGAATCAATGAAGGCCACCATACTCAAGACAGCTATCAAAGCCATTCCACTGCTTACCATGGACAACTTTTTGATCTGGCGTAATTGAGTTGTCAACATGATGGATTTGCAGGAAGATCTTTTTGACAAACTTACAAAGAAGAATACAGACTCAAATGGAACTCCAATTGGGCTGAATAAAGTGGAAAACGTTTGAATCAGAACCATACTAACTTCAAAGCTGGAAACCTCCGTACAAGCTAACATCATCACTCCTGAAAATGAAAAAGACACTCATATGATCTGGGCCAATATCAATAACTACTTTGCTTCCAACCATGCATCAAATCGAGCAAGAGTCTTCAAGGAGTTTTTTAGAACACCATTCAACTCCAAGAACGTAATTGGGTTTATTACCAAGACCAAAACCTCCATCTCAAGGCTTCAAGAAGTAGGTATAGATCTACCGGTCGATATAATCGCGTATCTTATACTCAAGAAACTTCCATCATCAATGGACAGGGTGGTTCAACAGATTACGCACTCAGACAAGAAGGTAACCCCCAATAATGTTCTTGACCATTTAAGATTGTTTCACAACAATCTTTCTCTTGGGAGTGGTTTGGCTAACACTAAGGTAGAGTCCAATAACACCCTCTCCTTCTTTAATAAGGATGTCAAGCCTTGTGAAACCAATTGGCATAACCCTAGGGAAGCACATTGGGAAGGTCTCTGTTGGAAGCTCTATTCTCAACTTAGACCAAGCTTTCCCAAGAAAAAGAAAAAAAATACCAATGAAGTCAAGCAGGGCGGTCCAAATGTCAGGACTTTTCACTCCAGTCTCTAACATTCAAGCACTCAAGCCTTTGTGATAGACTCTGGATCCTCAATGCACATGGTATCTGATATCTCATTCTTCTATCAATTAGATCAATCAATAACTGGATCTATCTCAACCAGTTCAGGCGTTGACAGTCTTAAATACACTGGAAAAGGCACGGTTGCGCTCAGGGACAACAATGGACAGAAAGCTAAACTATCTGATATTCTGTACACCCCCAATTCCACCGCTAATCTGTTTTCTTTTTGATCACTACTGTTGGAAGGTTTTGAAGTTTCCCTACTTGTTGATAAAGTTCTTCTTAATAAAGTTAGTTGGTTGGTTGCTGGCCGCTATGATTGCAATATACCCATTCTACAGTTTTATCACAACACATCCAGTCTTTCCTCTCATCTTAGTTGGGAGGAAACTATTCATAAGTCTCTTGGTCATGCCAGTTATCATTGCATCAGACAGAAGCTGAGGATTAAAATATCTAAGCCAAAGGAATGCAAGGCCTGTGCTGTTAGAACAATCACTCAATCTTCTTTCTATTGTAAGAATCAGAAAGCGGAAATTCCTTTTCAAGAACTTCACTGTGATCTGATAGGTCCAATCAATCCCAGAAGTCTCAATCACAACTCCTATATATTAACTATAGTGGACAGCTGCACAAGATTTGTAGCGGCAATACCAATAAAAAACAAGACTGAGGTCAGCTCCACTCTTCAATTTCTGATTAACATGGAATCAAAAACATTTGGTCATAGTCCCATGATTCTGCACTATGACAGAGGTACAGAGTTTGTCAATGAGTCAATGAAAGATTTCTGCACAAAAAATAACATCAAACAAACCTTCTCCAATCCGTATACTCCAGAACAAAACGGTTTGGCTGAACGGTATAATTGGACTATCCTTGAGGCTCTGAGAACGGTTTTTTTTGACTCAAAACTTCCTACCAAGTATTGGAGCATTATACTCAAAGCCTGCGTACTCACAATCAACCAATTTCAATCCCAAAAATCAAAAAAAAACCCCCTTACGAGCTGTTTAAACGACAAAAACTACCTCTGAGCTATTTCTTTCCCATTGGCAGTCCTCTTACCTACATTCTAGGCAAAAAGGGATCATTTAAGAAGCTTGAACCCAGAGGTTCCTTTGGGAAACTAGTTGGGTACAACAACAACTTGCACTATTACAAGGTACTCACCAAAGATAATCGCATTGTGGACACCAAGAGTATAAAAATATTGGACTTTGATGAAACTATCAATCACTCGGACGGCATCAATGAATTTGAGATTGTGGATCATGACAAAGTGGATGTTCTCTATGAAAACACTGATGCGTCCTTAAGCACTGATGTCATTGAATTTGTTTCCCCAACTACAGTCGGGGCTGAGTCAAACTCCTTGTCTTCAGTCGCTCTCAGCCAGTCTGAGCCTCCTTCAACTGTCTCTCTTGCTATCAATGAAGCACATACCTCTCCGTTGCCTTTGGTGTCTGTGGAATCGCCTGGTGAAGATGGATCAACAACCCAGAATCAGTAAAATCTCAGGGTCCGTTTGGAGAAGGTTAAGCCAAAGCAATACTCACATTCTTCTTGCATAACAAAGGACCCGTCAGAATGGCTGGATTCTTGGGGAATAGAGTTGCAGGAGATCAAAAATCAGGAGTTTTGGGAGGATTTTGATCAAACTCCTGACCACTGGCTCAGAAGTATGTGGGTTGATAGGGTAAAACCTGCAACAAACTTGTCACCAGAAAAGAAAAAATTGCAACTATGCATCATGGGTAACTTACAGATACTGGGGATTGACTTCAATGAAAACTTTGCCCCCACTGGCAAATTCACCACTCTTCTTCTTCTGCTCATCCTGTGTTTACATCAGAAGCTTTGGATTTGGCAGTATGATGTTAAAGCCGCATTTCTATTTGCTCCTCTTGATGAAGCTATCTACATACTACAACCAGAAGGGTGCAATTGGACATCTAAGTTTCTGAAGCTCAGGAAGTTGCTGTACGGTTTGAGGCAGGCACTGGCAAACTGGTTTAGGACTCTAACGGGTTGGCTGGAATCAATTGGTTACAGGGATTCAACTTCTGATCCTTGTCTATACATTCATGAACTCAAGAACTCATCCCTATTCTTTCACGTGGATGATCTGGTAGTTGTTAGTGAGGTCAATTGGTTTGAAGATTTGTTTCTTCACCAATTCCCTAGATCCTCTGCTCAGAAACCGGATACCATACTCGGGATGGAGGTGAAATTGACTGAAGAGGGCCTGAAACTTCACCAGCAGTCTTTAATCAATGAGACTTTAGATGAGCTGGGTTTAAGCTCATGTTGGTCAGTTCTTACTCCTCTTACACCTGGACTGCAACTAACAGCGGCCATGGATGAAGATGCCGCAAAATTTGGAGAACTAGGCGTCAATTATTGGCGATTAACAGGAATACTCAATCATCTTTCCTGCAGAACAAGACCTGATCTATCGGCGGCGGCATCCTTGCTCTCGAGGTTCAATCAAAAGCCAGGTCTCACACACTTGAAGGAGCTACTTCATGTGTGGAAGTACTTGTTGGGGACAGTAAATCTTTCTTTAACCCTCAATCCCACTGACAATGATGGCGGTTTAACGGTCTTTTCAGATGCTACTTGGGCCAATGACCCCAAAACTCAGCTTTTGCAGTCCGGCTACATTGTCAACTGGTTGTCTTGTCCAGTGGCGTGAAAAAGCAGGAAGCAATCTAATATAATGCTTTCAATTACAGAAGCGCAATTGAACGCACTTATTGAAAGCGCTCAGGAGGGACTGTGGATTAAATCAGTGGTGGGGGAACTCTGGAGGAAAGTCCCGGCACCGACAACATTCCTCATTGACAACAAGGGCCTTTTGGACAAAATTAGGCACTTTGGATCAAACTCCAAAACTAAACATATTGATATGAAGCTGAAGTGGTTTTGGGAGCTTTACAATGACTGCTTGGTGGCTGTGAGATTCATCTCCTCAAACAAAATGGTAGCAGACGCATTGTCAAAAGGCTCCAGTCGGAAGATGTTGAATTTACTTATAGCAAATTGTTTTGGGTGAACCAGCATCCGCACCAAATTATGGGGGGATGTTGTGATTCCAGATCAGTCAAGCCTTCATCTTTTACAGTTTCTTTCTTTCTATTTCTTTTGTTTCTTATTCTCTTTACCTATTTTCCTTTTCTATTTTATTTTCTTATTTATATTTTCATAATAGTCTGGGTGACCGCAAATGAGTGTGAGGTTGCATGCGGTTCATATTCAATAGGCATATTCATTATCATCTACATTCATTATCACCTCTCAACCCACACTAGTTTATAACACTCTTGAACTCAAGGATCAAGAGGAGGAAGGAAAAATTGTCAACTCTTTCATTTACAAAACTCAAGCTCTTCAAATCTCAAATCATTCAATTAATGATTCAAACATATGAAGGCTTCATGGAAGATTGACCAATAACAAGGAGTTCAGGCTAATTTGGTGCAATCACTATCATTTGTGTTCTACTCTCACTTACTGAATCAAAACCTCAACCCAGTTATCAGTACAGGTATCATTACTAGACTCATTTGAAAATTTATCACCACTTTGCTTGATCTCAATCCATTTCTTAATCATCTGTTGTCTGGGTAGGAACTCTCACACTGTCGTGATCTTGATTTCATTGTTCTAATGATCCTTGTTATTATGTATCAGTTCCTTGGTTTTTATAAGACAAAGAAATTCAAAACCTATCAGCCTTGGATATACTTAAGGAAGGCATGAAAGGTGGGCTCAATATGTTACAACTTAAGAGAACATTGAGCAAGATTGATGTGCGGGATTATGTTGATGACCAAACAATCTATAACACTAAGCAGAAGGTAATGCTTGCAGAACTAAAGGGTAAAATTGTTATGGAGGTACTCTATCACCAGCTTGAAGACCCAAGTTGGTTTTGCCGGTCAAATTTCAGTGGAGAGGGTCACTTGGAGGCCCTGTACTTAGCACATCCTGAGGCAGTAAAGCTTCCAAAACAATTTACTCATATTTCTATGTTGGATTGTACTTATAAGACAAATAAGTACAAAACCCCGCTATTACATGTTGTAGGAATGACAGCCAATTGGAAATTTTTCACAAAAGCTCTTGTTTTTATAACAAAATAAACATTTGAGTTCTACAGTTGGTCTGTAAATGCATTAAAGGAGTTGGCTTATGATCCTGAGAGAATTCCAAAAGTCTTTGTGATGGATCGTGAAAAAGCTCTGATTTGTGCTATTGAGTCTAGTTTCCCTGAGTCATCAAGACAATGTTGCACTTGGCACTTGTCTAAAAACATACAAGCAAACGGCATAGTGCGCTTTGTTCATGACGTTGAAGTATGGAAAAGCTTTATGGCTCTGTGGGCAAAGTATGGGGCCTCAAAGACCAAGGAGGAGGCCAAGGTCAATGATGCGGAACTCAGAGTAGGTCCAAATCACTACTTCTTATTCTTCCTAGTTTTGTGTTCTGACCTTTTGACTTTTATAGTGTTTCTTGAAAGACTATGAGGATGTACTCAATTATATGGAAAATAACATTTTCCTTATCAAAGGGATGTTTTTAACATTGTGGACTTGTATAAAACCAAATTTTGGAAACAAAACAACATCTTGGGTTGAAGGGGCCCATCCAAATCTTAAAAAATTCCTTGCAAACTCTTTGGGAAACCTGTTGGATTTTTGGAAAAGCCTTCACGGAACAGTTTCAAATCAAATTAAATTGGTTCATGCGTCACTTTATAACTCCCAAATTAAGTTAGGGACAGTTCTTCCACCTGAACTGCTACCATTGGGTTACAAATTGTCTTTAGAGGCAATTCATCTTATTAGGGAAAAACTTGAGAAATTCAAACATTATCATGATGGCAAAGTGTGCACCAAGTCATATTCCAAGACTATGGGTTTGCCCTGTTCCCACCAAATAGGTGAATTTCTAGCATTCAGAGGATTCGTGGTACCCAAAGATGTTCATCCTCAGTGGAGGTTGGACTATGACCCTTGCAGTTCTAGTTCTGTAAGTTGGCTTAAGTTGGATTGTTCAAATCACTATGTTATTAATGCTTTTTGATTAATGAATCCTAATTCACTAATGGTTGATCCTTTTGAATTTTTCAAGTGCAATGTTCATGAAATGCTAAGCATTCCTCAGTTATTTGAAAAAGTGAATGCAATTATCTTGGAAGCTCCAGATCATGAGCAAAGTGGCCTATTGAATTATACCATTCAGAAGATTACAAAATATCAATTGAAGCCAAGACTTGAACCTAAAGTCTTACAATCAAGTAGGGGCAGGCCAAAATTGACAGATACACCGCAAGAACCATCATGTTTTGAGAATTTTTAAAAAAAACTCAAGGGGTAAAAAAGGACTAGAAGGGCTTCAAACAAGAAAAGACAAAAGATTTTAAGTCTTTTCTTTTGGGATATGTTCATCTTTTTGATTTAATTAACTTAGTTACTAACTAATGATGAATTGTTATTCAAAGTTGGAAGAATCTGAATCTTAATTTCATAGTTCAGAGGAAGAGACTGAAAGTGAATTGGGATCACTTAATTTGGAATCAGAATCCTCTTCAGAGGAAGAGAAGGTGCAGCAAATCTCAACCAGAAGCTCATCTTTGGTGAGTATTCATTTAATGGATCTGATTAAAGAAATGAATACTAAGTTAATTTTCATGATAGGAAACAAACGTGAAATACCTCAATCAAATACCCAAGAAATTCCATAAGTCCTTGGGTGAGGTTTGGGATCCAATTGGAGATGGGAATTGCAGATTTAGCGTAATTGCTAAATCTCTTGGTTATGAAGAACATGGTTGGTTTAAAGTTAGGAAGGAAATGATTGAAACATTAAAGAAACATAAAGCATGCTACATTAAGATGCTTGGTGGTGCAAAGGAGGTTGAAAATATTAAACAAAAACTTGATGTTGAAGACATCAATGAAAAGATTCCCTCCTCAAAATGGCTGGCTAAATTAGATATGGGTCAAATCATAGCAGAAACATATTCCAGACCTATATTTTTCATTTGACTGGATTCATGTGATACTTATACTCCAATGAAAAATTGTGTTACTGATCAATCAGATCCAATGTTCATTTCCTTTTTAAACAATAACCACTGGGTTCTATTAGTACTTGAGGGAGAAATGATTCCAATCCTGCCCATTGGAGAAAAAACACATTCCTTGATTTCTAAAAAAGCCGCTGGTTGGGTTGATCATCTTAAAGATCAACTGCAAATTTATTCTAGATTATAGAGATTATAGAATTTGACTTAATTTCATCATTGGGTTTCATATAAATTTTAATTCTAATGCAGCTAACAAGTTCTATTAATATAAAGGGTTATCACATTTTGAATATCATTATGTTGAGTGTTTTGAGTCGAAATCATTATATTGAGTTTGTTGAATGAGAGTTTAATGGTAAGTCAGTTTAACTTGTGTTGGGCTGATTCCATCACAAGCTTAACATATGTTAAGCTTGGGATGGGATCAGCTTAACATAATTTGAACTTGTTTTTTTTTGGTGTTTTTAATTTAGGGCTGGTCAAATGACTTGTATTTTTTTTGCACTTTTACTTGAGGGCTGTTCAAAAGACTTCTTTAATTTTTTTGGCTCTTTTACTTTAGGGCTAGTCAAGTTGAACTTAATTTAGGGCTTGTCAAGTTACTTGTGTTTTTTTTGGTGTTTTTACTTCAGGGCTTGTCATGTTACTTGTCTTTTTTTTTGGTGTTTTTAATTTAGGGATTTTCAAGTTACTTGTGTTTTTTTGGGGTCTTCTCACTTTAGGGCTAGTCCATTCAATAGTCCCAGTTTTTTTTATTTATTTTTTTGTTTTTTTTTCTTGTGTTTTTTTGGCTCTTTTTAATTTAGGGCTAGTCTATTGGATAGTCCCATTTTTTATTTATTTATTTGTTTATTTGTTTTTTTTTAACCAAAAAATCAATATTTTTTGATTTCTTTGATTCTTTGGTTGATTCCTGTTTTTTGGAAGGTTTATTTGATTCATGGGTTATGTTAGTGCCCTTTCATTCTATTTTGTTTTTTTTTTGGCTCACTGCAGTCCGGTGGTGTGTGGGATGCCACACAACTACATTTGAGCCGTGTACAACTCCACACGGCTTGAATGTAGTTGTGTGGAATCCAACACGCTGGCGGACCAGGCTGGGTTGGCTGCGCAACTCTTTGAGCCATGATGGGTTGGAAACAGCTTTGATTGGACCGTGTGGCGTGCTACACAGCCCCTTTTGAACCATGTGAACAGCTCAATGAGCTGTGAATTTAACATTTCCCTAAAAAAAATATAAAAAATAAAATGAAATAAATAAAAAATAGATTATTTAATTAAATTAAAAATATAAATATAAAAAAATTTAAATAAATAAATTTAAATGAAATTAAAGGAATAAATAAATAAAGTAATTAAATTGAATTTAAAATAAAAATATAAAAAATACATATGTATAAATAAAATTAAATAAATAGTCATTTACTTTTTTTCCATTCACTACCCAAAATGGGTTGCATGGCATGGTTTGCAACCCAGAATGGGTTGTCAATTGCACCACGCAACCCATTTTGGGTAGTGAACAGGGGTTGCAAAGTTGCAAATTTAACATTGGCCTTCCAAAAATCATTTTTTGGTAATTTTTGAGGCACTTTTTGTGTCTCAAAAACCAAACAAAAAAAGCATCATAATAAACCCCTTTTGGGTTCTGGGACTCTTCTTTGAGCCTTTTCACATGCATAAATTAAATATGACTGAAAATATTTTCCTTTGAAATCCACCCATCTTGGATCACTCCAATTGTCTTATCAACCACCCTTGAACTCTTCCACCCTCCCATCACCCCCAGCCACACCGCCTTACTCCCATACCACACCACACCATACCATACCATACCATACCATACCACACAACACAACAAAACAAAACACAACACAACACAACACAACACAACACAAAACAACACAACACAACACAACACAACACAACACAACACAACACAACACAACACAACACAACACAACACAACACAACACAACACAACACAACACAACACAACACAACACAACACAACACAACACAACACAACACAACACAATACAATACAACACAACACAACACAATACAACACAACACAACACAACACAACACAACACAACACAACACAACACAACACAACACAACACAACACAACACAACACAACACAACACAACACAACACAACACAACACAACACAACACAACACAACACAACACAACACAACACAACACAACACAACACAACACAACACAACACAACACAACACAACACAACACAACACAACACAACACAACACAACACAACACAACACAACACAACACAACACAACACAACACAACAAAAAACAACACAACACAACACAAAACAACCCAACACAACACAACACAACACAACACAACACAACACAACACAACACAACACAACACAACACAACACAAAACAACACAACACAACACAAAACAACCCAACACAACACAACACAACACAACACAAAACAAAACAAAACAACACAACAAACCACAACACAACACACCACAACACAACACAATAAAATACAATACAACACAACACCTCACCACACCTAAACTCACCTCACCACACCTAACCACACCTCACCACATCTCTCCACACCACACCAGAAACCACTCATTATCTTTCACCACTCCTCAACACAAACAACTCAACACTCCAGATACTTTCAAAAAACACTTTTCCCTCTGATGTCAACTCTCTGAATGCCTTTTTTCAATCAATTTATTCTTATTATATTTCTCAAATATCAACTCCTATCTTCACTTCAGTTTTTACAAAGAAAATTCCTTTTTTCAATGGCTCATGAAAACATCCACCTACTTTTCAAAACTGTTTTACCAGGCCAATTATCAATTCTCTCATCTAATCAAACTAGTGATTCAACTACTATTGCCCCTCCTTCATCTAATGAATCTCCTGATTCCACCCCTCTGCCTCACCCCCCTCCTGAGCTATCATATAAACAAAAGTAGGAGCTAGTTGAAGCTATGCAATCATGGGCAAATTCTCATGGATATGCAATATCTACCAGAGTATCCAATTGCAAGAAACATACCTACACTTTTCAATGTGATAAACATGGGGAATATAAACCCAGAAAAGATGCCACCAAGTTAAAAAAATCATGAAAGACCAATTTTCCTTTCACATTATCAGGCAATTTTTTCCAAAATATTGGGTGTCTGGGTGGTAAAGTTAATATGTCCAGACCACAACCATTCACCTTCCAATGATCCATCCACTCATCTCATCCACAGAAAAATCAAAGGGAAGCAACATTAGATGGTTAAAAATTGAAAAAAATCTTGGGTTGCCCAATTAAAAAGTCTAAACTCTCCTATTTAAACCTCATCATCTCCTATCCATACAAATCTTGATACTAACTGAAATAAAAGATCCCAAATTCAAAAAAATGCCCTTGATGGCAAAACTCCTGTTGAAGCACTAATACTAGTTGGAGCTCTGTAATTGTTCTTTTTTCTAAAAAATTAACAATTTGGATGGTAAAATCACTTCCTTATTCATTTCACACCCTGATTCCATGAAACTTCTCAAATGTTTCCCAACTCTTATAACAATGGACTTGAAATACAAAACAGACAATTTTGGAATTCCCCTTCTTCATATTCTTGGGGTAAACAACTGTTCAAGAAGTTTCTCAATTGCCTTCTGTTTTTTTTTTATCAAGAGAAAAAACAGAACTATGAATGGGCCCTGACTCAACCTTGGGAAATTCTATAAGATAAAGAACCTAGTTTCATTGTTACAGAAAAGGAACAAGCACTTATTAGTTCAACTGAAACATTTTTCCCTCCCTCTCAATATCTTCTCTCTCTCTGGCACATTTTCAAAAATATTCAAACACATTGCAGAAATCACTTCAAACCTGAAGATTATGGAATCTGTTTCAGAAAAAATGGCATCAGTTGGTGATTTCCAAATCTGAATCAAGCTATCAAGAAAACTTTACAAAACTTTATGTTGTCTAGAATCCTCCAAATTCTGACTACCTTCTTGAGAACTAGATTCCTCTAAAATTAAAATTTTTCACCTATTTGGAAAACAAACAATTTCACTTTGGAAACACAAGTAAGTACCTCAAGAATAGAAGATCATCACTCCTACATAAAATGGTTCATCAATCAAACTATTGGCTATTTCTATAATGTATTTCAACACATTTACAATTCAATCACCATCCAAAACCATGAGAGAGCTATTGAAGCCTCTCAGCAAAAATTCAATCATCTCACTGGTTTACATCACTGTGTCAATCATCTATCTCAAAAAATCAGCCACTATTCCCTCAAAAGCATTCATTCATTTCATCAAGTTCCTGAATGTTCCACCAATTGCAACAACTGTGATAACTCTTCTTACATGTATATACCACGTATTCACAAATTCAGATTGGCTATAAGAAAGGGTGAACTCTTCCAAGTTGAAGATTTTCATCCTCAATGGCATTTTGAGGCTCCATTATCAGTTTTTTTGTTTTGTTTTTCTTTTTTTTTTTGGATTCAACCTCAAATTCATAATTTCCTTATTTATTTTTATTTTTCTTTCTCAATTGAACTATGGAGCCTGATGCAACTGAATAATCAGAAAAGCTTGAAGTTCAAACCAAAGACAGTAATGAAAAACTATATTTCACTGAACTGTTTGAAGAATTCAGCAAGTTGCCACCTGGAGAACAGCTGTATTATCTGGGTGAAAGCAAGAAGCTATACAGTGGAAGATATCAACTTACTCTGATTCAAGAGCACAATTCAACTCAAATATCCAAATTCCAAGGAAGACCCAAAGGAGCAGCCAATAATTTCAAGAAGATCTCTGAGTCCTCCAGTTTTACAGATTGATCTAGTTTTGAATATTTATAAGAATCCAAGAGGATAGGAAGGCCAAAGAATATATTCATAGAAAATTCAAAGGTCAGTCACCAGTTTTTGGAAAAAAAAATACATATATCAACTTTCATAATTAAACTTTTTTCCTATGTTTTCAGGTTTCAAGAATTTGGAGGTTCATAAAGGGAAAGGGCAAGGGCAAAAAAGAAGGAGGAATCAGAGGAAGATTTTATTTTATATATATACTTATTTCTTCTGCAATGGATTCTTTTTTCATGAGTCCTTGTCATTTTTTGACATAGGGGGAATTTCTGACTGACGGGAAATATTCACAAGATGAAAAGGGGCCATATTTGGATGAAGGGGAAGATGAAGAGATGCAAGATTTTTATTTTATTGAGATGATGGTCTATGACTTTCTTCTATTCTTTCTTGATTTTTTTGGATATTATTTTTCATTAATTTATTCATTCAAACTTTTATCAGAGGTCTGGAACCATTGTGAATAAGCAGTTTGCTTCTCCTGAATACAATCCTGGTACAAGAATCAAGAGCCTAAAGGCTTTTGATTAAGATGGTGATGCTCCTTATCATCCTCCTAGAAGGAATTCATTAGAACAAAGAGAAACAACAATGAGTGAGAAAGTCAGTGTGTTTGATATTTTCTCATTTTTCAATTTTTTCTGATTTTTATTGGGGTTTTCCATCTAGGTTTCCTGCAAATTATCATATTCTTCTTCTGGAATCTTTTAAAAATTCACAATTGAAGAAGTGAGTTCTATCTTTAGAGCTTATTTTCTTTTATACAAAAATTCTGATTTTTTGTTTTAGTTCCCATACAAAGATTTTATTTCCCAAAAACAGCCATTCCACATATATCACATGTTCAAGATGTCATAGGGGATGGGAACTGCGGCTTTAGATAAGCAGCCATTTATTTGGGGAGGAACTCAGAAGACTGGATTAAATTCAGGAAAGAAATAGTAAAAGAGCTTGATTCAATCCCAATCTTCAAGGACCCAAGATTACTGCATGATATCTGGGGTGAAAATTTCCAAGAAGCAAGAAGGAAATTGAACCAATTTTCTAGTCCAGCTCCCATAAATATTTTGATGGAATTTCCATGCCACGGTTTCCTTCTGGCTGAAATGTATAATTGTGCGGTGGTTCCTTTTTCTTGTTGAATGCCTTGCACTTATCTTTCTCTGAACTCCCCTCTCACTCCAAATTCCAAATCTTTTCCTATTTGCTTCATTCTTTGAGAAGATTTCAAACATATATTATCATTCAAGTTGAATTCTTATCATTTGCCAGCTCCCAGGATAGGTCCACTTTGGAATAGCTTTGTGACCAAGGATTCCAAATCTTAGAAAAGTATTATTCAGAAAAATTTATATCTTGGTAATGATATTTTTCCCCCCAGTAAAATCAATTAGAAACATAAAAAAAAATTGGTTGAATAAAATTTAATATTTGTCTCCATATCTGTTCTTTATTTTTGATTATTTGAATGAAAGTCCAATGAGAAAGTTGAATTTTTTGAATGTTTTGGTTTTTTGAAGGAATTTTTTAAGTTAAAATAATACATCCAAAAAAATATGAAAAAAATATTGGAATTATCTTTGAATTTTCTTTTTGAATTTTTTCATAGATTCAACGACCAAAAAAGATGAAATAAAAAGGGAAATAAAACATTTTGCAAATGTCAAATGAGAAATTTGATTGTTTTGATTTTTTGAAGGAATTTTTTACGGTAGAAGGATACATCCACAAAATCTAAAACAAATATTTAAAAGCTCTTCAAAAGTTTTTGAACTTTCTGATAGCTAAAATAACCAAAAAAAATTAATTGAAATAGCCAAAATTAGGATCCAAAAACCCATGGAAAAATTGGTTTTGGTGGAACTTTTTTATTTTTTTACTCCATTGTTGGAGGGGTTCTAATGCCTGAAAAATTACCAAAAGATGTTTTAGGGGGTTTTGAAACCATAGCTATGGGACTGTGGCGTTAGAATCCAAAAAACAAATTCTTGAAAGTATTGTGAAATACAGGATTTGTCTGTGTACCAGCAATGGGGCGCAATTTCGCGCAGACTTGATATTCCATTAAATAAAGTATTGGTGGTGTGAGAAAATAAATTCCCTAAAATAGAATAAAATTTTTAATTGGTACTATATAGAAAAAAATTGTTTTATTTTAGTTTCTAGCTATATTCTGCATTCTTACAGAGTGGATGATTTTTGAATGTGCATTACAAATGCCTTAGTAGCTATTTTTCTTAGCCAAAAGGGAACTGCGTAAAAATCCCAGATCTCCAATAATTGGAGATGATCTGATCTCATGGTCTTATGACTGAAAAATATCATTTATAATACAAGAATGGGCTCCCAAATCCTTGATAAATACTGGTATCATTTTCCCCAGTGTTGCATGCTCCATTCAATTCCCAATGTTGAGGATGCAAACCATGCATCATTTTATATCAATTTTTGTTTCTTCTTTGTTTAGAGTCCCAAAAACAGAAATAATTTTCCTTTCTTATTTTTCTTATCAATTATAACACAAGCCCAATTACATGAATTTGCATCTGTTTCTGCCTTTTCTTTGAATTATCACACAATACTAATGCATAAATTATTTACTTAAAGCATAAGTTTTGGGTCTGATTTCCTTTACAAATATCAAAAAAATCCATTTCAATCTTCATGTACTTTGTGTAAGTACTGAAAGTATAAAATTTATATCAAATGGAGGATATTTTTTTTTGTATTTTATATTTACACTAAGGCAAACACTTTCACTGGTACACTGGAAATTCATTGTGACTGGGGGATATGGAGCACAGAAATTTTTCAATCAAAAATCAATGCAGGATATATCAAGAAATTTAACATAGGAGAATGGAAAAACACAATTTTAGGTTTGAGTTTTTCAGCACAAATAGTGCCTTCTGTTACATTTCCTCATCTTCCCACACCAAAAGCTACATGCTTTACTTCTTCATAATGTCCTTCATTTGTCTGCATAAAAAAATGAGCCTTTTGGAAAATTCACATTGGCAGGCCACTTCACTTCCTTCCAGGGTGGTTTAAAATGAATCACATCACTCACATCCTCATGAAATTCTTTAGAATTCTCATGAAAATCACTTGATAAATTCAAACACATTTAATTGCAATCTTATTAATTAAATTCTTTTACAACCCTCAAACCAGAACTCCATCACAGATTGATGACCATCCCCAAAAAATAAGAAACTATTCTTTTTCCAACCATGCTCATTAAAGAAGACATATTTGTTTAATAAAACACCACAGGTCCACAAATTCTCAGTATTTTTACCACCACCAATCTCACCACCTGAATGATCAACCTTTTCAATGCAGTATTCTGGATGATATACACAATATGCCAGCTCTAACTTCTTAAAATACATTTGAACTAAAATATTAACAGATGATGATACCACCTCCTTTAAAAATATATCCTAATTAATCTATTTCAAATATAATACATCCACATCTCTTCCACAATTTATCATCATTGACCATGATCCTACAACCACTTCACTCATATTTTAAGAAGATAAATCCAACTTGAAAATTTAAAACAAATTCCCAAATTCCCATAAATGTAAGTAAACCCCATTGCATAATAACATACCCAAATCACATAATCTCAAAATTCCAATCCTTTTCCGCACATCCTCAATTTTTACACATCAATAATAAGAATTTTCATGTTACTTTGAACCAGTTGGAAATTTATTTTACTCAGAATAATGAAAACATAAAAAAATAACTATGAAAATGGTTAGGGTTCAAACCAATCTTTTTTTCTTGATCTTGAAGAACTATTTCCACAGAAACCTGAATAGACTTAATGTGAACTCATTAAGATAACCAATTTTGGGAAAAATCCAATTATTTTTAAAGCTTAAGAGAATCAAAGCAGAATTGCACTAGAAAATATCATCCATCCTGTGGCCTGAGGATGGCATTAACATCAGCACTTTGAACCTCAAAGTTTAAGGGCCACAATAATTTTTCAAAACTTCCAATAAATTATTGTTCAATATGAAAAAATTTACCTATGCTTTTGCAATGGCATTTTTTAGTGCCCCAGAAAAGGCAGCCCAACTATTTGCTAAATTTTTTCAATTTGGAAAAAAAATCAAACTTCTCCTGAGAAACAACTCATAAAAAACATGAGGCTTGTAAACTAAAATTTTCCTTTGACATACATTGGTTTTAACCAAAATACTCAGCATTAATATTCAAACTATACCAGGGGTATATACACATTTAGAGTCAATGGAACTATCTGACACAATATGGGATGTTTCAATTCTACAGGAAAAAGCCCTCCAGAATTTCTGGAATTTCAAAATTGTGACACAAATAAAAAAATGGAAAATAGGCATTGATATGGATCCAATGTCTGTTAATGAGGATTAAATGTATCCTACATCAACAAAATGGATTGATGCAGATTTTTCAAAGCTTTTCCCCTCATTTTTGTAAAAATAAATATATCAGGCTAACTGATCCATCTTCTTAAAATATGGATTAAAGGCTTTGCAACCTACTAACAGAAGGCCAGATAGCTGCCATATGGATAGAACATCTGTTACAGGTCAATGGAATTTCTTACTCAAATTTCAGAGAAGCAGCTTTAGCCAAGGGTCTAGTTGAGGATGATCATTATTTGGAAACAACTATGCAGGGTTCTGATGAACATATTGATACATATGAGCTGAGGAAGTCATTTGGAATTCTCTTATAAATCTTCAAAGCAGAAAACATGTGTGAATATTGAATTTCTTGTTCAATTTGATTTTTTTTAGATTTATTTCATTCCAGAATCACACAAAAAAGAGTTCTCTTTAGTTAAATATTAATAACAATAAACCCAATAATTTTTCAAATTATTGCAACCAGTTTTGAAGAGGCTTTTACTTCTTTTCCAAGACTTGAAAAAACAGTGTGGGGTACTAGAAAAAACAGTAATTTTATCTTTGATGAACAACACATTACTCCGACACATCAATTAGAGTTGAAAACGTTTTCTCTACTAAATAATACATAGAGGCTTTTTTTGACCTGATAATGAATACATGCAATGCTTGTGAGCCTTCATAATTATTTATTGATTTAACTTGGGTCTCTGGGAGAACCTCTCTGTATAAATGTTTGTTTTCTTCTTTCAGATCAACAATGAGAATAGCTATGGTATGTGCTAATAGTGGAATAGCTTCCATGAATCTCCCAAATGAAAAGACAGCTCATGTCAGCTTTGGAATCTGTTTAAATTTTGGTCATCTTGTGCTCATCTCCAATCCTAATCCTCTAACCTTACCTCCTCACTCTCACTGCACTGAACCTATAGGTCTTATTTTTTGTTTTTTTGATCCCTATAGGAAATATTACCCATGTTCCACCCATAGGTGATTATTATCATTATTATCATATTGGCCCAATAGGCAAAAATTATCAATTTCTAAAGATGACTCATTTTTTTCAACTCCATAGGTTTCTCTCTTTATCCATGCTTCCATTACTATTTCATTGTTTTCCTATAGGAATCTACCATTTCTATTATTGAATGATTCATTTTTCTCTTTCTCCATTAAGCCCCTTTCCTGGGCTCTCTAGTTGTTCTTAAATACTTGCCTCTTTCCTTGAAATTTAAAATCTTCATCAGTTGGCTTCCTTCTCATAAATCGTCATCATACCTTTGAGCCAAGTCCCTTCAGGGCTCCTCCATCCGTTCAGCCTCCTGGATTCCAAAGTCCTTGCTCTCTTTTGGCTACCAGAGGTGATAGAATAAATAATAAATATATTATTATAAAAATGCAGAAATAATCCGTAAAATATTTGGATAAAGCAAATGCAAGGCAATATGGTTTGGATATTAATGATTATTATTAATAAATATCAATAATTTTATTCTTAAATAAATAAAAAGAGGGGCCACAATAATATTTGGGATCTTTAACACCTCTTTGGCAGGAAATTCACTTTGAAATAAGTAGACCTGGTTACTTTGGAACCTTTAATTTATATTCTTAAAGGAGTTATTTCACAAAGATAATATACATATATAATATATGGTGGAGTGTCAGGGTTTTGTAAGCAAGCTTCCACAACAGAAAAAGGATAATAAACTCACTGGTATTTTATTTAATCCTTTGGGTACCTGTTTGGGATGTGTACTGATGGGTTAAACTTGTTACTGGGGTTAAAAGGTTGTCCAGCAGTTTTAAATTGATAAAAAGGGTTTTGGGAAAGATAATATTAATCAGACTAAAGCCATAAATCACTTACTTATCTCTTATAAGTATTTAATTACCTTGGCACGGTTTCTGGATGTAAATATAGCTGCATCTGGGGTATCAATAACCTCAAACAGAGCTGTTGAGGTATAGCTTTTTGGGTCCCAATTCTGTACTTCTGAGGGCTATAGGGGCTCAAAGGGACAGTTTCTAAGGCTAGCAGAGTAACCAATGGTAGCCCATAGTTTTACCTTTTTTCTATACCATGGTTAGCATCTAATTCTAAAGGGTAAGGGAATTATTCTATTATTTGATTGATTGGTTGATTGGGATCTGAATGACACCTTATTAATTCACATGACCTTTATTTAATTATTTATTCCTGGTAGATATTCCCAGATTGTTAGCATGTCTTCTTAGTAGACCTTTCTAAAGTCACTCTGATGTAAGTTAAGTTCTCATTATGTATTATCTGATGGGAGCAAAATCATAATAATGATTTTGGTCCTTATTCTTGAGTTTTTGTTCCTTTACTTAAAATAATTAATAAAAAATACATTCTGTGGTAACATATGTGATATTTTTACATATTCCACTTCCTTGGTATGTCACAGACATGCTGATATCTTGAAGCTTTCACATTTGTAAATTTAAGGTATTTCAAAATATTTCACAAGCTCTGGTTATCTTACTTTTGAAATATTGGTGTTTATTTATTATATTTAGTAAAAATATGTAAAAAGTTTATTTTAAGTATTTTTATATAATTTTATGTATTTTTATATAATTTTATGTATTTTTATATAATTTTATGTATTTTTATATAATTTTATGTATTTTTATATAAGTTTATGTATTTTTATATAATTTTATGTATTTTTATATAATTTTATGTATTTTCATATAATTTTATGTATTTTTATATAATTTTATGTATTTTTATGTAATTTTATGTATTTTTATATAATTTTATGTATCTTTATATAATTTTACATATTTTTATATAATTTTATGTATTTTTATATAATTTTATGTATTTTTATATAATTTTATGTATTTTTATATACTTTGATGTATTTTTATACTGTACTAACCACGGTGTGGTGTGATATTTATAACCTTGGATCAGGAACTGTGTTGCAGGCTGCGTGCTCAGCAGTTGGGTAGGCCACGCTCAGCATTTGGTGCGGGTTGGTCCCACTCCAGGCGGGACAGGCTTGCAACCCGCTTGGATGAAGTGGACCAAGTAATGGAGCTGACCCAACCAAGTTTGCGGGAAGCTAGTTTGGAAAGCGGGAGCAGGGAAATTGCAGGGTTATATGCGCCGGGGAGGTCCAGGAAAGCATAGGTGTGGATGTATCTGCAGATTACAGGATCCTCAGATGCACGCAGATGGGTCAACACAAGGGGCTCCAAGTAGGGCGCAGCAGAGGGCAACTCCATGAGAAGGACAAACTGGAAGTACATAATGGCGGAAGGGTTGGGAGGGATTGGGCAGTATGGGTTAAGTTTGGGCTAGGGTTCTGGATTTTAGGGGTTCTTTCTCGATTTTGTTGTTAGGCTTTCAGTTGCGCTTGTAGTTAGGTTAGGGTTGAGAGGGAGGACTTGAAACCTCACTCTCAACTCAGGGTTGTAGGATCATCTCATGATATCTCATCAAGAAGGATCAGGGAAGGATTGAAGGGCAGGAATATACAACATCATTTTATCTTTTTCTTATAACTATCTCTCTCTTTCTCAAAACCCATCAGCACTCAACCTCCTTACAGACGCTTGGACCAATTCCAAACTTGAGGACAGCTTAGGAGAGTATCTCTCTCTTGTTTCCCCAACGGGGAAATTTATTACATATGTATTATGTCTCTGTATCAGGAGTAGCACCTTTCTTCTGTACCTTGGCTTCTCATGCTGTCTGTCAGCCTGTCAGGTTGTATTCCCGCAGATGTGTACTTGTCAGATGCCCAGGACTCCATATCTGGCTTGTTCTGATAGGTAGACAGGGTGGCAGTGCTGCTGCTTAGCCACGCATGGGTGTATTAGTTGCCATGGCTGCGTGCAGGAATTGTGACAAATCACTTTTCCACAAGTAACTCCTCCAATTTACAGAATTCATTGATTCTGCCAACATTTTCACTGTGAAACTCACATGTGGTGTTTCCCATGAAATATTAAGGTGGCCAAAATCTCAAGGCTGTGCCTTGTGGCAAATTTTCATTAATTATCTGAAAATATAAGGGGTGGGAATTTGGGGTAGGTGTCAGTGAGTGAACCTACCTTAATTTTGATGCAAAATCAGAATTTTAAATAATATTTTTAATTTTATTTCCTCTTCCATAATTAATTATTTATTTTTTCATGTTTATGTTATTTTCTGTCACTTTTGCAGCTTGCTCTGTAATGGTAGCAAGCTGACACATCCCCTGATTGGCCTCCATCCCTGATTTGGTAATCCAGTACCCCTCTTGACCTGAATCCTCATCTTCTCTGAGGCTCTCATGCCAACAAAATCCAGCTTTAAATCAATCACACCTCTGTATCACAAATATCAAAGCATTTTCAAAAGATTCAAGCTCTTGAGAAATTTTCTTTAATTATCTGGGATGAAGCACCAATGAGTCATAGATGCTTGTAGTTTCAGAATTTCTTACTTGATGTTTGAGATGGTATCAATATCATTCAGGGTTCAAAAAAAAATATTGCTTCCAGAGAACATGGTCATTCATGGTAACAGTCAAGATCATGCTATGGAAATTTTCATCAATATCATTTTTCAAAACTTGCACCTCTGCTACCTTGAAGGTAATTATCTGATGAGATGTGTCATACCAAGTTGCCAGAATACATCTGTCTACAAGATAAATACATTAATACTGAATTTCATCCCTGTGAATGAAGAAAACACTGATATGAAAACTTACTCAAGCCATGACTCTATCAAAGATGACATACCCAATCTTGAGCAACCAGAGTTCCTCAACACATTATTTCTTTCAATTTTTTTCCCCCCATAGCTTAAGTCTGAAATTTGGGGGGCCCAATAATAATGTTGAGGAATATGAACTGTACAATTGGCCTGTGCAATGGGACTTGCTTGGTTGTGGCCAGACTGGGAACAAATATCATATCTTCCAAAATACCAACAGGTCATTCCATGGGAAGAGTTGTTGCCATCCCACACACACCTTTCATCTCTGATCCAGATGAAAATAGTCTTTCATTTGAATTAATCCACAGACAGTTTCCTGTAAATTTGGCCTTCTCAGTAACAATCCGCAAAATCTCAAGGGCAGAAAATTTCAAATGTTGGTATTTATCTTCAGGATCCAGTTTGTAACCATGCTCAGTTATATGTAGCATTGTCAAGGAGTAGATCAAGCCACTAAACAAGAGTAGTTGTAGCACAGAGACCAGACAATCAAAGGTGTTTTGAAACGGATAATATTGCTTACCATGAGGTTCTGAATGCCATGCATCCTGCGTATTGATTCATTTTGGACCTCTGTTTTTTGGAATGTAATTTTTTTGTTTTTGGCAGACACACCAATCTAAATAAATATTTACTTCCAATGAGTCTCCAAGTTTGGGGTCAATACACACTAGTCTAGACGTATGGATTGAATATACAACCCTTGCAAGGAATATTCTAGATTCTGACATAACACTTATCAACAGATAGATAAGTACATCATCTTTGACGGCGAGGCTGATAGGTGGATGCTCAGACAAGATATCTGTATTTATGTACTCACAACCTCTTTCTGCCCGCGCGCTTGTCGGATGTCGCACAACCTTGCATGCGCCTGGATGGCGGACGATTCCATGTGACCAAATCGCCCGCCGTGTGAGGGAGGGGGGAGACTAGAGTGGTCACCAGATGGAGCCTGGGTCTCATCCTGGCTTTCTTAAATCATCACCTATTAATTTTTATTTACTTAATTACTTATCTACTTACATGGCCAACCATTTGACCGTTCACATATCCCCCGCCCTTTGTTGGGAACGTTAGGCCCAGGCAGGCCTCACTGGTTCACGTGAACGTGAGTAGTGTCTTCTTGCCCCCCCGTGATGGATCTGTGTATGTACAAGAATTAATATCCACTCGCTGGTGATTTCTCGTCGATGGTGCTTATCATCACCGGCCGGTAGGCTGACCCAGGAGAAGGGCACCACCCGAGACACCAGGCCATGAGGCATACCTGCCGCTGTCAGACCCTTATCAACCGGCGCAATGCCGAATGTTCCGAGGTCGGTGATAGCGAGTAACGGCTTGAACAAGCGTCGATAGCTGCGTTCTCCTAAAGCGAGCGAGACCTCTAAGGTGCTGCTGGGAAGACCGTCTAGCCTGAGTGCGGCAAATAGGATGACGGAGCCCCCTAGTTGGATGCTGGAGTGTCGCCGAAACGTCGATCGAAGACTAGGAGGCTACAGGAGATAAGAAGCCTGAGCTATCCATCTCCTAAACGTCTCATGGGTTCTCCATCGAACCAATCGATTTCCAGCTTCCTAATCCCACACTCACTTCCAAGTTTTTTGAGTCAACCGAGTGGAAGCAGAACATCGTACCTCGACTCCGTCTGGACCCCGCGTTTGATTCGATCCAGCATCATGACCAAAGCTCAGGTAGAACACTCACAACAACCAGATGAGGCCCATGTTGAGTCGTTTCGGTTCCTCATATTCTTTCTACGCTTCTCTTCATACATCTATCGTGTGTAAGCGCTTGTCCATCATCGAAGGATAGGTTATAGGCATTGGTAAAGATGGTGTACATACATGCTTGTGATTCGTAAGAAAGATAGGTATCTGCATACTTTGGCGATCAGTACTGAAGCAGCTATGGGAGGAGCCCAAGCCTAGATGTACTTGATTTGTTTGGCGCAATGATGACTTGAGAGGAAATTTGCGACAGAAGTATGAGGACTTCGGGGATGGATGAATTCCATGTTGACCATTCTTCTTTCTCTTCTCTCCAGTCCCTCATCACCCTTGGCCTCATTCATCGTTTCATCGAGCCCAACCAGGCTCCTAAGAACTCCAAAGCCAATCGAAACGGCTCAGACGGCCCGAGCACCGTCATCACCATCGATGGACACTCACTCTCGATTGAGGAGGTCGTCCTATCGAGTCTTTCGTCCAGCAATAAGTTATCATCATCGTCAGTCCTCAGCAAATTTGATATACTTGCATCCGATTGGCCTCTCCCGGTAGTTTCTATTCGCTCATGATAATTGATCAAATTTTATTCAGTTCGAACCCAGTCAACTTCCAGTTAACAGACCATCAACCTACGCTCGACCGTATCAATGCTTCACTCCAGTTTATGCTTGATCGCGTAAGTCTGTCTGAGTCTTGGCCAGAATCTGGGTGTATGCACTGGGACCCTACTGATGCCTATGACGTCGCCCCTCATGATATCTTCCTCACCCATCGGCATCCCCCACCGGCACCGACTTCCGGTTGGGCCTGATAAACAACAACAAACCCTTTGAGGCCATAGACCAAGCAGAGTACTTACGGTGTCACCACCGGCTTCGGAGCTGCTGCCACCACTCGAACTCACAAAGTTGAGGAACTTCAAGTCTCAATCGTCGAACATCTTCTTGGCGGCGCTACCGGTTTCCAATTGTCCAAGGATGCCGATCGTCTCACCCCACCCACCCAACTCTCCCAACCACTAGGCCCTAATGTCATGTCCGAATCCATCGTCAGAGCCGCTATGCTCGTCAGAGCTAATTCTCTCGCTAGGTTTGTCGTCTCTTTCCATGATAAATTCCGATCCGGCTGGTGGTGGATTTCTGATAATCTATCCTATACATACATCGACTTTCGCAGAGGTCATTCAGCCGTTCGGATCGAATTATTGGAGGGTTTGATTAATTTGCTAAATCTTTCCATCACCCCGATCATCCCCCTCCGGGGTACGATCAGTGCCTCTGGTGATCTCTCTCCGGTGAGCTCAATCCTTGAACCAACTTCCCAGGTTTGAATCAGCTGATTTCTGACGATTGGTTGCTGGTCAGTTGGCATACATTGCGGGCGCCTTGTGCGGTCATCCGGATGTTTACGTGATCGATCGCAGGTTAGTCATGAGCCCTAGTTTGTCGAGTGTTCACAGATTGATTGATTGATTGAGGTCTGATTCGATCGATTTGATCTGATCACAGTAATACGCAACCCAAAATCATGAGTAGTGCCGAAAGTTTAAAAGCCCATGGAATCCATCCCCTTGTCTTGGGTCCCAAGGAGGGTTTAGCAATCGCAAATGGAACGGCGATTAGTGCCGCAGCTGCTTCGATTGCGATCTACAATGCCCATATCCTCGGATTACTCTCTCAAGTCTTGACGGCCATGATGACCGAAGCTATGGTCGGCCAAATTGGCGCATTCCACCCGCAAGTTTATTTTTCTCGCTTGATTGAAGATCGAACATTGATTATTCATCAAAAAGACGATGATGGGAATTTGGAGAATCGTGCAACTGATTTTCTGTAACCTTGACCTGCACAGTTTCATTCACCAAACCGCTCGTCCACATCCTGGGCAGATCGAAGTCGCCAACAATATCCGTCGATTACTTCAGAGCAGTAAACTACTCGATCGAAGTGAAGAGCTCGATAAGCAAGATTTCGAGCAGGAGAAATCCAACCAGGTATTACGTCAGGATAGATATCCTCTCCGGACGGCTCCTCAGGTGAGTTGTTTTCCCGTCCAACGTGCAAGTCTTGTCTAGCCTTCAAACTCATAGATTTACCCATTTCAAAAACAGTGGATCGGACCTCAGTTGGAAGACTTGGTCAGCGCCCACAAGACTCTATTCACCGAGCTCAACTCAACCACTGACAATCGTACGTCTCACAAACAAAGTCCAATCATTTCCTTCTCGTTTACACATAGTCTCATGATCACTCTCCTTTTTTTGCTGTCCAGCTTTGGTCGACGTTGAAAATGGCATTGTCCACCACGGTGGCAATTTCCAAGCAACTTCGGTGGCGACTTCCATGGAAAAAACCCGCCTGGCACTCGCTGCAATCGGGAAAATCATGTTTTCCCAGACAACCGAGCTTAACAAGTGAGTTACCCGTTTCGCATTCAGTTTTCTGATGCTGCTTGGCAATCTAGTTAGTCAATTTTCGAGTCTGTACGCTGAGATTATATTTACTGCTTGAACAGTGCATATATGAATAAAGGTCTACCTTCTTGCTTGAATGGGCACGAGCCCAGTACTAATTATCACACCAAGGGACTTGATACCATCTGCGCTAGTTATTGTGCTGAGCTCCAATACCTCGCCAGTCCTGTCACTACCCATGTTCAGAGCGCTGAAGGTCATAACCAATCCATCAACTCGCTGGCTTTCGTTAGCGCCCGAAAAACGCTGGAGGCAACCGAGGTTCTCAAGCTTGTAAGTCGTGTCTCATGCTACGGTCTATCATCTTGCGGTCATCTTCTGATCCATGATTTATGTCCGATTACAGATGATGGCTTCACACATGTACATGTTATGTCAAGCGCTCGACTTGAGAGTATTCGAATTAAGGTTCCAGAAATGTCTCACGAGTGTTTTTGCGGAAACCATTGCGAGCCATTTCGGTGCTTATATTTCGAATGATTTACTCGCTTCACTCACTTCAGAGGTACTCAGACGATTTTGGGCCCGACGAGAATCCACTGCCAGTTTAGACTCAGCTGATCGCATCCGAGATGGGTTGGAAGCGTCTCTTGCACCAATCATCAAGGCGTTTGATACAGCCAATAAGCCGATCCCGTCCGGAGCAATAGATCAATACATGAAAGCTACGACTGATCTCGCATTGAAATCGTTACAGGGCTTGAGGGCTCAGGGTTTGGAGTACGAGACAGTCCACTACTTGGGCGGAACTCGACCGATGTATGAGTTCGTTCGATCCACCTTGGGTATCTCTGCTCGATTAGGCGACGTTGCGACTGGCCAAGCAGGTCCTACGATCGGGAGTATGGTCGATAAGATCTTCCATGCGTTCCAGTTCCTCGATTCACCGGCTTCGACCGGCTTCCTTGAAGTGTTGTCGGGTATATTTGACAAAGGATCTCATGAGAAACTTAGCGAAGGTGAACCAAATCACTGAATATACGACTCGAAAATATGAATGTTATCAAAGCGACGGTTCAGTATAGTTCATTGAGTGGATGTTTAGTGATACTAGCTGTATTCTTCATCATTTCCTATTGTGAACATCCTATGTATTCCTCCCAGTAAAACCACTGGTTATTAATTTTTGTCCAACCACTTGTCAGCCTCTTGTACATACTTACTGCCCTGAAGCCCCGATGTTGTTCAAGTGAATGATACTTGCCGGTTGCTCCTTGAATCAAACTGGAGTGCCCCCTGAGCCCTTTCCCCAGATCCGCTCCACTTGACATTACAAGTTACCCAACCTAAAACTCTTCCCTTCAGGACCTTCAACCAGTCTCATATTCAACATGAAGACCACTTTCTTTAACGCCTATTTCTAAAAAATTCAACACCCTAAACTTTGAGTTTTATGATCATGTGGCTTGTACTTACCCCATAGCAAGACCATAGAGAATTAACAAAAGAAAAAAAAAGAAAAGAAAAGAGAGGAGAAGAAATAGGAATATCCAAACTATTTCTATCATGGACTAATTGATGAGGACTATGATTGATCCCTAAAAAGGAATCAGTGATGATAACCAAGCCAACATATATATGCTTCACTCTTGGCTTGGAACTGTTCATGTTTCCAACCTCTGAACCTGTTTGGTTAAAGTTTTTTCTTCTCTGGTGGGTGCTCTTTGAGATCAATATCTCAAAAATGCTATCACCAAGGAATTAGAGCTCAATTGTTAGGTCAACTTGCAAGCATCAAGTGCCTTCAGGCCTGAGTCTTGTCAACTGTTCTACCTTCTCCCCACATCTTTTGAAAGGAATTGTTTCCAGGGATGTCACATGGATAGGCCATACATCTATTTGTCATGGGCAGGAAGGGTACAGCTTCATGCTTACCAAACTTTACTTAAAAAAAGGCCAAGGAGGAATTATTGCCTTCAAGATCAATGAATTACTTGTTAATTGAAAAAAAAAATGTGGACATGGAATAAATTAATCTCAATATATATATATATATATGTACAAAGATGATGCCTTTACCTTTGGGCAACTTTTTTTTTTCTCACCCAAAGAATTTGTGAAGACCTTAATTGGATCAAAAGAAATCATGCATGACTCTTGTCACTGGAAATGCTTCCACAACTTTCCCACCTGAAAAAGGCATGAAAAACTTATCAAGTACAAGTTTTTAATGACTTTTGGGGATTTGAAAGCTGTCCCCTGAATTATTTGGCAACTCTGGTGGTATTAAACTTCCTCAATAAATCTTTGAAGATGAATAAAAAAAAAAACATAAGAAACACATTGAAAAATTCACTCAGGTTAAACTTGAAGCTTCTCTGAGAGAAAGATGATCAAAAACTGATTCAAGAATTTGATTTGGAGCTGCTGCAACTGATGAATAAAAAACTGACTGATATACTGATTGATAGAAAAATAGAATAAATGAAAATTTAATGAAAATTGAATCTGAGGTAGCTCTGAAGCAGACTTAAACAAAAATGGAATAGACAGATTGAAAAGATTCACTTTAAAATAGAATTGGAGATTATCAAAAGATTCCTTCAAGATAAATCAAAATCAATGAAAAAAAAACAAATTGAAATATGAAAACCAATTCAAGGTGGCTTGGAAGCACAAGTAAAAAAAATAGTAGGGTGTATCAGAGTTAGAAAATCTGCCATGAGTAACTTGCCATTTTCTTTGATTTTTTGGACCAAACCTGCCATTTTAATGGGGGGGGGGGGTTCTGAAATCCACATAGCCCCTAACTTCTCTATTTCAAAAATGGCAGATTTCAAACATGAGATCCACCATGCAAAAAACCTTAACACCCCTCCACACCACATCACCAAATCATACATGTCATCCTTCAACCACCAGTAAGTCTTATCAATCAAATACTGGTTACAAGACAAGGGGGGATGAGTATACTTTTATCAATTTGCATGAGTGATCAAGCAATTGCATCTAGATTAGGGTAGAGTTTTATAACTGCATAAGCACCTGCTAAAGACCTTTGGAGCTGAACAACCTGATGCATAAATCTGTACATATGGATGATGATGGCAACCAACTTGCTTGATAAAAAATCAACCAACTCGCTCATCTTGGTGGCTTCTCCCAAACCAAAACCAAGCCTAAGAGCAAGCCCTGAAGGGGGTCCAGACATGAGATGCGGGTTTTTCATTTCTCTGATTGTTTGAAAAAAAAACAGGCTATCAAGGGCCCAGTCAGGAAAGGAAGGATCTCCCATTGTTTTGGATGTGTGCATGAAATCCATGGCAGGTTCTTGGGATGGGGGCCATGACAGTGTATGTACGTACATATCACCAATAGAAAATGAGTAAGTGATCCTAAAAAACATAGAAAAGTAAGAGATCATTCATAACAGAGACAGACTACTGCACTTGATCAAGAGAGCTATCACTGGTGAAAAAGTAAAAACAAAAACAAAAAAATGCATGTGCTAAATCCTTGTTCTATGATGATTTTCACAAGGTGTACTATGTACAGTGTGTTTTTGTATTTATAACCTTGGTTTGGGAACTGCGTTGCGGGCTGTGTTGTCAGAAGTTGGGTAGGTCAGGCTCAGCATTTGGTGCGGTCTGGGCCCACTCCAGGCATGGCGGGCTTGCAAACCGCTTGGATGGTGTGGAACAAGTAATGGAGCCAACCTGACCAGGTTTGCAGGTGGCTAGTTTGGAAAGCAGGAGTGGGGCAATTTTGGGGTCATACACACCGGGGAGTTCTGTGCAAGCATAGGCTCAGACCAATCCACGGATTACAGGATCCACAGATGCGCATGGATGGATAAACATGGGTGGCTTGGAGTAGGAAGTGGCGGAGGTCTGAGCCATGAGAAGGACAAACCGGAAATATGTAATGGAAGAAGGGTTGGGAGGGATTGGGTGATACAGGTTAAGCTTGGGCTAGGGTTCTGGGTTCTAGGGGATCTTTCTCCATTTTGTTGTTAGGCTTTCAGTTGCGCTTGTACTTAGGGTAGGGTTGAGAGAGAGGACTCAAAACCTCACTCTCAACTCTGGGTTTTAGGATTATATCATCTAATCTCATGGGATCATCCAAGGATCAGGGAAGGATTGAAGAGCAGGAATTTACAACATCATTTTCTTTATTCATCTTTTTCTTATAACTATCTCTTATTCTCAAAACCCATCAGCACTCAAACTTCTTACGGATGCTTGGACCAATAACTTCCAAACTTGAGGAAAACTTAGGGGATTATCTTCCTCTTGTTTCCACATCTGGGGGTCTTTCCAGGAAATAATCTTTTGTCCTAGTCTCTCAAAGGTAGCGGGTGTGATGTTTCCATTGACTACTCTGGGATCCGGTGGCAAGGCTCCACGGTGGCTATGGCTTAGGCCGCAGGACTTTACTCATCTTTGGTTTGACACTGCGGATGTGGGGTGGTTTCTTGCAAGGTTTGAAGAGATTTTGGATTCCAAAGGAACAACGGGTGTGGATAAGGTTTGCACTCTTGTCCTCTTCATCACTGATGAGGTTTCCCTTTGGGACATGGAGGACATGGCCGGATATGGGGCCTGGGATTGGGGAAGGTTGAAAGGCAAAATGTTGGAAAGTGGGGAAGGCCTGAGCCCCGGTTTGGGGAAGGTGATTTTGAGCAGGCTACAGCAGAAGCCAGTGCGGGTGGAGGGGTACGGATGCAAAGGTATCTGGAGGAGTATATGTTGGTGTTTGACCAGATCTATGGGTACTTGGAGAAGAACATGGTGGTGTTGGGGCAGACGGGAGCAATGAAGCAGGCTTTTGTGGGTGGAATAACACCGCAAATCAGGTTGCGAGTGCAGTGGTACTTGTACAATCATGGCCTGGTTAAGAAATTGGTGGATGGGAGCATTGCGCTCCTTCCGGATTTGTGCATCATCCGCCATGCGGTGGAAAATGAGATTGACCTGGAGGAAATAATTGAGGAAACCACCAGATTCTGTCCAGTGGAACCAAAGAGGGCTTCTCCTTGGCCTCTGGCGGTTCCGATTCCGGCCCCTGTGCAAGCTGCCCCTCTGTTGCCTTTGGCACCGTCCCAATCCCATAACCAATTGTCAGCAAACTTACCAAGTTAATGAAGGGTCTGAAGATATATATGAATTGGATGTTGCAACAAATTTATGGCCCGCCACCACATGCAGCCAAGGGATTTCCACCTCCCAGTGCTCCTGCGCCTTGGGTGTGCATTCATTGTGATGGTAATGGTCATTGGCGGTTGGAATGCAAGAATCCGGTAAAGGTTTTGGAAGCAGGGACAGGATACATGTTGTTAAATAGATCATCTTCTATTTTCAGTTGTCTCTCTTTTCTATACTCTTTTCTTTTTCTGTTTTTCCAGTTCTTTCTTTCTGTTTCTTTTTCAGTTCTATCTTTTCTTATTTTATCTCTTTTCATTCTTTTTCTTTTTTTATAAGACACTATCCATGCTCTCAAATCACTTATTTCACAGATCACAGGCGCGCGCCTCTCTCTTTCATTCATCTAGAGCGCGCGCCCCTCCTGCTTTTTCATACATGTCACAGATACAATACTCTTAAGAACTTGACTACTTACTCTACTGCTTCTACCTTCTTATTTAAAACCTCTTCTCATATACTTCTTAAAAATGCTCCTTCATCATTTCAAATTCTTCTCATCTATCTTCTCATACTCAACCATGCCCTTATTTGCCCAATCATCCATCAACTCAACCAGCTACAAACTCACTATAGATTCTGTCTGGTAAGACTGTCCACCAACTAATTCCATTTTCTGCAATCTCCATTCTCAATGACTCATGTCGAGTGTCCTTCTTTTCAAGATCTTTTCTGCTATTTCTTCCAAATAATCTTTCCATCATTCCCAACCAAGTCTTCATCAATCATTCTCAAGATCTTCAATTACAGAATCTATATCCTTGATGTTGGTTTCTCTTTCCTTTTCCATTTATTCTTCTTTTCTTCTCCTTCTTTATCTTTTACTTTTCTATTGCTGATTTTAGTTGTCTTTTAGCCCTCTTAAAATTCTTCAATTCAGTTTCTATTTATAAGAAATCCAACATGGTTAAAAGCCAAAGAACAAACCCGACGTACCTAACTGAACTAATGGAGGGATCAAGTAATGACGGTTTCCGTCAAATAATCCTCAAGGCAGCTCTCAAGGCGGTACCTATCCTCTCCAAAGAAAACTACTTGATTTGGAAAGATAAAATGACAATTCTACTCAAACTGAAAGGCGTAAAGGAAGCCCTGGAGAACGATTCAAACACACTCAGTCCCATTGACGACATGGAAATCAGAGTTATCCTCTTATCTAGAATCGATTCAGTAACTCACAATAATGTCGTTAACTCCTCAAACATATCCTTGTCAAAAGTCCTTTGGCAAACCATCAAAGAAAGATTTGCCTCTTCCCAAACGGCTAATCGCGCTCGCCTCTTCAACAAATTCCTTTATCAGCAATTCAAACCCGATTCAATTAAATCTTTCATCACTGAATCCAAGACCTCTATGAAAAAGATGGTCAACGTGGGAATTGACTTACCGGACGACATTCTTGCATACCATCTTCTTTTCAAATTTCCTTCGTCTCTTCATTCTCTCCGACAACAGATTATGCACTCAGACAAAAGTGTCACTGTAGATCTAGTACTCAATCACCTCACTCAACTGGATAATGAGACTCAAGCCAAGTCAAAGGATGTTCTAATCTCGAGTACTGCTTTAATCACCTCAACCAATCCCAAGAAATCTATTCCTCGCGAACTTCGATGCACTCACGGCTTCCATAACCCCCTATCTCCCGACCATTCTGAAGACAAGCGCTGGCATAAGCACGAGCATTTGGCTCCTTCTTGGTGGAAGGAAGCGCAAGCGAAATGGAGAGCCCAATCAAATTCCAACTCAAAGAATAAAGAAGTTGCACACTACCACGCTTTGCTCACCGCTTGGATCAAAGAGGTTAACCCCAACAATTGCATCATTCTTGACTCTGGCGCTTCATGCCATATGTTTAACTCTCCCAACTTCTTCATTTCTCTCGACAAAAGCTCTGGTGAGGAATCAATTAATACTGGGAAAGAAGGAGCCCGGTTGTCTATCAAAGGAAAGGGAGTTGTAAAACTAACTTGGAAGAACTCAGAAGTAGTTCTTTCAAATTGTTTCTTCGTCCTGGATCTAGTGGTCAACCTGATTAGCCCCGGTGAACTCATCGCGTCGAAGGAGTGCTCTCTATCAACGAATCATAATCAATTCTCTCTGTTTACCAAAACCTCTCGTCCGGCAGTCTCAGGCTTCGTTCAAGGAAATTTATTTGTGATCAACCAGCCGTCAACTGTCGGTCTTAATAGAAAACTCTGCTATTTGGCCAGGAAAGATTCTAAGAATGATTGAGTGAAGTATCTACATCAGTCATTCGGACACGTCAGTCCTCTTTGTCTCAAAAATTTATTCCCTGAACTTTGCCCCCAATTACTTTCTGATTTTCAATGTGAAGACTGCGTCTTCTCTAAAATAACGAAAACCTCCTTCAAGTTACATCAACTTGCGCTTCCAAACCCTTCAAAAAATTACACATAGATTTAATTGGCCCTATCACTCCACCCGCCCGGCACGACATGAATTATCTCATGACGATTATAGACAACTACTCTGGGTACATTTCTGCCATTCCACTACAGCACAAGTCCAATGTCTGCCATCAGCTCATTACAATCCTCAACTTCAAGAGACAGAAGAGAGGTTGCTTTCCGGTTAACATCTGTACCAATGGTGGCGGAGAATTTGCCTTGACCAAACTCAAAAATTTCTTCATTTCGAACTCCATTCAACACCTTGTATCAGAACCATATCACCATGAACACAATGGAAAAGTCAAACAAGCAAATCAAACTTTCACTGAGTCGGTCAGAGCTATTATCCGCTGTTCTTGTCTTCCGCTCAATCTCTGGGCCAAAATTGCGAAAGCAGCCTGCCTGGCGCTCAATCAGATCCCCAAAACCCCTTCCTCTTGCTCTCCATACCAACTATTCACGGGCAAAACTCTTCCCAACAACTACTTTCACCCAATTGGCTCCAAAGTAGCCTACCTCGACACCAAGATAGCGCGAGGAGAAAAGTTTAAAGACAGAGGTCTTGTTGGCACCCTTGTGGGTTACAACACTGCTTTCCATTCCTATTGGATCCTAAGACCTGACCTCACAATTGTTTCTTCCAAACATGTCAAATTCGTTAAACCCGATTCACACACCCAGCCTCCATATTCCACTCCTCTTTCAACTTCTGAAGATGTTCCAAAGCTCAATTTTGACAATGATTTTCCAGTCTCTTATCCCAATTCTTCTCAACTTTCCTCCAATAACTCCGTTGATGACAGTCACTCTCCTGAAAACAATCCATCCCTAGTTTATCCTCTGGATTCGGACCATATCTCTGACTCATCATCAAATTCATCGAACGATCTCGAAACTCAACTCGTTCCATGTTACTCTCTTAGAGATCGTTCCAACCTCAATCCTCCTAAGAGGTACGGATACCATCATTATTTCGTCCCTAGAACTTACGAGAAAGCTAAAAAGTGCCCAGAAGCGCCTAAGTGGGAAACGTCTATGGACTCTGAACTCAATGGCATTGAACAACTTGGGGTTTGGGATGACTATGATGGACCCAAACCAACCAATCCTCTGAATACTACTTGGGTTTATCGACTGAAGGATAACTTTCACGGAGATCCACTCATTTTCAAGAGTAGACTATGTGTTCAAGGTTTCAATCAAATCTACAGACTCGATTACCAGGATACTTTTTCCCCAACGGGAAAAGCTGCTTCCCTCAGAATGGCCCTTCTCTTTGGTCTGTTTCACTCTCTTCCAATCACCCAGCTAGATGTCAAAAGCGCTTTCTTACACGCTCCTTTAACCAATAAAGTCATCATCAAGAAACCTAAAGTTTCCAAACGAGAATCAAAATATCTCATCCTCAAGAAATCTCTTTACGGCCTTAAGCAATCTCCGGCAAATTGGTTTTCAACTCTTACCTCCTGGATTCGCGAACAGGGATTTCACGAGTCTATCTCCGATCCTTGTCTCTATATACATTCTCAGTCCAACTCTGTTTTATTCTTCCATGTTGATGATCTCGTTTTGGTCGGATATGGTAATGATTTTCTTTCTAATTTTCTATCAAAATTTCCCAACTCCAGTCACCACGAACCTAATACAATCTTAGGCATGAAATACGAGCGAGTCAACGACTCAATACTTTTTTCTCAACCCAAACATAGAACCATGGCCTTGAAGAGCTGAAAATGTCGGACTGCAAGCCCTCAACCGTTCCCCTTTCCCCTAGCTTCAATCTCACTCCTGCTTCAGACAAAGAGCACGAAGAATTCAAATCCCTTAACATTAATTATTGATCCGCGTTATTCCTTATGAACTATATAGCCTGCCTCACCCGTCCGGATCTAAGTTTCGCGGTATCCAGCTTAGCCAGATTCTGCGAGAAACCCAGGATTTGTCATTGGCAAGAGGTTAAACGTTGTTGGAAGTATCTCAAGGCGACCAAACATGTCAAACTCACTCTTAAAATCTTGAACACCGACACTCAAATCAAGTGTTACAGCAATGCCTCTTGGGGCGACAATCTTGACACCAGACGCTCGCAATTGGGGCATTTATCTTTACTCTTTGGTTTGCTCCTTTCCTGGAGCAGTTACCGTCAACAAAATGTTACTCACTCAACCACTGAGGCTGAGCTCAATCCATTAGTGGACTCATTCCTCAAAGCTATTTGGATGAAGGTGTTAGTTTCCGAACTTTGGACCAAGAAAGTCAAGCCCAGCCATCATTTCGTGGATAACAAAGGCCTGGATGATAAATTAAAAAAATTCGGATGTCACTCAAAAACAAGACACATCAATATCAAAACAAAGGGACTACGGGAAGAACTCAAATTGGGAAATCTAATTATCAAATTAATTCCTTCTGCCAACATGAAAGCCGATGGCCTCACAAAGGCCCTTAATTCAGCCTCAATAACTAAACTCTTACAGTTGATCAATCCCAAATTCTCTCTCCCGGCTCCAGTCATACCAGCCACGGGGGGTGTTAAATAGATCATCTTCTATTTTCAGTTGTCTCTCTTTTCTATACTCTTTTCTTTTTCTGTTTTTCCAGTTCTTTCTTTCTGTTTCTTTTTCAGTTCTATCTTTTCTTATTTTATCTCTTTTCATTCTTTTTCTTTTTTTATAAGACACTATCCATGCTCTCAAATCACTTATTTCACAGATCACAGGCGCGCGCCTCTCTCTTTCATTCATCTAGAGCGCGCGCCCCTCCCGCTTTTTCATACATGTCACAGATACAATACTCTTAAGAACTTGAGTACTTACTCTACCGCTTCTACCTTCTTATTTAAAACCTCTTCTCATATACTTCTTAAAAAAGCTTCTTCATCATTTCAAATTCTTCTCATCTATCTTCTCATACTCAACCATGCCCTTATTTGCCCAATCATCCATCAACTCAACCAGCTACAAACTCACTATAGATTCTGTCTGGTAAGACTGTCCACCAACTAATTCCATTTTCTGCGATCTCCATTCTCAATGAATCATGTCGAGTATCCTTCTTTTCAAGATCTTTTCTGCTATTTCTTCCAAATAATCTTTCCATCATTCCCAACCAAGTCTTCATCAATCATTCTCAAGATCTTCAATTACAGAATCTATATACTTGATGTTGTTTTCTCTTTCCTTTTCCATTTATTCTTCTTTTCTTCTCCTTCTTTATCTTTTACTTTTCTATTTCTGATTTTAGTTGTCTTTTAGCCCTCTTAAAATTCTTCAATTCAGTTTCTATTTATAAGAAATCCAACACATGTCCCCTATGGGCAACCAGATTTTGTTGGACTCAGGGTAGCCAACGGCCATGCAGCAGGTGCAATTGTGGCCCCAGGAAGTGGGTACAACGGCTCAAAAATTCTTTGGTATTGCAACCAGGCCTGGTTTGTGGCAACTGCCGTGGGTAGAGGAAGGATGATAGCAGCGGAGGTGGAGGTTGTGGTGGTAGATAGGATTGAGGTGGATGCAGAAGAGAAACCATTGGCTCCAGCCCCAGAAGTGGTTACGTGTAGTACGGCAGTGGAGGTACAGCCTGCAAACTCTGGAGGGGAGAAGGAGGCTGTGAAAGTTACAGAAGGCAGGAAGCCTGGCCCTGATGGGGTGGTGGAGGGGGAGGTTCCAGTTGCGCCCGGTCCGGAGGTGAAGGTACATCCAGCAGACTCCAAAGGGAAGAAGAAGGCCAAGGAAATTGCAAGGAGCAGGAAGTGTTGTGCAAACAAAGCGGGGTTCAAGGAGATTGGGGACCCAAGGGTTTGGAAAACTTTTTCCTTCCTTTTGACTGAGGGCAATAGGGCTGCCTTGGAGAGGTTTCCTGGGTTTGGGTTTTGCGTTTGGGCAGGTTTGGATCCCAAATGATGTAGTAGGGCCCCAGTGGAGGGAAACATACCATGGCAGGTTGGGACAACAAGTTGCGCTCAGTACCCGTGTGGGATTGGTTGAAGCCAACGCACAGACCTGCCAACAGGTACAAAGATGGTGGCCAGCTGGGGACAGCAGCCAAGCTGGGGGGGGGCGCTAGTGTTGGATGGTAAAGACTGATTTGGTGAGGGGGTGTTCTAGCCAGTTCAAAGCTGGGATAACTAGAGGCCCCAGAATGTTTGTTTCCTTACTTCTTTGATTTGATTGGTTTCTTGGATTGGTACTGGTTCTGGTTATGATTAATTTCAGGGACGCGGGTGCGGCACAAGCTGGGTCTGTGAAAGCAAGGAAAAGCCCCGCGTATGGGAGATGCGGGAGAAGGAGCGGCATAGGACTGATGTTGGTTTTGGTGGGGGACATTCAAAAAAAAAAAAGCTCTGTTTCTCTGTCTCTTTCTTTCTTCCTCTCTTAAGCACGGATTGGAAAGGTGGATGGGGGGATAAGTTTGATTTTGTAAGGGGGTGCACTAGCCAGTTCACAGCCGGAACAACTAGGCACCCCAGAACGTCTTTTCTCTCTCCTGAGGTTTGTGCGCTTGCTTGTGTGTGGTTGTTGTGTTTGTTGCAGACTCGGTACAGGGAACTGTGTGGCAGTTTGTCTGGGGCAGTCCAGGTACCCTTTGGGAGAGGTTAAAAATATGGGATGGGGATTTTGGGGTTCTTTTCTCTCAGGCTTGCGCGGGGACACGGACATTTTGGTTGCTTTACTCAGGCTTGGAATTCCTTTCTCTCAGGATCCACAAGCGGATGCAGATCTAGTTGTTTCTCACTCTTGCTCAGGCTCAAGGTTGCTTGCAGGGCTCAGGTGTGGAGGCAGGCTTCTGGTTCTCTCATTCCCACTCTCACTCTCACTCAATGCCCAAGGCCACTCAATCAACAAAGGATAGTGCGTCAAAAGTCTATTTCTTCAAAAGGTACAGAATTGCACGGATAAAGACAAGGCAGGAAAGAAGGGAAAGGGGGAGGGGGCAATCCGCCTAAATCAAGTCCATAACCTCCACCATTTCCAACCACTGTGGAAAGTAAGAGAGAGATACTCTCCTAGTTGTCCTCAAGTTCCTGAATTGATGGTCCTAGCATCTGTAAGGATAAGGATGCTCCAGTAAAGAGAGATAGATAGCAAGAAAGAGATAAATTTCCTTTCCTCTGCCCTTCATCCATCCATCCATCCATCCAATCCAATGAATTTTTTCTTTACAACCCAGAGTTTAGAGTGAGGTATTCAAGTTCTCCCTCTCAACCCTAACCTAAGTACAAGCGCAAACAGAAAGCCTAGAAACAAAAAGAAAACCCTACGGCCCAGAACCCAAGCCCAAACCTACCCCAACTGTCCACTCCCTCCAAAAATGTTCCCTCCATTGTTACGTACATTTGGTTTGTCCTTCTCATGGTGCCGCCCTCCGCCGCGTCCTACTTGGAGCCCCCTGCGTTTATCCTTCTGGGAGCGTCTGCAAATCCCATGATTGGCAGATTGGTCCTCTCCTATGCTTGCGCAGACCTCCCCAGTGCGTATAACCCAGCTATGGCCCCGCTCCTGCTTCCCAGACTAGCCGCACGCAAACTTGGTTGGGTTGGCTCTATCACATGGTCTGCGTTTCCAAGCGGGTTGTAAGCCTGCCATGCCCAGAGTAGGCCCAAACCTCTCCTGGTTCTGAGCTCCACAATCCCTACTGCTAAGACCGCGCGCACCTTAAATTCTGAGCCCAACCTACCTAACTGTTGAGCACACAGCCCACAATGCAGTTCCCAATCCAAGGTTATGAATATGAAACCACACTGCACCACATCCAGAAGTCCTTGGAAGGCCGCCAATAGTTTTCACCAGGATTCAGTTCCATGAGCACCTGGAGCTGAGAGGAAATGCTGGAGGAGGTTTTCCAACTTGGCCCCAAAGTCCTCCTTGCGCGGTGGTCTGGCACAACAGAAGGGGGAGGCTGAGTTGCGGCTTTTGGCTGAGGTTGGGGGTGGTTGAGCTTGCAGGTGGCGGGAGGATGGCTATCCGGGTGGAGTCCATTATCCCTCCAAGATCAAATCGTTGCTTGATACCACAAACAAGTCCTGGCAGGCCCTCATGCATGGATGGGGAGGATTGGGGCTGGGATGGGCTTGCGGAATAGTTTTGCAAAGCAAGCAACAACAATTGCCGGCGTGGCATGATGAGCAGGTGCAACAACTGGAGAGAAGGGTGCAGGTTAACCCGTGCCTGGCGGAACCATGGCAAAGTTGAGTTGGAAGTGGGGGGGGTGGAACTCCGGTGACTAGGGAGGGTGGGTGATGAGTGACTTGGAGATGAGCGCGGGGATGGTTGAAGCAGAAATGGGAAGACCTCTGGGGACAGAGCTCAACTTGGGGGGGGATGTGCTGTTGTATTTATAACCTTGGATTGTGAACTGCATTGCGGGCTGTGTGATCAGCAGTTGGGTAGGTCAGGCTTGGCATTTGGTGCGGGTTGGGCACACTCCAGGCATGGCAGGCTTGAAACCCGCTTGGATGGTGCAGACCAAGTAATGGAGCCAACCCAACCAGGTTTGTGGGCGGCTAGTTTGGAAGGCAGGAGCGGGGACATTGCGGGGTTATATGTGCCATGGAGGTCCTTGAAAGCATAGGCGCAGAACAATCTGTGGATTAAATGAAAAGATAAGGTTTAGTTGCTAGAGGGCACAGAACCAACGGCTAGACAGTAGCAGAAAAGGAGTAAGAAACTGGAGAGCATAGAGGAAATAGAAGACGTAGAAGGGAAAGAAGACCCTACAAGTTAGACTATAATTAAGGGTCAGAAAGAAAGGTGGTTATTCAAGCTTGGGTGAGATGTTGAGGCGTAATCAGATCAGACAGAATGGATGTGGTAGGGATGGGCTGAACACAATGGAGAGTCAGATCAAGTTGTTGAGACAAGTCAATAATTTGGAGTCTTACCAGTCAAAGATTTGTTGTTGAGGGACTTGCAATCTTTTTTTGAAAGGTTGAGAATCAGACAGAGAGAGAAGAAGAAGTTTGTCAAGAAAGAGATTTGAAAGAGACTTGAGAAGAGGGAAGAAAAGAAAGAAGAGAGGGAACAACAAGAGAAGAGACACCAAGACCGGTGTGGTGTCAATTTATAGACACGGATTGGGAACTGCTTCACGGCTGCGCGCTCAGCATTGGAGGCAAGCAGGCTCAGAATTAGGGTATGCGGAGTGCTCAGCAGCAGCCTCTGTTTGGATCCGCACCTAGTGGACGGGTTGGGCTCAGCATTGAATACGGCGTGGGCGGCAATCTGCGCCAGAGATTGGATTTGGAAGGTAGTGTGCTTGACTAGCTTCGCGGGCGCGCCGGTTTGGATATGTAGGAGCCGAGCAATCCGCGGGCTATAAAGGAACGGATGGAGCGCGCGTGCAAGCGTGCGGATCACGCCGGATAATACCGGACATCCACAACGGGCGCGGACGAACGGATACGGACAGGCGCGGGGGGCTCCAAGTAGGGCGCAGTGCAAGGACCGCGTCATGAGAAGGACGAACCGGATGGACGGAAAGGCGTACGGACGTTGGGGGAAGTTTGGTACGGAGGTGGGGAGAGGAGGCTAGGGTTTCTGTTTTGGGATTGTTTTCTGTTTCTTTTTCATACTGTTATTTGTGCTTGTACTTAGGTTAGGGTTGAGAGGGAGGACTTATCCTCACTCTCAACTCCGGGTTAGGGGGGGGCATGGAATCAGACCATCATATCATTGGATTGGATCAATCATCTCACCAAAAGATTAAAGGAACTCATACCGGATACACATCCAGGTGGAAAGTTCTTAGGATTGAAGGATTGGCGATTTCACTCTCTCTCTATTTTTCTTTATCTCTTTATCTCCTTATTTCTATTTCTCATTTAAGTGCGACTTTGGGCATCCTCATCTCCTTTCAGATGCATGGAACTGTTAACTTCCAAACCTTGGGACAATTATAGGGGGAAAACCTTTATTCTTTCCACATCTGGGGGTCTGGCCGGGAAGTAACCTTCCGTTTCTTGTCTTTCAAAGGTAACTGGGTGCAATGTCCTATTCATACCTCCCTACAGTTGCTTCCTCTTCTTCTTCTTCTTCTCCTTCCATTTCCGGGTCCGCTACTCCGACCCCACTTGCGTCTTCCATCCCTCCTCCTCCCCCTCCCTCCGCTTGACCCAGGTCAAGCTACGCCCTTCCCCCATCAGTCTCCAGTCACCATGAACCCACTTGTCCGGTTTGCATCAGGCTGCGCAACTACCCTCACATCCAATTCAACACTGCAGATGTGGAGCAATTCATCTCGAGATACAAAGGTATTGCAGATGCGGAAGGTGCATCAGACGCCAATAAGGCCCGCCTTGTCATCCTGTTCATTATGGATGAAGAGAAGCTCTGGGATGTGGAGGAGATGGAAGGCTAAAAGAATCAGGATTGGCCAAAACTGAAGGCGGAGATCCTAATGCGGTGGGGTAGGCGCAAACCTTGATTTGGGGAAAGCAATTTTGACCGCGTGTCCTCGGAGGCGAGCGCGTGCAAAGGAGTCAGAACTTGGGTGGAGCTGGCGGATTACACCTTGACATTTGATTGGATCTATTGGTACTTGTCAAAGAACAAGGTGGTGGCGGGACAGACGGGGGCCATGAAACGCGCGTTTCTGGGCGGTTTAGGAGCTCAACTCCGGGCAAGGGTGCAGCGGCATCTTTACAATCACAACTTGGTAAAGCGGTCATTGGACGGGAGCATCGTGCTCCTTCCGGAGTTGGCTTTCATTTGCCAGGCTGTGGAGAGTGAGCTCAACTTAGAAGAGCTTATTGAGGATACCGCTAAGTCCTTCCCAGTGGGACCAAAGAAATGCGCCCCCAGGTTTTGGCTCCGGTGCAATTTTCGGCCCCAGTTCCACCTACTTCCACGTATGTTCCGGTTCCTCAACCCGCGCCCGCCCCTCCAGTAAGTGAATTGATGGAACTGATGAAGGATTTGAAGATCTGCATGAGCCGTATGGGCCAGCAGCAGCCGCGAGGGCCTCCACCTCACATGGTGGAAGGGTTTTGGCCGCCCGGTACCTTTGTGCGGAGGGGGTGCTTGTACTGCGGGGCAAACAGTCATTGGCAATCGGCGTGCAAGGAGCTTACAAAGGATCTCAACGCGGGATTGGTTCAACCAGCAGGGATGGGTTACATGTTTCCAATGGGCAAACAGATTCCAATGGAGCCAAGCCAGCGGACTGCAATGCAGCAGGTGCGCACAGGGGGTCAGGAGGCAGGAACAACGGCGCAAGCGTCACTAGGCATTGTTACCGGTCCCGGATTGTGGCAACCACCTTGGGTGGAAGCTGAGGTAAGGTTAGTGGCAACGGAAGAGAAGGTGGCAGTCTCCAATAAAATGGAGGTGGACGCGAAGGAGCGACCCCCGTCAGCCGTTCCAAAACCGGCCGCACACATGCCCGGAATTGAGGCGCCGGCAGCAAATCCTGTAGGGAAGAAGAAAGCGGCGGCCATCATGCGTAGGGTGATGGGGAACAAGACTCTGGTCCCGCTGACCTTGCGGGAACTGGCGGCTGTGTCTCAGGTGGTGGTAGACAAGATGGTGCAGGTGTTGCGGGATTGCGGTCAGGGCCGGGTACCTCAGACGGTGCAGCGGGTTCATGTGGTGCGGAAGGAGGAGGGGTGCAAGGAGTGTGAGTTGAAATTGGTTTCAACTCCGCTTGCTTACGTTCTGATGGTCATAGTGGGGAGGAAGGTGTGGGCTATGGTGGACAGCAGTTCAATGGTGAACCTGCTGCCATTGCGGATGGTGGATGATTTGGGGTTGGTTTGGTGGAAAAGTGCAATGGGTCTCCGCGCGCTTAACGGAGGGGAGTGTTGTGTGAATGGGGTAGTTGAGGAGGAGGAGGTTGAGGTTGCAAGGGTCCGTAGGCCTCTTTCTTTTCTTTTGGTGGATTGTGGGGATGTGATTTTGGGAAGGCCGTTCATGTTTGGGTTCCAAGCACAAATGGTTTTTGATCCGGAGGCGGGAATGGAGGCGTTGACGGTGGAGGATTTGTCCGGCAGGAGGTTTGAGATAACTATCTGCGATCACGGGCAAGGAAAGCGGAGGAGAGTGTTGGAGTATGAGGAGGAACCGGATGCAGAGTTGGTCTGCAATGGGCAACCCTCGGAAAATTTTTCCTAGTCAACCAAGGAGACCGCACAGAACGAGCTCCGGTTTTGTGCTGGCAGTTGACTAATGAGGAGCAGGGAGGGGGAGGAAGGAAAGTTCAGGGCGCGCACATTGCAGAAGTAAGTCCCTTTTCTCAGTATGCATTGCCCAAGGGTACTATGCTTCAAAAACCCTATCATTTTGCCACACTTGTGAGCAAAGGCAAAAGCCGCGGTTCCGTTCTGTGCAGGACCTACAGCAAAGGATGCGTGCAGATGATGCGGTGCAACTCTGGCAATTACAAGCCGGTGTCGCGGAAGGTCCAACCAAGGAATGAGCCAATGCCCCAGGAATTGAACGGACCGCTTTGACCAATTGCTTGGTCACAGGACCCTTGGGTCAGGCCAATTAAGGCTTTGGGGTGGGTTAGTAGTTTGGCGCGGATCACGGAGGAGCGGATTTCAGCTTTCAATTTTGGCCCGGCGGGATGGTTGAGTACGAAGGAGCGCGAGTTGCTGATTTTGGTTCTGGTTCTTTGGGAAAGAGCGCTCGCGTTCAGACCTGAAGAGCGGGGGCTCCTGAAAAACAATATTGGCGACCCCTATGTCATCCCCACTGTTGATCACAAGCCGTGGCAGATCAAGCCGATTCCAATACCACGGGCGGTCTGGGAGCAGTTTCTGGAGTTGGTGCGGGAGCAGGTGAAGACTGGCCTTTACAAACAATCAACTTCTAGTTACTCCAGTCCAATCTTTGCGGTAGTTAAGCAGGACGGAAAGTTGTTGAGGATTGTCCATGATCTACAGCGGCTCAACTCCTTTACAATCCAGGACGCAGGACGGCCCCCTTGCGTTGACAAGTTCCTTGAGTCAATGGCGGGGCGCCCCTGTTACGGGTTAGTGGATGTGATGGGGGGATACAACCAGCGCGAGTTGGATCCTTGCTTGCGGCCTCTAACAGCATTTGAGACTGGGTTGGGAAGAATGCAGCTGACTTGGCTACCGCAGGGCGCGACCAATTCTGTGGCGGTGTACCAGGCGCAAATGGCTTGGATCCTGAAAGATGATCTTCCAGAGGGAATCCAAATCTTCATTGACAACGCGGGCATCAAAGGTCCAAAATCCGATTACGGAGGAGCAGAGCTGGTTGAGGTTCCCGGCGTCCAACGTTTTGTGTGGGAATACGCGCAGACGTTGGAACGCATCCTGTTTTGCATTAAGGAGGCAGGACTGACGGTGTCGGGGAAGAAGTTGGCGGTTTGTGTTCCGGCGCTTGAAGTCCTTGGCCATGTTGTTGCTTCCAACGGCCGGCGCATTGCAGAGAAAAAGCGGAACAAGTTCCTCAAATGGCTGACCCCACGGATGGTGTTGCATATCCTTCAGTTCTTGGGATTATGTAGCTATGTTTGTATGTTCATCAAGAGGTTTGCGGAGGTGGCAAGCCCTCTCCAATCACTAACGCGGAAAGGCGCGGAGTGGAATTGGGGAGAAAGGTGTGATAGCACGTTCCGGAAGCTCAAGGAGATTGTGGGACGTGACATTGTGCTCTGCCATCTTGGCTACAATGCAGGAGGAATTAGGCTAGCGGTCGATTCCAGCAAATTCGGCGCGGGGGGGGGGGGTTTCTCACTCAAGAGGACAACGGTAAGGTATGCCGGTGTTTTACGAGTCAGTCACCTTCACTCCGACGGAAAGCCGGTACTCTCAGCCAAAGTTGGAGTTGTGCGGGGTCACCAAGATTGTGCGGCGGCTTCAGTATCTTTTGTGGGGGGTTCACTTTGAGCTTTTGGTGGATGCGGAGGCGCTGGCGCGGATGATCAATTCTCCGGCGTTGCCCAATGCTCCCATGACCAGGTGGGTGGCATTTCTTCAACTTTTTTCCTTTGCTGTTGTTCATGTTCTGGGGAAAGCGTTCACTATGCCCAAAGCGTTGTTGCGGTATCTGAGGGACAACCCGTTTGAGGACGCAGAACTGCTTGATGTGGAGACCCCGGTTGTCAAGGTAGGGGTTGTGGAGGCGGGCGTTCAGCTGCCGCTCCGGCAGACCGGGCGGTATGCAATTCTTTGTGATTACTTGCGGGACCTTTGTTTTCCCGATGGAACTACGGACAGGAACATGCAATGGGCAAGGCGGCGGGCGGGAAACTTCTATGTACAGGAGGGGCAGCTTTGGTGGCGGAAGACTCCGGTTCCTCTTGTGGTTACCACTTCAAGGGCGGATCAGGAAGCTATCCTCCAAAGCCTTCACGACAATCTTGGCCATTGAGGGGAGGTCAAAACGCGGAGGCGGGTGAAAGAGCGGTTCTGGTGGCCGGGGGTAGTGCGTGCGGTACGGTAATGGTTGGCGTCCTGCAAAGCCTGTCAACGGCGGAGCGCGAGATTGCCTAAGGAAGTCGGAAACCCCACAGGGGAAGACACCCTCTTTGGTCGAGTCTTGCTTGATGTTGTCCACATCAAGGCCATTAAGTTTGCCTATCTGCTTGTTGCGCGGGACAACCTGTCCGGTTGGGCGGAAGCGCGTCCGTTGGTCAAGCTCTTGGCGGACAAAGTTGCTCTGTTTCTGGAGGAAGATTGGTTAGCATGGCACGGGTTGCTTTTTCTGGTTACAGTGGACGGAGGGGCTGAGTTTTGCGGCAGTTTGGTTGAGTTGGTGAAGAGTTGCGGAGCCAAGTTTGGCTGAGTAATGGAGTATTGTCCCAAGGGGGCCAGCATGATCAAACGCGGGCATCAACCAATCAAGGACGCCCTGGTCAAGATGTGCAGGGAGGACGGTAAGCGCTGGCAGGAGACCCTGCCAATGGTTCTGTTCAAGGATTGGATTTTGGTGAAGCGGTCAACAGGCTACTCGCCGTACGAGTTACTTTTTGGACAGCGCCCCGTGCTTCCGGTGGACATTGAGTTGGAGACGTTCCTGGGGGTTGACTGGTGGAAGGTGAAGACCTCCACCAAATTGCTTGAGGCTTGCGCCAAAAAGCTCCTTTGAAGGGACGGGATGCTTGCAAAGGCCGCAGACCGGCTGAAGAAGACTTGGACGGCATTGGTGCGCTATTGGGACAAGCGCTACTTGCATTGTCTCCGGGATCCCTTGCGGAAGGGGGATTTGGTGCTCCTGTACAACCAGAGTCTGGAGTCTCAGTGGGGGAAGTTGTTTGCTAACTGGTGGAACGGCCCGTTCTGCGTGTTGTCCAAGTTTGAGGGCGGCAGCTATCAGTTGGAGGAATTAGACGGTACTCCGCTGAAACGGAAGGCGGCGGCTTTGCATGTCAAGCGCTTCTTTTTGCGCAAGGATCTACCTCGTTTGAAAAGACAGCGGAAGGGGGTGATGGATCAGATGAGGGGAGTGTGGAGTGCGGAGATGGTGTAGGAACGCAATCCGGGGATTTGTCTTTGGGCAGAGAAGCGGAAAACGTGCCGTTGCAACAGAGTAGGCGGTTGCAACCAGCTGGGGAAAGTGGCCAAGTTGGGGGGGGAGGTGGTGGGGGTAGGGGATAAGTTTTGATTTGGTGAGGGGGTGCTCTAGCCAGTTCACAGCCGGAACAACTAGACACCCCAGAATGTTTGTTTCTCTATGTTTCTTTCTTATCTGGATTGTGGGGTCTTTGCTGGCTTGGGGTTTTTGCAGGAAACGCGGGCGCGGCAAGAAGCCGGGTCCGTGAACGCGAGGACAAGCCCCGCAGAACCGGGAAGCAAGGACAATCCCGGGGATGGGGGAAGCTGGAAAAAAAGCGATTTGCGGGCGGTCTACGGGCGTTGTGCAAAAAAAAAATAATAATAATTTGTGTTCTTTTCTATTTTTCTTCTCTGTTGGTTTCTTTTCCTCTTTTTCTTTTCTCTAAGGATATCTCGAGGATGGGTGGTTGGTATGGGAATAAGCTTGATTTGGTGAGGGTGTGCTCTAGCCGGTTCACAGCCGGGACAACTAGGCACCCCAGAATGTCCGTTCTCTTACTCTCTCTCTCTCTCTTCCCTTACGGTGGCCCGCGCTGGTGTTTGGTTGCTGTGTTTGTTACACAAGGGGTACGGGGAACTGTGTGGCAGTCCGTCTGGGGAGGTCCAGGTACCTTTGCAGAGGACTGGAAGGCAACTTTGCGGAATGCGCGGATCTTGCGCGCGGACCTACTCCGGCTCCACCCTCTCTTTTCTTGAGATTTTTCTCAATTTTTACTTGCAGGGTCTCTTACTTTTACTTAGGCTTCTCACTGGCTCACTTGGAAGTGGTACGCGTGATGGGTAATTGATTTCAAGCGCGGAATGATGAGAAGAAAAGGTACAACAAGAGTGTGAAGGAAAGGAAAAGGAAAAGAACATAAAAGAGGGGCACCGCCTAATCTGCCTCCATCGCCCGGACCATTCCATTCCTTGCGTCCGCCAGGAGCGCCCGGAATTGCGCCAATACTTTGCGCCGGGAATTGGTTCCGTGGGCCCTTGGGATTGAGAGGAAGCCACAAAGTAGCTTGACCGAGTCGTCCGCAAACCAATCAAATCAAACCTTGGGTAGCATGCGGCCAATTGGAATCTCCGGGACCTTGGGAGACGTCTGACCAGGGGCAGGTGGTGCGGGGGGAGGTGAGGACAAGATAACCACCCTCTCCGGTGAGGGGGCTGGAGAGGGGGAGGACGCCGGGACCGGAGATGGCGATGGTGGTGGCAGTGGAGTAGGCGACGGAGCCGGAGGGGGTGTTGGCGGTTGTGGAGGAGGAGGAGGGGGTGCTGGCGCAGCCGCGGGTTGTCCGGAAAGCTTCAGGTCCGGTACTGTTTGATTCACGCCGACAGCGGCGGCCCAAGCGTGGGTTGCCGCGCGCCATTCCTCCAAGGTTCCGTATCCGCTTTGTTGCGGAGGTCCGGCCCGGCGGAGAGGTGATGCCAAGTCGCGGCTCACGTGCGAGGTGGGGGGTGGCGGGATGAAGGTGAACCGGGGGGTGTCCACAAGCCTTCCGAGATTGAGTTGTCGCTCGAGGCCACAAACGAGTCGGGCCTGGTTCTCTTGCACGGTTGGGTGGGGTTGGGTCCGGGACAGGCTTGTGGCATTTTGTTGCCAAGAGAACATTGGCGGTGGCTGGCACGGAAGGCCGAGCAAGCTTGATGGCCAGAGAGGAGTGTGCACAGAAGACCGTTCCTCGCGCAGTAGGTGCAGGGAGGGACCATGATGAGGGTGAGGAAGGAGGATGGGGGAAGGTGGTAGTGGGAGTGGTGGGGGTGGTAGTGGAAGTAGCAGTGGTGGTAGTGTGGTGAAGCAATGGAACAAGACTTCTGGGGACAGAACTCAAGTTGGGGGGGGGATGTGGTGTCAATTTATAGACACGGATTGGGAACAGCTTTGCGGCTGCGCGCTCAGCATTGGAGGCAAGCGGGCTCAGCATTAGGGTATGCGGAGTGCTCAGCAGCAGAAGCTGCTGGATCAGCAACAGCCGCTATTTGGCTCCGCACCTAGTGGACGGGTCGGGCTCAGCATTGAATGCGGCGTGGGCGGAGATCTGCGCCGGAGATTGGATTCGGAAGGTAGTGCGCTTGACTAGGTTTGCGGGCGCGCCGGTTTGGATACATAGGAGCGGAGCAATCCGCAGGCTATAAAGGAATGGATGGAGCGCGCGTGCAAGCACGTGGATCACGCCGGATAATACCGGACATCCACAACGGGCGCGGACAAACGGATACGGACAGGCGCAGGGGGCTCCAAGTAGGGCGCGGTGCAAGGACCGCTTCATGAGCAGGACGGAACGGTGTACGGACGTTGGGGGAAGTTTGGTACAGAGGTGGGGAGAGGAGGCTAGGTTTTCTGTTTTGGGATTGTTTTCTGTTTCTTTGTCATACTGTTATTTGCGCTTGTACTTAGGTAAGGGTTGAGAGGGACAACTTATCCTCACTATCAACTCCGGGTTAGGGGGGGGCATGGAATCAGACCATCATATCATTGGATTGGATCAATCATCTCACCAAAAGATTAAAGGAACTCATACCAGATACACATCCAGGTGGAAAGTTCTTAGGATTGAAGGATTGGCGATTTCACTCTCTCTCTATTTTTCTTTATCTCTTTATCTCCTTATTTCTATTTCTCATTTAAGTGCGACTTTGGGCATCCTCATCTCCTTTCAGACTCAGGGAACCTTTAACTTCCCAACCTTGGGACAATTATAGGGGGAAAACCTTTATTCTTTCCACACCGGAGGAAACTGAGAGGCAGAGGCTGAGTAGAAAAAAACAGGAACCTTTGGGGATTCCCAGTTACGGGGTAAGACAGGGCGCGCGTGGTGAGATGGTGGTTCCCCGGAGTAGTGTGGAGAGAGGAAGTCCGCGCAGTGAGAGGGCTGATGGGAAAGTTGATGGGAAAGTTAACACCCTTGGTGACTGGTAAGAGGAGAAATTCAGGGAACAGAGGGGTTGGAGAAAATAGTTTGTTGAAGAGTCTTAAGGGCCCTGACTGAGGTGGCCTTGGTCAAGGGGTCTGCTATCATCTTCTTGGTGGGGATAAGGATAAGGTTGAATTGGAATAGAGAGAATTCTTTGTGCAACCCTTTTGTCTTGATGTCATTGTGTCAAGATTTAGAGTGAGAGCCGAATTTTTTTATTTTATCATCCAATCCCTTATTATCTATATGTATAGCAGGTTTGATCTTGGCAGAGGGGTCCATTTTTCTGATGAGGTGGGAGATCCATTTCAATTCGAGGTAGCAATCCAGCAGTGTGTTAAGTTCTGATTCTGTCAAAGAATAGGTTATATTTTGTTGTCTAGATGAGTTCCAGACGACTGGACTACCGTAATGGAATATGATATACCCCGTCTGAGACTTGCTAAGGATAGGTTCATCTCCCCAAGTGGCGTCACTGTATCCAGATAAAATTTCTTGAGAGGGGTCGTACTTGAGTGTTAATTTAAGATTTCTTGTTGTTTTTAGATATTTCCAAACATTGCGCACTTCCTTCCAATGTGACATCACGGGCTTAGTGTTAAATCTAGCTAAACTTGAGACGGCAAAGGATATTTTGGGACGGGTGTACTGAGAGAGATGGTTCAAGAGACCAATTGCAGACCGGTAGTTGATGTTGAGCTGAGAAAACTCCGCATGATCCTTGTCTGAGGCCGGTTCAAGATGATGATTTTGAGTGAGAGGAGAGTTGGTGTGCTTACAGTCAGTAATTCCCAATTCTTCTAGTCCACGGTTGATATGTTTAGGTTGACTCAGAAGAATCTTGTCACCTTTGACTTCTATTAGCATACCAAGAATGGTATTTGGAGAGTGGCAGGCTGAGTTTGAGAGTCTTTTCAAGAAGTTTGTAGCAAAGTCGCCTGATCTTCCTACAAGGATGAGGTCATCAACATGGAAGTAAATGACCTCTTCCAATTTTGGATTGAGATATAAACAAGGATCACTGGTTGACTTGTGAAATCCTTGCAATCTGATCCATGCGGTTAGAGTCTTGTACCAATTTTTGGGTGATTGTCAAAGACCGTATAGAGATTTGTTCAGTTTGAGATAGGGCGACTTTCAAGTAGAGCCCTCAGGAGTTCTAATTATTACAATCTTGTTCAGTGGAGCATGTAGGAATGCCCCCTTCACGTCAAATTGGGTGAAGGACATCTTGTTTTTCAGTCCGTAGATGAGGGTTAGTCAAAGTGATCCCAGCTTGCCTGTAGGTGCCCAGGTTTTTTCAAAATCCACACCTTGGATCTGATCAAACCCCTGAACACATAAACAAGCTTTGTACTTAACTGGTTCGCCGTGGCAATTTTCCTTCACCTTGAACACCCAGGTAGTATTCAAGATGTTATTGGGTTTGTCATAATACTCTTCCCAAACTTCTTGAGCTTCAATAGATGTGAGTTCTTCTTCAGACGCTACTTTCCATTTAGGCCATTCAGGACACTTCTGGGCAGCTTTTTATGATGGGGGTTTGTAGTAGTGGTGGAACCCGTATCTCTGTGGTTTTCAAATCTCACGTCTGGGTCTTAGATTTATCTCTTGAGAGGGTGGTTTGGGTGCGTCAATAGGGTTAGAGTCAGAGTTTTGGAAATTTGAGGATTGAATTTGATCTTGGTCCAAGTTGGATCCGATTGATTGTGAATCAGGTTCTTGGATTGAATATTGTTTATCAATGGAAGAGAAGTCATTCTTGTTAGGGTTGGACTCTGATTGAGATAAGATATCTGATCCGAGCAATTTGAAGAAGGGAAAATCATTTAGACTATTTTTAAGAAATTTGATGTGTTTTGTTTCAACAATTTCTCCAAGCAAGTTGAGGATAAGGTATGAGTGAAAGGTGGGTTTAAATCAAACAAGCACTCCTTTGAGGCATTTTTTGTCAAATTTCCGTCCTTTCTGAAGTCGATTGGCAAGATAGATAGCAGACAAGCCTACGGGTTTCAAATAATTAGCGGGAAGTTTTTTACCAAACATAAGTTCCCAGGGAGAAGATTGAATACCTTCTCTCAGGATCTGATTGAGCATAAAACAGCAGCTTCAAACCACGATGTGCCAGTAGTTCTTTGCTAATTGGGACGAAGAGAAGGTGGCTCGCGCGGATTCAATTATGGTTCTATTAGCCCTTTCCGCTCCTCTGTTATGTTGGGAGTGGTAGGGTTCTGATGTTAGAAGTTTGATGTGATTCTTCTTAGCAAAATCCTTGATAGTGGAATCAGTAAACTCGGTGCCTTTATTGGAGAACATTTAAGAAGGATAATAATTTAGTCTCTTATACTTGGTTTCAAGGATACTGATGATAGTTTCAGGTGTTTCATCCTTAGTTGTAAGGGGGAAAGCTGCTAGATAGCCGGTGTAATTATCAACCAGGATGAGGAGATATTGGTGACTGACTTTAGATTGAGGACTGATTGGACCGACCAAGTCAAGGTGGATTCTGTCTAGAGGTTTGCTGGCAGGGGTAGAGGAACTAGAGGACGGAGATCTTGTAATTTTGCTCTTCAGACAACTGTTGCATTGTAAACCATTGAGTTCTTCATTGGTAAAGAGATCCTTTATCAGAGGCTTAAGGGTGGAAAGAGATGCGTTTCCGTACATCTGATGAATATTGAGAAGAGAAAGAGTAGAGCCAGGAGGTAGATTTGAAAGATTTGCAGTTTGATGTGAATCAGCTGATCAAGGTCTTTTGATGATGAATAGATTGTCTCAAATCAAGCCTTTTAGTACAAGCTGATTATTGCGGACCACGGAGAATGTGTTGCAAACTTTGGAGAGGGAACAGCCTTTCTTGGCTAAGAGTCTGGGGCTAATTAGGTTGACCACCATTTCTGGAACGTACGCAAAATCTTCAAGGATGATTATTGAGTCTCTCCATTCTAGTCTGACCGTTCCCATACCGCATATATTTAGATTAGCTTCTAGCTTGCCTGTCTTGATTTCCTTGGGTTCATCCTGGAGGTTGATGGTAGAAAAGAATTTGAGATTGTTAAAAATGTGAATATTTGCTCCCAAGTCCAGGAGAAGATTAGGAGTGTTATCTGCGTTGATCCACAAGGTAAGTAGGGCATGATAATTGATTGTAGGAGTTCTCTTAGTTTTGTTTTTCCAATCATTTTGTTGTTCTATCCACCAGTCCGGAGCAATCTGAGGGTGTAGATGGAAGCACAAAGACTTGGAGTGGGGAGCGTTGGGATTGTGATAACCCTCTCAGCATTTCATCTTGACTCTCTTCTCATCCTTATTGCTTTGAGTCTTAGTAGCAACCAGAGACACATCAGTTGCAGGTTTAGTTGTATTTAATTGCGCCTTCCTCTTGTTATTATATTGAGTGAGGTGATTAAACACAACGCCCGTTGTCAAATTCTTCTTGACGTGCATAATTTGCTGTTTCAGATTTTCAAGGATTGGGGGAAATTTGAAGAGTAGGAGATATGCAAGTATACCTTTAGGTAATTCTATACCCACATCCATCATTCTTGTGATGGCCTTCTGATTTCAGTAATGAATCCTTCAATGGCATTTTCGTTGAATGCAGAATGGAGAAAGTAGTTAAATACCCTAGCTTGGTTTGCTGTCTCTGAAGATGCAAATCTTCTGGTGATCTCTGCCCATAGAAGTTTTGACAAGGTAATATTGGAGGAGTTGATGACATTGGAATGGGTTGTACTGTTGAGCTTTGAGAGGATGATTGCTTGTATTTTGCGGTCTTGTTTTGATGAGATTGGGCCAGTGTTCCAAGTAATGGCCTCCTTGATGTCTTTGAGGTTGAATAACATGAGCATCTTGTATCGCCATATAGAGAAGTTCTCCTTGTTCAAGGGGGGGATGCCATTGACAGATGCTTTGAGAGCCACCTGGTGGAAGTAGTCATTTGCTCCCGCTGGTTTTTTCATGTCTTGTTGATTGAGTTCGCTTGTAGACCCTTTGGATTTTAACTGTGAAAAGATAAGGTTGAGTTTCTAGAGGACACAGAACCAACGGCTAGACAGTAGCAGAAAAGGAGTAAGAAACTGGAGAGCATACAGGAAATAGAAGACGTAGAATGGAAAGTAAACTATAATTAAGGGTCAAAAAGAACGGTGGTTATTTGAGCTTGGGTGAGATGTTGAGGCGTAATAAGATCAGACAGAATGGATTTGGTAGTGATGGGCTGAACACAATGGAGATTCAGATTGAGTTGTTGAGACGAGTTGATAATTTGGAGTCTTACCAGTCAAAGATTTTTTGTTGAGGGACTTGCAATTGTTTGTTGAAAGGTTTAGAATCAGACAGAGAGAGAAGAAGAAGTTTGTTGAGAAAGAGATTTGAAAGAGACTTGAGAAGAGGGAAGCAAAGAAAGAAGAGAAGGAACAACAAGAGAAGAGACACCAAGAACGGAGGAAACTGAGAGGCAGAGGCTGAGTAGAAAAAAACAGCAACATTTGGGGATTCCCCGTTACGGGGTAAGACAGGGCGCGCGTGGTGAGATGGTGGTTCCCCAGAGTAGTGGGGAGAGAGGAAGTCCGCACAGTGAGAGGGCTGATGGGAAAGTTGATGGGAAAGTTAACATTAAAGGATCAGCAGATGCATGCGGAAAGATAAATATGGGGGGCTCTGAGTAGGGAGCAGCAGAGGGCTGCCCCATGAGAAGGACAAAGCGGATGTAGGTAGCAGTGGAAGGGTTGGGAGGGATTGGGTGGTATGGGTTAAGGTTGGGCTAGGATTCTGGGTTCTAGGGGTTCTTTCTTAATTTTTTTTTTTCAGGATTTCAATTGCACTTGTATCTTTGATGAAAGATGGAAAGAGAGGACAAAGACAGGATGCCAAGAAATCAATCCATGAAAAAAAAAAAAAACCAAACCAAAAAAAAAAAAAGATACATATACTGTCACAGAATCTACAAAACAAGTGATGGGAAGGTGTTGACAGTCTTCTCTGCTTTCAGGATGTTCAAGGCTGGGCTTTCATTCAAGATGGCTTGAGATGTTCAAAACACAATCTAGTACTATGATTGAGAAGAAGGCAAGGAAGAAGGATTGAGTTGTGAGAGGATTGGTATAAGCAATCAGTCACATCTTCTGAAAGTCTAGGACTGAGGGAGAACAAGTCCCAACAACTTACAACAGAATGGGATATATAGGGAATAACCTCTGAGATGAAGATCTTTTGTTCCCAGAAATCTCAGTCAGTCATGATCCCCAAGTCCTTCAGCTCTGGTGTCACCTTGGTCAACTTGCATGAAATCTTCAATGCAAGCTGAATGGTTGATGTTAGGATTGGTGTGATGGATGATTGATTGAATGGAGGTTGATGTGGATGAGGAAAATGGGTGGGAGGTGGGTGGTGATAAGTTTTTTGAGGTAGTTGATTGGAAGAGGTACCTATATCAGACCTATATTTGAAAAAAAAAAAACAACCCCACTTACTTCCCAGGTACAACATAACTCTGACACCCTTGTTGTGAAAGAAGTGGGGTTTTTTTTTCCCCTGATCCTTAAGGTAGGGTTTCAAATGAGGGTATCTTGGTGAAAAAATTGATGAATGTGAAGACCAAAAAAAAAAAATAAAATAAAAAAATGGAATCTGATGGGACCTATTCCAAACAGCAAAAAAAAAAAAAAAAAAAAAAAAAAAAAAAAAAAAAAAAAAAAAAAAAAAAAACAAAGGAATGGTCAAATAAATCAAGAAAAATACTTGAAAGAAGGTTTGAAGATCAAAGTAGGAAATAAAAAAAAAAAAAATCATCATCATCATCAACAACAAAAAAAAAAAAAAAAAAAAAAAAAATTATTAAAGGATGGATGGAAATTCAAATTTGAGTTTGATTTGTTTAAAAAACCCCAACCCCCCACCCCCACCCCCTTCCAAAAAAAAAAAAAAAAAAAAAAAAAAAAAAAAAACTCAGATCATTCACTCAAAAGTTTTGAGTGAATGCTTTTCAGATGATTTGGATTGATTTTTAAAAGCTTATCATCCTTTGACCCAACTCATCTCATGATCCCTGTTCTCTCCATCCATCCATCCAAAAAAAAAAAAAAAAAAAAAAAAAAATTGTCTTCTTCTTCTTTAACTGCTCCCTTGAATTTTAAACTGATCAACAAGAAAGATCTCAAAAGTTTCTATTCCAACCTACACCCACTCAACCTCCCCTCCCCCTTGTCATCTTTGGATTCAAAGCTCATCTCTAGTCTTGTCCCTTCAGGTCCAAAGTTTCTTTTGATCAAGTGTTTGATGTATCTATCTTTGATTTCATTCAAATCAATCTTTCTTTCCCTCTCCTTTCCTTCCTTCCTTCCTTCCTTCCTTCCTTCCTTCCTTCCTTCTTCTTCTTTTTCTTCTTCTTTTTTTTTTTTTTTTTTTGGGGGGGGGGGGGGGGTTGTCTGGGTGGCTCTTCCTTCCCATCAACTTCAGTTTGACTCCCTATCAATCTTCATCAACTCTTTCTTCTGACCAATCTATGGATTTTTTTTTTTTTTTTTTTTTCAACTCCTAACTTTTAACCCAGCTTTGAAGGATCTACAAATCAAATATTCTCTCTCTTTCTCTCTCTCTCTCTCTCTCTCTCTCTCTCTCTTTTTTTTTTTTTTTTTTTATTATCAATTTGATCATCATCTTGATCTTTTTTTCTTTTTCTTTATCGATTCTTTTTCTTTATTGATTCTTTTCATTATTGATTCTTTTCATTATGATTATGATTATTATTTTATTTTTTGGCCTAGGATGGACTCATCCATCTCAAACTAAAACTAAATCGGTCAACAACTTCTTTCATTCAAGCGGAACGTGGCATGGATTAATTTTTTTTTTTTTTTTTTTCTTGGATAGATCATTAAATTCGAATTGAGAATTCATAACGGATTCTATAGTACAGATCAAAAGATCTTCCGAGTTCTTCTTTTGTCGATTCTTAAGTACTTCAAATTGTCTCTCTCTTCCTTACCTTCTCAAGTTCCTTAATATCATTCCTCTCTTTCCTCTTTTGATTCTCTCTCTTTTTCTTTCTTTTTCTTCTTTTTTTTTTTTTTTTTTTTTTTTTTTTTTTTTTTTTAAAAAAAAAAATCAAAGTCTAAAGGAAAAAAAAAAAAAAAAAAAAAAAAAAAATCCAAAAGATAAGCCCCTTGAACCCGTCTGAATTCTTGTCTCCCGGTCCCCTACGAAGACGAACAACGGGCTCAAGACGTATCGATTTTTGATTTTGGTTTCACTTATGTGTGTTCTTTTTCTTTTTCTTTTCTTTTTCTTTTTTTTTTTTTGGGGGGGGGGGGGGGTTTTCATTTATTTATTTAGTGATCTTCTTTTTATTTCTAACCTGCTGAACTCTAGGCTATAGGCCCATTCAATTTCATTCACATCAAGCATTCCCGAGTTTTTTTTTTTTTTTTTTTTTTTTTTTTTTTTTTCTTATCCTGTATTTTTAATTAGTTCTTCAGGCATTTGAACCTCCCCCCTGTGGGCACGATGGCTGACTTAGCATAGATAGGTAAACCACAGGTCCAGCGAGCGTTCCCAAGGATCAAGTTCTCCTACTTCCGCTGGCTCGACTGCCCAAGGTTGTCCTCGCTGATTCGATCCCATCCAATCAGCTTGAGACAAGAAGCCCTTGTCAGTCCAGTTGATGTCATTCAACCAGGGTGCCAGCCGCAAGTTCAACCCAGTACCCTGGTCGACTTAGAACAAGTCAACCATGATCCCCCGGCAGGTAGTTTTCCATTCGTGGTCATCAATTCCAAAGGTCATTTTTGCCAATAAGGAGCTGTTGACTGTAGTTCTGTAGATCTTCATCGATCGATCTAGTCGGGTATTGAAAGGAGAGAGGGGGGGGGGTGCCTTATTGAGGCTCAGCCCAGACACAGTCATTCCTACCGACTCAAAACCAGGCCTACTCATTAGCATCTTGCCCAACCCTACCCCCGTTTGTTTTTTGGGGTCTTCTCAAGCGGCAGCCCGGAGCCCTGACCTTCACCCCGACGGGTCTCAGGGGAGGGGAGATGTACATACGTAGATCGGAGTCATGGAACTAAAGGTCGACGATGGTGATCAAACGGGGTGTAAACTGATACTTACCAACATAAACAAAACAAAAACATACGATCTGAGAACGACAAAAAGAGAAAAAAGAAAACAACTCCTCACGACGATTGATTAATGAGAAATACCACCAACAACAACGACTAGGGTCTCGCATCACATCACTTCATGGATGCACAGGTATCTAAGGATCTATCGATAAGACTCGTGTCAATCCAAAAAAAAAAAAAAAGCCAGTCGAAGCGAATTAAAAAAAAAAAAAAACAGGGAGTAGAGAGGCTGGCTAGTGAATTAGATCATCATCCTTCTAGCGATTCAAGATTAAAGCTGTGGGTGGATCTATTTAATTCAAGAACGTTTATATCGATATGAAGAAAGGAGTGGGGGGGGAGCATATTAACCTCGGGGCAAGGTAAGAGTGATGATGAAGCGCTATCGATCGATCGCATCAACAGAGTTGACGGTGACTGCAGGTGACATGGTGGTGGTGAGGGGGAGAGGGTAGAGGGGTACACGCCATTTTCTTTTTGGTTTTTTTCGACTCGAAATTCACAAGGCGATCCCGGTCCTGGTTTCGAAGAGTGTTTCGGATAATCGAGCCAAATCATCGAAGATATCGTCGTTCGAGGTCCCCAGAGCGTAGGAATGATCCGAGCTGGACGTACCCTCACTCTCGTTCTCGAGTTTGATCGGGCTTCTGCCAGACGCTCTGCCACCCACTTTGATGGGGCTCGACGGATTCTTGCGCCTCTTGACGTTCTTCGCTCGGGCTAGGGAGCATTTGAGGACCATCGGAAGGTCGGATGAATCCCGAACAGGCGTGGGGTCAGGACGATCGAGTTGGGTTAGAAATGGGTGGAGAGGACGAGGATCATGATCCTGTACTCGCACAGGTCTCTCCTCCGGATATCGATCCAAGTCCGAAAGATGGGGTGAAAATTCGGTTGGATCACTACGCAAGCTTGCTGATAACGAGGTCAAAAACTGATGGATAGGATCTGAAATGACTTCGGTAGCTTGAGGTATGCGTTTCAAGCTCGGGTTCGACGGATCGAAATCGATCACTTCCACAAAAGCTGATGACAACGGGGATTTTGGAGGAAAGCGATCGGAAAAGAAGCGATCGAATTGATCTGCGGTGATGATTTCTTCTTGATCATCACTAAAAAACCAATCGAGATCTTTTGTGAGATTTTGCCTGGTGGAGGGGATAGAAAAGAAAGAGGTAGATTGGAGGGTATCGTCTGTCGCTGGATCTGATATCAAATCGGGAGAGCTGGACTTCTCCCCGGGGCTTTTAGAGTAAACGTAACGATCTTCGACATATTTGTTGGTACAATAGGTAATTTTGGAAAACCATGAAGCGTAGCGACGTTCTTGAAAGATCGATCGATGGAGGGCCGTATGGGAAAGAGGAGATGACAGATTACTGGAGCTCGAGCCGGAACTAGTAGGAGAGATCGAGTCGCCATCATCTTGCGTCCTAGATGATGGATGGATATCTCTGCTCGTTTTCTACAAATCTAGATATTAGCAATTTTCCTACAATTGATTTTCTACGTCGCCGATGGCCTTGAACGGAATTTGCATGACTCACATGTGAAGGGGGGCTGTCGAGAAAATCATCATCATCATCTCGAACGCGAGACAAGGGTGTAGATTTCAGATCAGCATTTTCGAGTGAACCAATCTGATTCGAGTTAATTCGTTGGTTGAACTGCGAGGAAGCGGTAACGCCAAGATTAGAGTGTTAGAAAAGAAAAAGACGTAGTAAGAGTAGCTAATCGCCAAGATGTTGACCCAGCTCTAACTCACCGTTTTTTCAGGCAAGGAGCGAGGAAGGTTGGTCGATGGCGAACTCGTTGCTATCGCCCGACGAAGGTTCGAGACGAGGCGGTTTCTTTGCTTGGGAGACGGAGTCGGGGTATTGACCATCATGTTGAATGAGTGAAGTGGCAAGATATGACCGACGGGATGAAAATGAGTCCTCGTTCGACAGATACAGTGGAGTAGATATCCTGGGCTTGACAAAAGATAGATAGAGAGAGAGAGAGAGAAAGGAGGGGGGGGGGGGGGGGGGGGAGAGAGATGGAATGTGCTCTAAACTCGTAATGAGGTGCGACGAGAAAGTTGATGAGGATGAAAGGTAAAAGGTTGAGCTGGTTTTTATACGTCGGCAGGGCCTAGGGCTGTCTTCACAAATAAGGCGTGAGGAGGTGGATGATGGCCATGAGAGCTCAGGCTCAGTGTCAAGTTTGAAGCTGGTTCAGCAACTAGATACGCTTGGGTATCCACCGCCCGGATCAGCATTCCAACCATCCAGGCACACTGATAGCCTTGAGCTTAAGATGTTAAGGGTGACGGTTGGGCCGTCGACTGGCGTTTGGGATTTATCAGGGCAACGTCGAGGGTGGCGGAGAATAAGTGGGCCGATGGCCTTCAAAGTTTTGATCAAGTCCTCTATATACGGTTCTTCGGATTCGGCCGGTCTGTGTGATGATAGCTTGACTTCAGCCAGCGGGACGGCGGGCTTGAAGGAAAAACGATGGAGTGATCGAGGGGAGATAGTGGATCCCAAGTGAGTTTTTTTCCTTTCTTTCTTTCGGTTGATGGCCGTCAAGTTGAGGGTACACGCCGGTTGGATGAGAGTTAAGGGTGTTGATGGGTCTGGGGATGATCCGAATGGAGTGATCGATTGACGAGTAACCAAGAATGTTGAGCGGGTAGACCATCGTGGGTGAGCTTGTAGGTTCGAATGAATTCGTAGGGTCGGAGGAGTCGGACGGCGAGGGGATTAGGATAACAGCTAGTGATCCTAATACTTGGATGATGATCTGGAGAGTGATGATGGTTAGGATCGAGATTGCGATCGAGCTCGAGAGCCGGAGTGGAGTTGGAGGTGGAGGAGGAGATGGGAGGTAGATCGAGGGATAGGAGGATGATTGGAAATCGACTCCTCTGGGCTCTCTCGAGACTAGGGGACGTGAAACCTTTGGAAGCAAAGAGTAGACCGATCGTTGGCTTTGAGTTTGGATGAGTTGATGATGAGCATGAGGCGAGCAATCCTTCGATCTCTCTGACCAAACTGAGGATGACCTTTGAGGATTTACACTGAGCGATGAACTTGATGGATCTGGTCGAGAGTGAGGTCTGAAGAGGTGTTGAAGGGTTGAGTGGTGGTCGATCGGGAGCGTCGTTGTCGAGTTGGGTGGTCGGTTGAGGGTCTGATGGGTGTTGGAGGAGATTTGAATGATGATCGAGTCGAACTGGATGGTTAGGAAGTTGGTGGTGATGGTCTTGATGGGAGTACCACCAGCCCTTGAGATCGATCCCACCATCCCGATTTCCCCTCCTACCGACGTGAACGAGATCACGAATCGAGAGGAGTTGGTGCATACATCTCATCGAGTGTAACTCGTAGAGTCTACCGATCCGATTTGAGATCGTAGCAGGGTTGAGTTGGAGAGGTTGAGAGTCGATTGGAAGAGGATCGATGGATGATGAGTTTTTCTCGTAGGTCAGCTTGGGTTGATGGTGGTGAGATCTGGAGGGTGATAAGCTTGAAGTGATGTCAATCGTCGAAGGGATGGAGGGAGATCTCGAACTCGAACTCGAACTCGAACTCGAGAAGGGTCTGAGGGAATGAGCAAGCTGACGAATCAGCCGAATGGTCGACCACATCCTCGAGGCTGCTGCTAGCTGGTGGTGGTGGTGGGTATCGTCTCACGAGCACTGGACTCGAGTTATACTAGATTGTAGCAAGTTCGATAGGCTTCCGAAGCCTTTTTCAATCAGTCATCCAGATCCGAATCATACTCACTCCTCCTGGCTCCCTTAGACTGGCTCCTGGGACTGCTCATGACAGCTTGCCATCTTCTCATGCAGTCGCCCGGTCGTCCGAATTGGCCATGGTTAAGTTAAGCCTGATTGATAAATAAATCGATCCAGGGTGAACTTTCGAGTCACCAGTTTCAAGTACAACCTTCAACCAACGCCGATGACAGCCTCGGGGGGTTATCAGTAGTAGCTTGTATTCTTTCTGCTCGAGCACTGAATGAATATGATGAACCCTATCAGAACTGCCATCGAGACCGACACCCGAGAAATCAGATCGACCGATTGCATATAACCTATGGTCTATCGAGCCTTGGCGCAGTGTCCAGGGCGATGGGCTGGGTGCCCAGCGCACTCGGTCGGCCAAGCTCTTGGCACCCCCCTACTCCGGCACTTGCTCATCCCCAACCCACATCCATTTCCCTCCTCGTTTTAAATCCTTCCGAGCTTTTCTCCATCCGAACCATGCATGCTCGCGATCGATTTTTATTTATTTATTTGATTCGGATTGATGGTGGGACCTTCACTAGCACCTGCCAAAGGAAGATGCAACCAAGTTGGATGAACTCATCCATATCCAAGCAAACCAGGAAACGAGCCCAGGAGCTTCTCAAACAACCTCCACGCTAAACCACCCAACAAAAGGCGATCATGAAATCAAGATTGATCATCAAAACGCCCAACTAACTCACAAGGAGTCCCAACCAATCACAATCATCAAGCCACAAGTTCAAAAGTCAACCTGAAATAACATCTTATCGAATCGGTTCAAGGTAAGCGATCCCATGAAGACCTTCAAGGTGTCCCAACTTCAAATCCAACACATCAAACAAGAAGACCCAATCATCATCAACATCAATCAAAAACGGCCTGACAAGTTTACCAAAGACATCAAAACACCAGTCCTCATCCAATTCAACCAGCCATCTACCACCCACCTGCCCAAACTATCCAAATTCATCAAGGAAAAAAATTTGACTTGAGTGTTTTCACTCATGAGGCCATTAGTAACCTGATCCATAATATGCACATATCATCAAGCAATCGGCAAATTTTGTCAATCACCAAGGATTGGACCTGGGGCAGACTGTGGTTTTTGTTGATAAGACTGGCTTTGACCTCCATTTGGGCCAAAGCTTTGGTTATGCTCCCTCTGGTAAGTTGTTTCCTTTTTATTTCATTTTTTTTTTTTAATCAAGTTGTATCATTTTTTTTTTTTTTTTTTTCAATTTACTTATGATTTCATTTTATTTTTCATGCAAGGTCAACCTGCAGTCTTGAGCCTTGTGCCCAAGGCCAAGCAGGTCACCCTTATTTGGGCCTTATCAATCAACAGATTTGTGTATCATGAGCTCCTGAATACCAATGGCACTTAGACCAAAGGAATAGGAGTAGATGAATTCTGCCTATTCCTTGGAAGTCTTAGTGCCCAAATTCTACCTGAATCAATTTTCATCATGGACAAAACTCCAATTCATCAAGGTCAGAGATTTGAAGAGGTTTGAAAAACAATCCTTGATTCAAAATTGATTCAAATTGAGTTCATCCCTCCTTACTCCCCTTCCTTAAATCCCATTCAATATTCCTTCCATTCAATTAAATCTTTGGTCCAATCATAACAGCCACCAAATCATGTCATGCTCATCACTCAAATTGAGCAGGGAATCAAGTTGGCAATTAATTCATCAAAATCCAAAAACTTCTTCTTACATTGTCAGCAACTTGATTGTCCATGTGCTGACTTTCAAGAAATTTTGGGGACAGTTTTGTCCAAACCCAATTGATTTTGTTTATTATTATTATTATTATTTATTTCATTATTTTTTTCTACTATTTTTTTCCATTATTTGTATCTACAAGTTTATAGTTACATAAACCTCAAAAAAAAAAAAAAAAAAAAAGAAATGAATTTTTTTTTTTTTTTTTTTTTTTACCTGTTACAACTATGAGGTTTTGAGGCATGGCCAATTGGCTTGGGTGTGGTCCAGCCAAACTTTGACCCATGCCATCTGAACTTAAGGAGGTGCCAAGTTGCACTTGGGTGAGTGCCACCCAGGCTTTAGGGGGTGCCAAGCGGGCTTTAGAAATTTTTTTTTGGCTAATTTGGGGGGGGGGGGAGGGGGGTGCCCAGATGAGCTTGATAGACCATATGAAACCATGACTTGATCATGAACCCTCCCCACCCCAGTTTGTGTCAACAAAAACTTTGAGTGAGTCAGATGAGCAAGGGGTGATCCACAGATCATCATCTCTTGTCTGGGATACCTATCTGATGAGATGTTGTAGGGCCTCCCAGTGAGTGTTGTCTGGGTTGAGAGAAAACCGAGCCAGTAAATTAAATCCAAAATCCATTTTGGGTTGGGTGCCCTGAGCCAGGTACAAGATCATTCCAATCCTGCTGAGTTATTCACTGTTGGCCTTGACAGAGATGTTTGATAGCAGGTTTTTGTTCAACAGTGGGGTCTCTGTGGTAAGTGAGAAGTTTTCCATCTCCACTAGTTTGGTGATTAGGACTGGCTGCTGGATCTTATATTCACCATCCACAGCTTTGATCTGTATTCCTACCATCAATGCTAAGTAGTCATCCCACTTAAGGGTGATTACCTTGTCAAGCCAGTCTTTCAAGGATTGAAGTAAGTTGCTATTATCAGCCTTGATGATTCCATCTTCCACATGGATCCAGAGAAATGATTTCCCCTCTTTCCCATCAAACACGTATGTACTTGGATCTTCATGGTTAGGCCTGAAACCAATTTTCTCCAATCGCTCTCTGAGGTGAAGCCACCAACAACAGCCTGGCTGCTTTGTTCCATATAGTGATTTCAGTAGGCAGATGACCTTACCATTGGGGCACTTCAAGCCCTTTTGTGGTTGGATATAAACTCCCTCATTGATCTTGCTGTGCAGGAAAGCAGTCTTGATGTCAAAGGATTAAATCAGCCAGTTGTTCTTGGCAGAAATGGTAAGGATAAGGCCCTGGGCGGCAAAGGTTGGAGTTGGTGAAAAAGTTTCTTAAAAGCTGATTCCCTTAACTTGTGTGAATCCCTGTGCCACCAATCTTGCCTTCTTTCCAATGAAATTGCCATTGGGGCCCCTCTTTGTGGTAAGTACATACCTTGAGCCCAGGATTCTTGATTTGTTGGCAGGAAGGGTCCACAAACACTATGACTTTCATGTCCCAAAGGGATTGATTTTCTTCATTGATTCCATGCATCCAGCCTTCCCATTTTCTCAATTGGAGGGCAACCTCCACACTAGGATTGTCTACATCATTTTCAACTTTTTTCTGCAAGGCACAGACCAGTGCATCCTGTTGGTCTAGCTTGTCCCCCAGGGTGAAGTCCCCAAGGGATAGTGTTTCAATTCCATGAACACAAGCTTTGGGTGGTGCAAACTTAGCTAATATCCCTTGGGTCACTTTTTGGGTGTCTCTTTCCTAGAAGAGCCACCCCTTTGAGTCCAGGCAGACCCCCAAGTGGTGGACCTGCTTAGCATAAGGGAGCATTTGCTTCAAGTTGGTATTCTTGTAGGCAAACACCCTGCAGCCAAACATTTGCAGCATGACCAAAGATGGTTGCTTCAGATTTGCAAGCTCAATTGGGGTCTTAGTCACACAAATATGGACAAGAAAATTTACAATCCACATTGCATGCTTAAACACATAGTTCCATAAGTCAGGGGTGAGTCCCACCACATGCAACATTGTCCTTGACATCTTCATTAATGATTTGTTGAGTTGTTTGATTGAAATGTTTTGATGGTTTTCATGGGGAATAGTCTTCTTGTACAGTATTTTCTCTTGCTAAAAAAATTTGGAAAAGACATTTGATTTTACAAACTAAAACATGTTATTGGATCTAAATCATTTAAAACAGTAGGGGCAAAAAAACATGAAATTGGCTTATCCATCACTTGATTTTGGTTGGTGCTTCCAACCTTGTTTTGATTGGGATAGCCAAGCACATTCCTAAGAATAGTTCTGCAACTGTCAAGATGAACTGATGGTGGTTGATACTCTCTGTGAATGGTCCTATAATGTCTGCAGCAATCACATCCCCAGGTGCAAGACATATACCTCTTGACTTAATTTTGGGAAGTGAGTGTTGTGCCTTCATTAGTGCTCTGTGGTGTTGTATTCATAACCTTGGATTGTGAACTGCATTTCAGGCTGCGTGCTAAGAAGTTGGGTAGGCCAGGATCAGCATTTGGTGCGAGTTGGGCCCACTCCAGGCGGGGCAGGCTTGCAACCTGCTCAGATGAAGCAGACCAAGTTCTGAAAGCGGGAGAAGGGCAATTGCAGGGTTATATGCGCCAGGGAGGTCTGCACAACCATAGGCACGGACCAATCCACAGAAACGTAAGGACAGATAAACACGGGGGGCTCCAAGTAGGGCGCAGGGGAGGGCTGCGCCATGAGAATGACAAACCAGAAGTACGTAATGGCGGAAGGGTTGGGAGGGATTGGGCGGTATGGGTTAAGTTTGTGCTAGGGTTCTGGATTTTAGGAGTTCTTTCTTAATTTTGTTGTTGGGCTTTCAGTTGCGCTTGTACTTAGGTTAGGGTTGAGAGGGAGGACTTGAAACCTCACTCTCAAGTCCGGGTTGTAGGATCATCTCATGATATCTCATCAAGAAGGATCAGGGAAGGATTGAAGGTCAGGAATATACAACATCATTTTCTTTATTCATCTTTTTCTTATAACTATCTCTTATTCTCAAAACCCATCAGCAATCAAACTCCTTACAGACCCTTGGATTTATAACTTCCAAAGTTGAGGACAACTTAGGGGATTATTGCTCTCTTCTTTCCACCGCACACAAGTTAGAGAACAGCACATCATCTGGAGGTAAGGGTGGAAAATGGTCAACCGCATTGTATTTCATAGTATTTCTCAACATTTGGAGGGAAAAGTGTCCTACAAGGTCATGGGTGGAGTAGGCAGCAGTATTCATTGCGTGTAGGCTAGAGATAGGTTTAGAGACAATTGAGATGAAGAAATGGTTTTGTAATTCAAACAAAAGAAATTCCACTTCCTCTTGGGTCAGTGTGTATTGCTTGCCGTCCCAAGCTACTGATCCATTGGACTTGCTGAAGTGTCCAATTGAGATGATTGTACCTTTAACGTGAGGGCAGTAATGGGTGTCTTTCACTTGTAGCAATTTGTATGGCCTGGGTATAGCCATTTCTCCCATCTGGCTTATGAGAAACTTGTCTGAAGATGCAACAGACAGGGTTAGATGCATAGGTCTCAGAAAGGTGAGTAAACTAAAATTGTTGGACACCAAATTGGTTGACCCAAAGTCCAGGAGAACAGAGTTTGCTTCACTTGAATCAGTGCTAATTACACCACATGCAGAGGAGAATCACACCTGAAAGCAGGATTGCAGTTGTTGGATTGTTTGAGTCTTGCATACCAGTTCTCCTTGCGGGGATCCTTGACAGCTGAGAGGTGGGCCTTCCTTTGAGGACAGTCAACTTCCCAGTGGCCCCACTCAAAACAGTAGTTAAAAAGGTGTCTGAAAGTAAGCCATGCACGCACCCAGTCCTAACTCCTGTCCATGAAGGTAGTTGGGTGGTCTGCAGGTCTTACTTGATTGGTTGGGGCACTGCCCTGTGGTGGGGGTTTTGTCAGTCAAACACAGTAACTCAAAAGTGCACTTGAGGGGATATTTTTTTGAGGGTTGCAGTGTCTGGAGAAAAATTTAAGGACATCCTTTGATGTGATTTGCACTCTCTTATCAATGGCTATCCCACTATTGAGCGCATTTGAAATTTCCTGATAGGCGTGGTGTGAATTGAAGTGAAGAACAAGTGCAAGGATGTTATTGGATTTGAAGCGGCCAATATGTTGCTAAATTTTTTTATTGCCAGCTTCAATTTTTTATAGGTTTTGTTGGGGTTTACCGCAATTTCATGTGCCTGAAACAATTGAGACCATTTTGCCATGAGATAAGACCAAGACACCAATCCAAAACGTTCCTTCAGGATTTGATAGGCCTTGCAGCCAGGTTTTTCTTCCACCAACGGTGAGAGCAAGGGATCAATGCTATATTCTACAATAGTGCCAGTTATCTTACCACAATTAGCGCTTTCATCACAAGTTTTGTGCAAATAGTAGTTGGTTTTGTCAAACAGGCTCTAGACCTTGAGATTCAGTGCTTGGGGACAGTCTGGAAAATTGAAACCATCCACAAGTAAGTTTGGCCGTAGGATCCTCCCCACCTGCTTGTAGTGGATCATTGTTTGAGCCACACAGTCAAGCGTGGGTGAGTTTTTCTGGGCTTTGAGGGCCGCAAGGATTGTTGCCAAGTCATTTGCTGACAGCCCAGTCATCCCATCTTTCTTTGTTTGTCCAGATGCGCTTTGGGTGACAGAAATGGAAGTGGTAGGAGTCATCTTTCCTGGCTATTCATAAAATGACATGCTTGTTGTTCCTTGTTCTTTTTTCTGTGGCTGGTACCGCCAACCAGACCTTGTGGATCCTTCACCGGTTGGCTGATAGTAAAAATGCAACAGTTTGGTTACTAGGCAGTTGCTGGACAGAGGGCTAAACAGGGCCAAAGTGCCTTGCAACAGATGCGCAGTCTCATAAACTGAAGAGAGGAATTACGTAAAAAACAATAGAGTATATTCCCCCAAGGTAACAAGAAAGATTCAGTCTGGTGGTCAACTATTTATATTCTAAGTACATGAGTTTCTAGAATCTTCCATAGCCATACTATGCGGTTTGGTTGATGACAAAATTGATATAATATAGTTCTACAAAATTCCATGCATATCCTATACCAATACTACTAATGATCATATCATCCTTCTCATGATGATCTGACTCAAAGATCATCCATCCTCCTCAACACTTGGCGCTATGGCTCTGAAAATCAAACCCTGGTGTGGGTGGCCCACTTCCAACTTCTAAGGTTCATGATGGTCATCTCATGCTGAGATGATGGATAAATGGACAAACCAAGAAGAAGGCAAAACATAAGCTACTCAGGATTGGTCATCAGATTGGATGATAACTCAAGAGCTTTTAAATAATAAGCTATGTATGTAAAAGGAAAAAAATCCAACTTTTCAACATAGTCAATCGCAATAACAACTATCAAACCCCTTGAATGGTCAGCATCCAATCAAAAAAACCATATCATCACTCTAAACTCACTTTATTACACTCTTGAATCCATCATGATTTCTTTTTTTTAAAAAAAATGACAACATTATCTGTTTTTACAGCCAATTTTGGGACAGATTTTTAAGGCCTCCCTCCCACGTACCAATGATTTTTTGTTTTTTTTTTTTTTTTAAAAAAAAAATTCAATTTCTCCCTGAAATAAATCTAGCAAGCATTTTTTTTGAAGTAATTGCTGGTATTTTAGAGTCATAAATTGCTCTGGAATATCATTGTGTCCATACCAGTTTAAACATCCAATTCCAGGGCTGGAAATGTACAACAATTGTGATTGTTTAGAGGCCAAAGCTTTTTAAAAATTCCTTTTTTTTTTCTTATTCTTGATAAAGATTCCAAATCTGACATCAAAAAAAAAATAAAGTAAAAAATGAATTTCAGTGAACAATTGAACCTTTGTTGGAGACTCACAGAGAATAAGATCTTTTCAATAGTTGAAGTGCTAAAAATTATCATCCAGATCACAAGCCTCCTTGAGTTCCTTGTCAGTTGGTTTCCGGGCACATTTCTAATTTTAAGTACACATGGCTGGTTACAGATCTATTGGAGAAAACATTTTTTTAGAGGGACTAGATTAATTTATCATGATCATCAAACCCTTGTTTGATAAATTACAGGCTTACCTCAAAATTTCTAATCTGTTTGCTCATCCTTTTAACAAACATATTCTTGAATTTATTATTATTCTTCTTCTTCTAATTTTTTGCCCATTAATGTCAATCATGAACCTTCTCATCTCAATTATTTGATTGGGATTATTTCCAGTTTTGAAGAAACAAAGTCATACCATCATTTCAAACAACCAGATCAGAGCACCTTCAAAAATGTAACCATCAGATAGAAATTCAGAAAAAAAAACCCAAGTTCAGCATCTGCAGGAAAGAATTGACCAGAGGAAACCCCCCTCCCCTTCAAAAAAAAAAAAAAAAAAAAAAAAAAAAACATGCACCAAGGCCCTGAAATGGCCAGGATATGAAAGAAAATGAGGTGACCTCAAAATGGATCTGATGATGTTTCTGATTGATACCTTGATAATACAAAGACAAAACCAATGAGTAAAAAAATCCTAGTTTGAAAAACCAGATTAGAGTTAGCAGGCCCCCTGTTTTCACAATGGCAAGTTTCCAAAAAAAAAATCCCAATTTGAAAAAAACCATCAAAAAGAAAATCAACAAGCACTTATTTCAAATGAGATGGGTCAGATTTACCACAAAATAAATGAGGTTTTTTTAGATAAAGTATGTAAAATTTCATGCAAAATACAACACATGTTGGACCACACCATCCACCCCTTGCTTCCCACTTTCCTCCATTGCCAACCTGATTGGATATACCACCCCTCTTTTCTTCATCTTTCCATTTCTACTTCACACTTCCAACCCCATCAATACATAAATCAATCTTCATCTTTCAATCAAGAATTTCCACCTCCAACCTCATCAGACTCATCAATTTGAGGCACTTCCACTCATTTCCCATCTTCCACTTTCCAAATGGCCCCTCAGCAAATCTCCCCTCAAAAGTATTTGAAGAGAACCTCCCCAAGAAACTCAACAGACAAAATTTCAACAAAACCCATTCCCTCCTCCCCCATCTCCTTCCAAATCTTCTAGTCAAATCAAGAAAGCCAACAATCTCATCCTTGTGAACTGGCTGAAAATTCCTGCCAACTACAATGCCTGTTTCAGGTCTGATGACACAACTCATGTTGGCTGAATTCCTACTTTGAAGGTCAACAGTGATCTCCTGATGGCCAATGAGCTCAAGAATAATACCAAAGGTAGGCTTGACCTATCCTAAAAACAATTGAGGGAGTAGTTCAAGAACTGTTGACCCAAGTATAAAAAAGCCCAATGAATTTCAACATAAACCAGATTTGGTACAACTGATGGTGATAAAGCCAAATAAATCAACTTGGTGGCTGAGAGACTGAACTCAACCTGTCCTCTTTATGTTCAAATGGATGAAAGCTGTTGAGAGAAGGTCATTGTCAACCCTCTACATGATTTTGATGCCCAAAGATCTGACTCCATTGATGCTGAGGAGATGGGGACCAAGCCTTAGCCAAGTGATGTGGATAATGAAGAAATTTCTATTGATGAACAAACCTTTTCTAAAGAACCCTTGGGATGGCCAGGATCTTGAGCTGAGAAAGATATTCCAACAAGATCAGGTCCTACACGGGTCCATCCACATCCACATTGATGGATGATCCATTCCTATTCATCCTTGGATCCAACCTTTGCCTCTTTGCATTGGTCACTTCCAAGCTTGAACCTAGCCATTCACCATTCTCTCAACCTACAGAAGGATGAATTTGATGCATCACCTCCTCCCCAACCAACCAAACCTATTTTTTTTATCAACAGGAACTATATTTTATATCAAGTCTGCTAGTAAACAATTTCTGATCTCCTCTAATCAGACCCACCCTTTTTTGAGCCAACAAAAAGCTTAAGTCAATGAGGCTCACCAATTCACCATCCAATGGAAGCGATGATGTTCAGCTGGAGTCATCATCAGTAAAGTGTAATTTAAAGAAATTGAAATCAAGCAACATCAACCCCAAAAGACATCAAAGGCAGAGGAAAAATTCCAACTTTGGAGGTTTTGAAGAGATCACTGATCAAAAGCATGATTGTATTGAAAAAATCAAACCAGTATTGGAACATGTATACAGATTAATTCAGCAGTAAAACTTTCAAACCAGTTTGGTTGAAGATCAAAAGTGAAAGGCTTGAAGTTAAAAATCAAAATCTTCAGATTAAAAAGGGAAAATGAGTTCTCCAGCTGGAAATAGATAAACAAAAGCCAAGAGATTCAGAAAAATCTGAATAAAAAAAGATTGATGCTTTGTTGAATTTGAGATAAGCTGGACAGGAGTTTGAAAAATAGAAAGAGTAAAAAAATCAAATGGAAGCATAAAAAACATGAGAGTTTTTTTACTAATTAGTTGTTGAAATTTTTGCAAGTGGTAGAGCTGTACAGGAGATAGAGAGAATTTCTCAAACAATTGGGACTGTTGATCTATTGCTTTGAAAAATTTTGAAAAACTTGCAAAAAAAAAAAACTCATTATTCTTGTTTACAAAAAGGATTTTTTGATAGCATTCTTTAAACCTCTGATGAGCAAATCTTTTTTTTCACACTTTATAAAAATAAGTTTTTAGAATGGCTGAGATGGATTAAACTGTAAACTGAGGACTAACAACAATCAATTGAAGGAAAGTAAGCTTGAGGCATGAAAAAGGAAGATGGAAAAACAGAGAAGCACTAACAGCATGCTTGAGAGGGGTAGGCTGGCTGGAGTTAAGCAGTATGGCAGCTAGATTGAGGTGGGAAGTGACAAAAGAAAATCTGACAACATTTGAGGTGAGCATGCATTGAGAGGTTGAGAATGATAGGTTGTGGAATCTCAGCAGGCACTTATGGGAGCATGTGAGTAAGCTAGAGATTGAGGGAAGGTAGGAGGATAATCAAATGGAGGAATGAGAAAGAGAAGAAATGAAGAATGATAAGCAGCACAAGTAAGTCAAGGGTTATTTTAAAGTGTTTTCCAAGGTGTGAGACAAGGATGATGTTTAAGTTGTGAGAGTGATACATAGAGTGAGCCAAAGTTGATGTTGATTGAGTTGAAGTTGTTCCTCCCCTGCTGTCCCAGTTGTGTCCACCCCCCCTTCTGCTCTGACCAATGAGTGAAGCAGGGAGGTCTTGTTGTGGGAGTGGGGGAAGCCCTCTCCTGTTTCATGAGCGCACTTCTGATTGGGATAGTGTATAAAACTAGGATGGGATAAAATCAGACAGAGTGAAAAAGCTCAACATGCCCCATGCCTGGAGAGATGGAACTAGTATGATTCATGGGCTAGCCTTGGCACAGGATTACAGCCGGAGCTGAAGGCTTTGCATTTTTGAGCTCTTGGTCAGTGCCTTGGCAGGCATAATTTTGGATTTGATGAGCTTGATTGAGATGTTGCCAGAGTTTGATTCTTCTCAAATTCCGTTGGGTTTGAGATCTAAGTGCCAAGTTTTGGCATTGGAGCCCAATTTTCTCAACTTGTATTCCAGACCACTGTTATCTATATTAATTGGTACTGAGGTGATATTGAATTTGAAGATTTTGTTGACCAAGGCTTTGATCCAGGTGGCTTTGTGGAATGCATCTATCAGTGTGTTGAGTTCTGCACTTGTGGATGACCAAGTGATGTTTTGTCATTTCAAACTGTTCCAGGAGACTACACTACAATGATTATGCCCAAGAATTTAGTTTTTTAATTTCTGTTTTCTGGGTTGTTGGCCCACAAGGTGTCTGAGTAAGTGACAATGGGGGCATTGTGTTCCTTAATTGAAAATTTGAATTTGGGTTTGAAATTTTTCTTCAGATACTTCCATGTCTTCTTGAGCTTGTTCCAGTGAGTTATTCCTGGCTTTAAGGAGAGTTGAGATGGCTTGTAACAGCTTAACTGAAACCTGGTCTGGTGTAGCAGGCAATATGGTTCAGCAGGCCAATTTCTGATTGATAATTGATTTGAAGCACCTTGAAAGTTTGGTGCTTGTTGTTGGTTTCCGGTTTAAGATTTAATTTTTGTGTGAGGGGTGAATTTTTTGGCTTGAAGTTGTTCAATGCATGTTCTTCTAGTCCATGTTTGATGTGGTTGGGTTGGCTAAGTAAGATATCATTTTCCAAAATTGGGATTTTCATCCCCAGAATGGTTTTGAGATCTGAAAAGTTCAAAGTTTCTTTATTACCTGAACCAACAGACTAAATAGGAGAAATTTAATAAAAAAAGGGGATTGAAAAAAAATGATGATAATGAGAAAACAAAAAAAAAGCAAGTTCTCACTCCAAATGAGTACAATTCAAATGGTAGGTGCTGAAAATGAAAGAAATGGATGACTAATGAGAAGAACAGACAGGGAAAAGGTTCAGTAAATCAAAGCATAAGTGGATTTAAAGTGTTAATTTTTAGATCATAATGAAATCTCACATCTGGAAAAAGAAAGGAAGGAAATAAAGAATTGAGAAAGATAATTCATTGGGTTGAGGTTATTTGATTTGGTGATTGAGAGTATGTTGATGTGGAGTGAAGTGAGATTGGAACAAGGTGGATGTTTAATGTTGAGGGTGATGGTAATGCTTTATGGATTGATGATAGTGCCCTTTGTAAAAGGAGTTGACAATGGTGATGGAATGGGTGTGATAGTTGGAATTGAGGTGAGAAGGAGAATTGGAAAGAGAAGAAGGGGATGGAATGGTTGTGAGAGGTGGAATTGGTGTGAAGAGGAGAATGGATTCAGGAGCAAGGGATGGAATGGGTGTAATATGGCAAGTGACTGATGGATTTTGGATGATGCATGTAACAGTTAGGTGATAGTGAATTGAACGGGGTTGATGGCCCAGAAGAGGGAATGAAGATCAAGATTTCCTTTCAACAGGACCTTGAGCAGTTTACTCAGGGAATTTACAGAGGAAATTACTTTCAAAGTCATTCCCATTGCTACTAAAATAAGTTTGTTAACATGGAAGATGACTATTGAGCTTCCATTGCTTGAAAGATACATTCATGAATCACATGAAAATTTTCTCAAACCAACTTTCTTGAAACAAGCAGTTAATATTTTTTACCAGTTTTTTGGAAATTTTTTAAGCCCATATAAGGATTTTCAGAGCTTCAGGTATTGGGGGGTTCTGTTTGAAACTTTGAGAGTTTTGATCATGATGTCATCTTTGATTGGAGAGTGTAGGAATGCAATCTTTACATCAAATTGTCTTACTGAATGTTTGGACTTGAAAGCACAAAGAAGGGGGAGTCTTAGCATAGATGGTTTCTGAGTAGGTAAAAAAATTTCAAAGTAATCTAGTCCTTCAATGTGGTTGAAGCCCTGAAGGCATAGCCAAGCCTTGGTTTTTATTGGGCCTCCATAGCAGTTTTCTTTGATTCTATACACCCATGTAGTTCTTGAAGGGTTTGGAAGTGTTGGAACATTTTAGCCTTCCCAGATGTCCAAGTTTTTAATTGAGGATAGTTCCAAGTTGATGGTTTTGATCCATTTCCTGCATTATTTGAATTTCCCTGCTCCTATTTACATTTTAGGTTTGTAGTAGTGGTAAAAACCATATCTTTGGGGCGGTCTGAGTTTAGTTCTGTCTCTTAGGGTTCAAGAGGATGGTCCTGCAGTCAATGCTTATTTGCAAGTGAATGGATCGGGTTGACATTGAGCTTGTTCCAGCTCCATCTGATTAAAGTTTCCTACTTGCATTTTTCACTGTGTCTGTCAATTTTGGAAGCGGATAAGTCCAAATTATGGCTTGGCTCATCTTGATGTTGCCCATTGGGGCTGTGCTGGATGTGGTTCTGCTTAGGGAGTTGTTTCTGGATTTGGAACTTGATGCAGGATTGCTTGAAGGTCTTCTTCATCTGAGAAAAACAGAGAAATCTCCCTTGGATGCGCCATTTTGAGAAAGTTGACATGCTTTGAGCAGATTGCAGAACCAGTCTTTGTTAGAATTTGGTATGAGTGAAGGAGCAGATTGAAGCCTACAAGGATCTCATCTTTGCCTTTCTGGTTAGATTTCAGCCCTCTTTCTCTCCTGTTTATCATTTATACACAGGGTTTTTCAATGGTTTTTAGGTATGAGTTGGTTAGTTGATGTTTGTGCATTCTTTTACAAGGTGTTTCTGCCTCTCCATCCTTTGGATTTTTTTTCAACATCAGAAAATACCCTTTTAAAAATGAGAATTTTTTAATTCACAAGCCTAAACAACCTGTTGAAAAATCAAATTGGGTGGTGTGGCATGGTTATCATCCCAGTTGGAGTTTGGAACAGCCATTTGCAACCCACAGAGTTGTGAATGGCAATTCAAAACCTGTTCAAGAATCCAGGGTTTGAAAAAAAATATATAATAAAATGAAATAAATGAAAATGAATAAAAAATTCAAAAAAAAAAGGAAAAAAAGGAATAAGAAGAACAAAGAAATAAAGAAAAAAACAATGAAAAAAGAAAAATAGAAAAAAAAAAGAAAAAAAAGAAAAAATTGAAAACAAATTAAAAAAATTGAAGAAAAAAAACAAAAACAAAAAAAAAGAAAAAAAAAGAAAAGAGAAAAGAAAAAGAAAAGAAAAACACCTCTGGGGGTTGCAAGCTACTTGATGGGGACCCAAATGGGTTGAAAACCACCTTTTTCCATGCATTTGGGCTGAAAACCGCTGGTTTTCCACCCCCAGGGGTTGCACAAGTTTTGAACCACTTTTCTTGCAACTTGTTGAGTCATGAAAGCAGTTTCAAAACTCATATGGGGTGTTAACAGCATTTCATGCCTGTTTTCAACCCAGGGTTGTGAATCTAACACCACCCTTTACAAATTCATTCCCCATACTCATTGGAATAATACCACCATTGATTATTTCTCTGGCTGACTTGATTATGGAGCAATTAGCTCTTTTAGCTCATCCATTGTGTTGAGGATGGTACGGTGTGGAAAAAATTTGAAAAATGTAGTTTCTGTCTAAGTAAGCGGTCAATTTCATGATACTGAACTCACTTCCTCCATTGGAGCAAACATCAGATGTATAGCAAACTCTTTTTTGATACTCCTTTACAAGCAAGTCTTTCAGAAAATCCAGAGTTTCCTCCTTGGATGCCAGGGGTGACACCACCAAGTAACCACTAGCATTGTAGACTAAGTTCAAGATATATTTGTGCCCTCCTTTTTAATGTGGTTGGATTGGCCCTATCAGATCAAAATGAATTTGATCCAGTACCTTAGTCACTCATGTTGTTGACTGGCTGAAGGGAAATTTTGTGGTTTTGCTCTTGATGCAGTTGAAACACTGGAATCTAGATTTAATTCACTTGGGAATATTTTGCATGAAATAAAAGAGTCTTGCTATCAATGTGTGTCCAAGTTTTTGATGGATTTCCATGAATTTTTCTTCTGTGCTGGTTGTTTGTTTTGAAAATTTGGAGATTGGTTGTTTTCTCTGCTTGAAGCTTGGTGTTGGCAACTTATATAGGTTATTGTTGGTGGTCCCACAAAGGACTTGCTTTTAATTGTGCAATATAGTGAATGATTTGCCCTTGGAAAGAATTAGGCACCCTTTTTTGTTTAACTTCCCTGTGCTGATCAGATTGATGGTGAAGTCTGGCACATATAAGATATTGCTTAGCCATATGGTGATGTTTTACCAGTATTGTTTTGCAGTTCTCTTGCCTTTGATTGGTAGACTTGATACCTCTTTTCCTGTCTTGATGAATTTTTCCCTGAAGAGTGCCATGTTGATGAAGTTTCTGCTGTCATTGATAATGTGAACAGATGTGCTTCTGTCAAGTAAAACTTTTTGGTATTTATTGCTTTGGTTTACCCACAGACTGAGAAAAGCCAAGTAATTTTCCAAATGGTCTCCTTTATGTGTCCTTCCCATTTCCTTTCCTTGCCTTCCACTTGGCCTGGTATCCTTTCCAAAGATTGCACATCTTGGGGTGCAGATGCCAGCGGTTGTTGTCAAAGTGGTGCTTGTCTTTGGAGGGATTATGGAAGCCCTCTACACACTGCTTTCCTTTGGAAATTGGCTTTGATGCATCTGTTCCTTTTCTCTGGTTTGTACTTGTTGCAATAACTGCCACTTCAGCCTTTTATTTTGAGTTTTTGATTGAAAGCTGCATGTGGGATTCATTCTTCAGATGGTTCAGGTGGCTGAAGACAAAATATGGGGTGAGGTCTGTTTCAGTATGCATGATCTGCCACTTGAATTCAGTCATGGTTTAAAGGAATTTGAAGAGCAAGGGGTAGGAAATGATGTTGACCGGTAGGTTTATTCCCACTTCCAAAATTTTCTTGAGCAAAAATTATACCACTGTGATGAACCCCTCAATTTTATCAGTATTGAAGGTGAGATACAGGAAATTATTTAAGACTTGCACAAAATTTGAAGCCTGGGATGAGGCATACTTCTTGATGATGGATTTCCAGAGCAGCTTTGCTGAGTTTTTGTTTTCTGGTGTTACAATATTTTCATGGGTTGCAAAATACAGTTTGCATATGATCAGGAGCTTGAGTTTTTCATTATTTCCTGTATCCCAGGCTGACAAACAGTCATTTATTGCCGTGGCAGAGCCATATACATCTAGGATGGTGTTCATGTCTTTCCTGACTCCTTAGGTTTCCTCCCAAAGCATGGGAATTGTCTCCAGTGCTGTTTTGAGCATATTTTGTCAAATGTTTTCTGTTTTTGATTAATCAGCGCCTTCCACAGTACAGTTTTGAATTTCTCAATTGAGAAATTTTGGCTTTTAAACATGTTAGAGTGGTTGAGATCAATTAAACTTAGAACTGAGGAATTCCAACAAAAAATTGAAAGAAAGTGAGCTTGAGGCATGAAAAATGAATATTGAAAAACAAAGCAGCACCAAAAATGTGCTTGAGAGAGGTATGCCCACTGGATTTAAGCCATATGGCAACTATATTGAGGTGGGAAGTGAGGGAAGAAAATCTGACAAAAGTTGAATTAAGCATGTGTAGGGAGGTTGAGAATGCTAGGTTGTGTAATCTCACCAGGAAAGTATGGAAGAAAATGAGTAAGCTAGAGGTTGAGGGAAGGTATAAGGATAATCACATGGAGGAATGAGAAAGAGATTGAATAAAGAATGAGAGGCAGAGTGAGTAAGTCAAGGGTGAGTTGCAGGTTTTTTCCAGGGTGTTAGACAAGGATGGTGTTTAAGTTGTGAGAGTGGTCCAGAGAGTGAGTAAAGGTTGATGTTTATTGAGTAGAGTTTTTTCCTCCCTTGTTGTCCCAGTTGTGTCCACCTCCCATTCTTCTCCATCCAATGAGTGAAGAAGGGAGGTCTTTTTGTGGGAGCAGTGGAAGCCATCTTCAATGTAATGAGTGAAATTGTGAAGCAAATAGTGGAAGTTATAAAAAAACAAAACAAAACATAAAGAATGTGATAAAATTGGACAGAGTGAAAAATCAACATAAATTATGAGAATAATCTGTCACCTAGGTATATATGAATACCTCAGAATGCCTTTTGGTATAAATAATGCCCCATCACACTTCCAAAGAATGATGGATACAGTTCAAGGAACTTACATCAGGAAAGGCTGGATGATGGTTTATATAGATGATTTAATTATATAACACAATGACTGGGAGACTCATATGAATAAGGTCAGATTAGTCCTCCAAAAAAATTCCAAAGTAGAACTAAAAATATCCATGAAGAAATACAACTTTGGGTATGGGTAACTGAAAGCTCTGGGACATATGGTTTTGGACTAACTCTAGCTGCTGATCAGAATAAGATAGCTGCTGTGATGAATAGACCAATGCCTCAGAATAAAACAGAGCTGCTATCCTATTTTGGTTTCTTTAGTTAATACAGACAGTATATCTCAAATTTTGCATTGCTAACTAAAAGATTTTATGAAATATGCAACAACAATACCCTCTTTGAAATGACTCATGAGAGGTGGAAAGACTACAAAGAATTAAAATTAGCTATGAATTCTGCCCCAGTACTGATACAACCAGACTACTCCAAACCATTTAAACTAAACATTGATGCTTGTATGGATGGCTTAGGAGTAGAATTACACCAGGAAAGGATGGAAGATGATAAACCTCTAGAGAAACCTGTACTTTTCATATCCAGGAAGATCAAAGATATTGAGGAAAGATATGGAGCCAGTAAAATGGAATTCCTTGCTCTAGTATGGGCTTGAGAAAAACAACACTATTACTTGGAAGTTACAAAATTCCAAGTAATTACAGACTGCAATGCTGTAAGGAACCTAATGAATATGAATACCCCTAGTAGGCATATGCTCAGATGGAAAATTGCTATACAACAGTACAGAGTTCAGATGACTATTGTTAATAAAGCTGTGACTACACACCAGAATACAGAAAGTTTAAGTAGAAATGCTTTGCCTAATGATCCCAGAAACCCAGCTGATGATCCTGAGGATCATGATATCTTTCCCATCATGAATGTAAATATTCTTGCATTAGAAGCTCCAATCATGAGAATTAACATATGTGAATTAGATACTGATTTCTTTGACTTAGTAAGGAGAGACTACTCCCCTGATCTTAGGTTATTGATCACTATCATGGAATGCGAGTCTCCAGAAGCAGCTCAGATGAATACCATACCTTCTTCACTCCTCAAACCATACAAAGCTAGAAGATTTACTCTATGGGATGGTCTCCTATATTACAGGAATCAACACTCTAGTTTTCTAACCATGAGTACAAAAGATCACATACAGCATATATGAAAAGAATGCCAGGGTAAATTCTCCTGAGGACATCTGTTTACTGATAGGACCCTAGAAAAGTTGAAACAGACGGTTTGGTGGATAGATTGGAGAGAAGCCACCATTGGGTATGCTTCTAGTTGTGAGACTTTCCAGACATCCAATAGAGCTACTGGCAAGAGATTTGGACTTCTACAGAAGATTTCTGAACCCAAAACTAGATGGGATATTATTAACATGGAATTTGTTACAGGACTACCCCCAGGTGGAACACACTCCTATAACTCTGTCCTAGTCATAGTAGAGGGGTATTCTAAGAAAGCACAGTTTTTACCTAAACAAAAAGAAGATACAGCTATGGAGGTGGCTTTGCTATTTTGAAATAGGATTATAGCTGATATAGGTATACAAAAAGCTATAATCAGTGACAGAGACCCCAAATTCACTTCTGAATTCTGGAGGAATTTACATGATATATTGGGGACTACCCTAGCCTTTTCTACTGCATAACATCCTCAGACTGGTGGTTTAGCTGAGAGAATGATACAAAATCCATAAGCTATGTTGAGAAGATTCTGCAGTTTTGGTCTAGAACACAAGAATGTAGATGGATACTGCTATGACTGGGTAAGTTTACTCCCAGCCCTAGAAATGGCTTATAATAGTAGTAAGCACTCTACTACTAAGAAAGCCCTGTACATATTGGAAAGAGGATGGATTACAAAACTCCCTAGGAATACCTTAAACCAAAACTTAGCCACTATTCACCCTAAATATCTTGATTTCAAGAAAATGATAGACCTAGCAAATAATCATGCCCAGATATTTGTGGAATATTCAGTGGAATATAACAAACAGAGATGGGATAAAACACATAAAGAATGTGATTTTGAGGCAGGAGATCAGATTTTGATATCCAATACCAACTCTAACTTAACCTAGCTGGGAATAGAAAATTGAAGCCAGCCTTTGTGGGAACTTTTGTTATCAAAGGACTACATGGCAATAATGCTGTAGAAGTAGTTCTGAGTGAAGAATTATCAAGGAAGCACCCAGTATTCACTGTTAGTTTGGTAAAGAACTTTCATACCAGGGAAGGAAGCAACCTCCCTCCAGTAAAAATCCCAGTTGAATCTGACCCTGTGAAAGAAAAAGGAAAAGTAAGCAGGATACTAAGAGACAAGAAAGAGAGAATCCAAGGGAAAGATTTTAGACTATACTTAGTCAGATAAAAAGGGGAATCTGCAGAAAAAGATGAATGGTTTCCAGAGAACTCTTAAAATACGTATGCACTTACGCGTGTGCTCCATATAAGTGTAATCCAAATGGGATGCACATATGGGCCTCTTTGGCCCATTGGACACTCACACAGACCATATGGGCCTGTGTGGATGTCACCGATTTGGGGAAACTGGCCTCAAAACGCGTGAAACAGGCTCTTTGGTACACAGGCCCTAACAGGCCTGGTGGGGAATATGGGCAAATACAGCCAGTTGGGCTTGTATGGGCATAATTGGGCCCAAGGTTTATTTTGGACATACTTGGCCAGAAGGGCTGGCCCGCCAAAGTGTGTAGGTCTCAGGTTTTGGGCTTGGGGCGGCCCATTGGGGCCGCCACCCGTGTCTGCTGCTTGTGCCGCGGCCCGCTCAGGACTGCTTGTATCCCTTGGTTTGGCCCACGCGGGGCTTTTGCGGCGGCCAAGGGATCCCGTGCAGTGCAACGCCATGCAGGCCCAGCCAATCGCAAACGGCGGCCACCGCCGCGGGAGCCAGGGCCAGCAGCCCTGGCTCCCTCCCCCTCCCCTCTCTTGCCATTGCAAGGGGGAGGGGGTGGCTGGCTGGGCTGAACCAGCCAGCAACCAACCGCAACAAGGCGGTTTGTCAGGGCAGGGGGATTTAATAACCCCCTTGCCCAGGGGATGACAATGCCGGCCACAGAGGGAGCAAATGGTGGTGGGGGGGGGATCTGATCACCCTCCCACCAGCAAAGCAAGAGGGGCGCTCTCCCCCCCCCCTTACCAAGGGGGAGGAGCAACAGGCTGAGGGGATCTGACCACCCCCAGCCCACTATCCTTGACAACGCCCTGGGGGTATCAACCCCCAGGGCCCCCTGGTGAGGGGATTTGACCGCCCCCACCAGGGATTTGAGAGAAAGAGGGGGGGAAGGCGGCATGTCTGCTGGTTACACCCCCCCCCAAGTGAGGTTGAGACCGGACCAGGTGAGTCCTGGGTCTCACCTGGCCCGTATGTGGGGCCAGGGGCTGGCTGCATGAGGAAACCAACCTGTAAGTAAGGAAATAAGAGTAACTGGGCTGGTTGTAACGGACAACCAGCCAGGGGATTGAACAGCAAAGGGGCTGGTTCAGCCTGGTAACGGTGGAAAAACCAGAATGGACTGGAATAGGCTGGTTGTAAGGGTACAGGGACTGATGCAATGTGGGCTGATGGAGCACAAACCAAGTAACAAGGCCTGTAGAGACTGTAGAGCTCTTTTGGGGCGGAAAATTTGCCTTTTGGCTTGTTTTATCATGGGCTCACAAGAGGCCAATCTTTTGTACTTAAGGAGCTCTTCTCCCTGCTGTTTTCCATCATTCATTCATCATCCAATTGAATTCATCACTGATATCATCCAACGTATTGCCCCATTGTGAGAGCCCATTAGCAATTATTGATACAAGGTGTCTAGCATTTCTTTTGTATTAAATACTGCTCATTTTACTAAGCAAATTGCTGGCCATAATTAAAGCACATTATCAGTACCAACATCATCATTACCTCCAAGCCATTTAGACCCTTGTACCTTACTCTGGAGAACCTCAAAGACCTCAAGTTTTCCAAGAAGATTTCCTATATCCCTGATGTTAGCTCCACCAAGATAGTTCTGAACATTCAGAATTATAATGCTCGGACTGTCCTTATGGATAGTGAACTGGATAACATCTGTTGTGGGGAGATAATGGATGCAGATGAAAATTTGATCAGTTCAGAAGTGGAGAAAAAGTCTTATCATCTCATCCTTAGGAATCTTGATGAGAATCATGTGACTTGGGTTGCCAATACTCTTAGGGAAGATGAGAGAAGGAGAGGTAGCATCCTTTGGAAGTTGCTTAAGTCCAAGTATGCTGGTGATTCTGTTCACCAGAAGGATATAGCTTTCAATAAACTTTTCAATTTACAATATTCAAATTGTAAACAGTTTGTTGCAGAGGCTAGGTCTAGCATAGCCAAGTTTAAGTCATCAGGACTTAACATGGATCCTGAGTGTTTGTCAATCTTAATCCTTCAGAAGCTACCAAAGGAGTTTGATTCTTTAGTCAGAATTATTTCTCAATTGGATCCTATTCCTGGGGAGGAGGATGTGCTGAAAAGGATTGAAAAGGATGATCTTCAGTTCAAGATGAAGGGGGGTTCTGGAACAGCCCTTGTTGGAAAGACAGGAAAATCTCACAAGAAGGCAAAAAAGGATTTGTCCAAGGTCTTATGCTATAATTGTCAGAATAAGGGGCATTATGCTAAGGATTGCAAGGAGGCCAAGAAGAGGAAGAATTCTGATGAGAATGACAAGGAGGTCAATCTAACTACTGAAAACGTTGCAATGGTGGCGTTTGATGGTCCAATGGAAATGGTTGTTGGGGAAGAAGTTCCCAACAAAAAGGCCAAAATTGATGAGGATCAAGAAATGGACTTGATTGATTATGAAGTGAGTAATCTTAACCTCAAAGATGAGAACTTATCAGTGAATGATAAAGCTTCTTTCCTATTAGGAGGATTGAAGGAGGATGTGTCAAGTTTAAGAGACTCTTTATTTCAGAACTTATGTCAACTCTTGTAGTAATATATTCTGAGTAGAAAAAGTATGAGTGATAAAAAACATGAGTAAAAAATTCTCCTTTAATCAAGACATAGTAGGATCCAGGTAACAAATTGAGTGGTGAGATTTGTTACCTGCACTATACAACTAGCTAGCAAGTTCAAGCAAGGGTTGCAGGCAGGAGTTTGATCAGAGCTATCTTTATGAGTCTCCACTGGGGATAGTCTAGGCTCCTCCTGGTTACTGCAGCTGACAATGAAGTTGGTTGGCTAGTCTTCACGGTTCAGGAATTGGTTGTTGTAAGATAGAAGGATGGGTTGGTTGAGGAGAGGCTGAGGAAGTTTAGGGAAGTGGGGATAGAGAAAGAGATGGATCAATACAAAACTCAAGTTCTTGGGAATTGTTGCAATCAGTAACCCATGTCTACAGTTGACTGAGTTTTGCCTTGCGGGCACTCCTCCTGAATGCGGACCCAGTCCGCGCAGTGCGCTATTGCGCTCTCCCCTTATTAGGTCAACCTAGCATTGAGCTTGAGGGAGCTTTACTTAACACTCCTCCTAGATTGCAACAAGGTCATACAGAGTTGAAGTCTTGCTTGTACAACTTTTACATACCCAAGAGGTTTAGTGAGGATATCGGCAATCATGTTCTCTGAGGAAGTATGTTCAATTGCCAAGAGGGACTTTTGTACCAAGTCCCATATTTATTGAAACCATACCTTGATGTGCCTGGAGTTGGGATTCAGCTGAGCTTCCTTGCTAATGAAGTTGGCACCCTGGTTGTCATTTTTTATCTTGGGTTTGCCTATAGATATTCCCATGCCTATGATCAGCATTGAGAGCCATCTAATTTTTTTAGCGCAGAGGTTCATAGCTATGAACTTGGCCTTGGTGGTGGACTGAGCAACTACTGTCTGTTTCTTTGTTTTCCAGCTTATTGGATTACCTTAGAGCATTATTAAGTATCCCGTAGTTGACTTCTGGGTTACTGTTGATTGAGCATAGTTCGCGTCCGCCCATCTGCATAGTTGGTTTTTTTGGTCAGATAATTTGGAAAATAGTAAGCCTACTGACATTGTCCCTTTGAGGTAGCAGAGGAGATGTTTAATCATCTTCCAGTGCGCTAGAGTGGGTTTGTTTGAAAATTGAGACAGTAGATTAACTGTGAACTGTATGTTGGGACAAGTGCGAGTTGCCAAGTGTATGAGGTGCCCAAGAGCCTTCTGCATGGTCTTGAAATCAAAATTGGGAGAATCCTGGTTGATGATGTTGTTTATGTTCATTGGTGCAGGGGCCTTGACCGCATTCACATGCTCGCAGCCATACTTGGTGAGCATTTTCTTGGTTAAGTCCCTCTGATGGAGTTTTACTGAAACGTCCTCATTCCATTAAAAGGTGTATCCCAGGTGTTGCATGGGAGGTTCTTGCACTTTGATCTTGTAGTGACCCCCCAGAAAAGTCAAGAACTTGACAACTTCAGCACGACTTGTCCCCACAATCAATCCGTCATCAACATGTATGTGCAGTCGCAATGTTCTCGTCTTGTTCACAAATAACAACTCGTCCCCTGTTGAGGGTGTCAGGCCTAAAGTCCCCAATGTTGATGCCAGGTGAGATTTCCAACATCAAGGGGCCTGCTTTGTTCTGTATAGAAACTTATTCAATTTCCACACCCAGTCCTCTTTCCCCAGAACCTCAAATCCGGCCACTTGTGCCACATTGACCACCGCCTCAATCTTGCCATACAAAAATGCTGTCTTGACGTCAAATTGGAACATGTGATGATGATGCTGCACCGCCTCAGCCAGGAGTACTTTCATTGATTCACTCTGTCCCACCAACAAGTAGGTGTCCAAATAGTGTTGTGGGTATTCTTGATGATTTCCAAAACACACCCAACGTGACTTGCGTTGGATTATCTCTCCAAACTTGTTTTTCTTGCGCACTAGACGCCACATGCCGCCAATAACCTTGTCATTGGCCGGTCTGGGTACCAGGGTCCCGGTTTCTTGTAGGAGGTGTGAGTTGTTCTTGTCCGTCATGGATTGAATCCACAGCGGTTGTTTGTTTGGATAAGACATTGCCTTCTCAACCAAGACCACTTCACTGATCAAAACTTTGTCTCCGTCATCATCGGACTCCTCTTGCAGAAAGTTGCCGCGGGTTCTAGTCAGGATGGCCTCTTGGTTGATATCTGAACTGATGTCTTTTGGCGCTTTGTTTTAATACGGGACATAAGCGTAACCCTTCTTGGTGCCTTGCACGGTTTGAGCTGGTGATGCAACGGTAGAAAACGGTTGGGAGTCACCCTGATGTTCTTCAGGTTTGTGCACCAGGATGAGACTACGCCATGGGTTAGATACGGCTGCAGGACTTGCCAATTGAGATGGAGGGATGGTCAAGGTGCACCTTCTGGAACAAAATTCCAGTGGGACACTGACAACCTTTGACCTGAGAGGGTCTGCGCCAGACGTTGCATTGCTTGGTGCTAGGAGACACTGAGGTAGTGTAGAAGGGGGTTTCTTTAGTGATGAGCAAAAATTGTATAAGAACATTGTTGAAATACGTGCTCAATGGGATGATGAGGAGATGGAAGGATGAGAGGGAGTTATGCCAGAGATGGCTACAGTCTGATTTAAGGGGTCCAGAAGGGACCAGATTCAAGAGGGCTTTGGTAAGTGGGCCCAGATGAAAAAGGGTTGAAATCTGATGATTTTTCATTGAAGGATCAGAAAGTAAAGAATATTTATAGACAACTAGAGAACCACAAATGGGTCTTTGAATAAGGAACAATATTCAATAAGGTGAGACAGGATAAAATGGTTGAGGATAGGAAGTTTAACATGAGTTTCACAGAGGCTGAGAGTAATGACATTTGAGTATCAAGAGCTTGTGAAATAAATAGGATAAGGTGGCCAGTAGACTACAAGTACCAGACATACAATAATAATGTGGCCTGGATAACTACAAGTATCAGGACATATAATGGTGGTTGAGACAGCTAAAAGTATCTCAAGCAAACATAAGATATATATAAAGCGGTCAGAACAAGCTAAATGTATTCCAAACATAAATTTTAATAAAACTAAATATAAATGCACTGAGAGAGGGAGGTGAGCGGACATGATGATGAGGTCCAAAACTCTACACACCCCCGCGCAAAAAAACCGGGGTGAAGCGGACAGGATGAGATAGTTGATGAAGAATTTGAAGAGAAGAGAGTGCGACAATGTCGCGAGCAAACTTGAGGAGGGGAAGCGAGCAATGTCGCAGGAAAGTTGCGATTGATGTTGGAGGATGGAAGGCAATCAAAGTCGCAATTGAAAGTGCGAGAGATGTCACAGAGGATCCCCAAGCAAAGTCGGGAAGCAAGCGCGAGCGAAGAGTCGGAAGCGTTAGAAAAAAAAAAAAAGGGGGTGTGATCAATGTCGCAAAAGAGCCGCGATCAATGTTGGTGGTTGAAGCAAAAGATGGGTAGCGACTGATGTCGGTAGATGGAGGGGAGATTGAAGTTGCAAAAGATTCGCAAGCAAAGTCGGTAATGGGCGCAAGCGAGGTCGCAAAGCAAGGTGCGAGCGATGTCACAAACAAGGAAGTTTGGAAGCGAGAAGGGAAAAAGGAGCAAAAGATTGATGTAGACAAACGCGAACAATGTTGCAGCTTGATATCGGAGTATGCAGGAAGAGAGAGAGAGATGGGCTAGTAGGGCTTAGCCTCGCAAGAACCTTCAGGGTTGTTGAAGTTGAGGTTTGGGGAGCCCACAACCAATCCGGCAAAATGATGAGGGGAAGTTTCCTTCTGATCAAACTTCTTCCGGTTTTCTTGATATCGGCCAAGGAGTTGAGGGTTTTCTGCGAAACAGCAATCCTTGGAATGAGTGGCCCGAGGATTGTGAACGCCATTGGTGCATTGGACTACCAGGAAGGCGGAATGAGAAGGGGAGAAGACAGGGTCGCCGGTGTGGTGACCAATCCGGGACACCACGGCAAAAAAAAAAAAAAAAAAAAAAAAAAAAAAAAAAAAAAAAAAAAAAAAAAAAAAAAAAAAAATTTCAGTTGTACCCCTAAGGGTACCTTCATTTCCCCCCATCTCTCAACTTCTCCCTGTCCTAGCGGTCTAGGACAGGCCTCTTGCCTGTCTCTCCGCTTCAATCCCCCTCTCCTATGTTCAACTCCTACTTGTTGCGCTCGCAACCCTGACTTTTGGCAACGCAAGCAATCGTCAAACCACCTTTGACAATCCCTTTGATCGGATCATCCTCATCATCACATCATCATTGATCTCACCACCGATGATCATCCATCCTCATCTCCATCCTCACCACCAAACTCACCCATCTCTCCATTGCTACCTTCCCAGCACTCAAATTCCTATCACTCTCCATCATCACTTGGTTACCCTTACTCGATCGACTCCAATCAATCTTCAGATCCACCTCTACCATCAATCACCACAACCGCAACCGTTCATCATCATCATCATCCTCGATCAATCCATCTCCTCTCCTCCTCCAATCTCATTCCTTAGGATCTCGAGTCTACAACCTATCCTCCTCCGTCACGGTCATGCTTCCACTCAGTATCCTACACCATCCCAAACGACGGTCCATCTTGCCCATCATCTGATCCGACCGACGACCGCAAGCGACCGCTCGCGGCTGTCGGAACCTTCACCCCGCTGTCGCCGCCAATTGGGCGACGACAGCCGTTGTCGACACCCGCGACCGCTGTTGCGGGTGTCCATCTGGTTGCCCGCGGTCATTCTCGACGCGGGCGACGCATCCCAGCAGATCATCATCTCATCTCATCTGTCTCCCTCATCATCAGAAATCAACTTATCCGTGGGCATCCTTCCCGACTTATCTGAGCAACTTATCCGGGTATATCCATGATTGCCCCTTGATCCTTTGAGCCCCCGTACTCAAACTCTGTCCCTTGTGACCTTGATCCTTATCACCAACCAATAGCCTTGCTGGTTGAAGAAGAATTCCTGTCTGAATTCTTGGGTGTGTTATACCACTCTGATCCCTTTTTCCAACCATACTGGTCTTGATCTCTCCTTGATCATCTTTCTGGAGCCAATCACGTTTGATTGAAGAGGTTTTATTAAGCTTAAAACCTGGAGTGTTATACCTCCCTTCTTCTTTAAGGTTGAATTTTGCCACGCTATTCTTGAGTCCCTTGAGAGTGTTGGGATATTCTTGCTTGAATTTGTTATTGATTTGCTTCTAGAGCTTCATAAGCAAATTGCTTTTGTTTTTTTCAGCCTCCCACAGTTATCTGGTACCCTTCAAGCGCTTGATTGCCGAGAGTTGGGCAGGTTCATTGAGAACCTGGAGGTTGGTTGGGATTGAGTTGATCTTTCCTAATCAGCTGCTGACGACCAGAGTTATTAGCTTGTGGGCGTTGTTACTTACAACTGCCTTGTTCTATTGAACTCCGAACAAACCTTGACTTATTTGTTCAAGTCTTTACCTGCACCATCTTGCCTCAGATAGTGTTGTTTCCATTGCTACCAACAACTCTTATCCTCTTCCCTTACTTTGATTTCTCATCCATAAGGTTCTGGACCTTGATTCCGGTTACATTTAAATATTATTGTAACTCCTAGGAGGGCAGCCTAAACAGCACCTTTCCCCTCCACAGAACTGCCACGGCTTAGCACCGTTTGGAGTCTTACATTTGGTCCCCCGGGCCGGGATCAAACCAGCAACCTTGGGATTTACAGTCCCAAGGCATTTAAAATCAACCTCAAAATCTGATTTTTTTTTCCCTATTTTTTTCTCTCCTCAAAATCTGATCCGTGGAGGCAACTTATCCTAGAAGTAAGTCCTCCCAATTTGTGCACCGCTTGGGCAAGATACTTGTTGTTTTTTGGCGAAACCCTACTCTTGCCACACTTGTGAGCCACTTTGGAAATCTGCTCTTTGGATCCCCTAGGAACTCTGTTATTCGATATGGCATCTTCCGCTACTCCAACCACCCCTGTCCGACCTAAGATGGTAAAGATCAAACCTCAGAACAAGAACTTAGGCTTCAACGGTACAAATGTCGAGCAATCCCTGGACTCCTACGAAATGGCTGCTGAAGTGGATGGAGCTAGTGAATTTGATATGGCTTATCAGTTGCGATTCTTTATCTCCTCTGATGAGGTTATGGAGGTAATCGAGTCTTTCGAGGGATTTGAATCCCATAACTGGACGCTTCTCAGGAAGGCTATGTTGGCATACTGGGGTAAAATAGATGTGGCTAGGTTTACTCTGCAGGATTTGGATGATCTGGTTTCTCAGTGGATCTCCAATGGTGGTATTTCTTCAGCCTCTGACTATCAGATTTTTAGGAAGTCTTGGGATCCCATTCAAAACTATCTTATCCAAAACAATCACATTGACTCAGTGGACAAAATTCGAGAAAAGTTCTTCCAATCTTTTTTGTTGGCTGTGCAGGAAAGGATTAAAGAAGAACTGGTCAAATCTGGATCCATGATTACCACCAGGGATAATCGATTCAAGCTCCCTGTTTTTCTTACCCTTAGGAGTACTGTGGATAAATTCATGAAAGGTCAAACTGCTCTTACCTTTGAAAAGCCTAGAACTACTGAACCGGTCCATGCTCCTTCTTTTAAAGAGTCAAACGATATTATGATTAAAATGGAGGCAGATCGTAGGCCTAAAGCAGATCCTAATTCCAATGGAGAACCTACTACTATAGATGAAATCACCAAGTTACTTAGAGCCTTTGAGAACAAAATAGATCAAAAGATTTCTTCGCTAGCTACTCCTAAGACTCCTTCTTCTGTCCCCAAATCAACTCTGGTCTGTTACTACTGTCATAGGGAAGGCCATGGAACCGGACAATGCCAAGAACTTCAGAAGGACCTAAAGGAAAAGTTGGTAGAGCAGAGGGGGAAAAATTACTTCCTCCCTAATGGTGCTCTAATCCCTTTTGACTTGTCTCGTCCTATCCAACATGTGGTGGCCTCTTACCAGCCATCACCTCCTGTGAAAGCATCTCTTGCTTCCTTTGAATTTCGATCATCCTGTGGTACCCTCCAACCTTGGTATCCTCCAGCTATTTCTTCCTCTAGTCTTGCTGGGACTACTTATCAATCTGATCCAGCCAGGAAACGACATGAGGAACCTAAACCTCATAAGGCTCCTTCCTTGCCAACTTCAATCCTTCGAAAACCCATTAAACTTTGATCATCACTCAAGCCTCCTTCCTCTGATGTAGAAGACATGGAGGTGGAAAAGGAACCACTCATGGAAAGGTTCCCAGATCACCCTGATCCTTCTCCCTCACCTCAACCTTCTAATCCTATCTTAGATTCTGCGTCACCTGAACTTCCTCCCTCCACCCAGCCCAAAGTTCAATTTGAAAGGGGCATCTCCAAGGATCACCCCAATGCTGTGGAGGGAGTATCAAAGAAAATTTCTGATCTCAAAACTCCTGATCTATCTGTGGCTGAACTCCTATCGATCTCTCCATCTGTTGCTGAAGGAATGAAGAAATGGGTCTCTCGTCGACGTGTGGAAATTGGCCCTGAAGAACTCAAAGTCTCCTCTGGCACTTTAATGGAGGACTCTGGTGGAACCAGTCCTTCTTTAGACTCCAACCTTTATTCCTGTCCCCTTGGCTTCCTTCCTTGTTATCTTGGTGACTCAGCTAAAACTGTTTCTCCTCTTGTGGATTCTGGATCTCAGCTTAGCTTAATCTCGGATGCTATGGCCTGCAAGCTCAAACTTAGTCCTAGGGTCAGCTTCAACTCTGCAGTGTATGGGATAGGAAATCAAGCTTGTGAACTGGTTGGTATTGCTGAAGATGTACCGGTCAGGATTGGTTGAAATATTGTCGGAACCTGCCACTTTTGGATCACTCGTTTGGACAGTCCTATGATCTTGGGACGACCCTTCTTAATGGATTTTGGTGCAACCCTGATGTTTTCTGATCAAGTTGGGGAGAGAATTCTTCTCCCTGATGCTGATGGCAGGAAAATTGAAGTTCCTCTTTGCTCTTTGGATTCTGGTTTTTGGGAAAGAGATTTTCCTGGTCATTCTCCCAAATCATCTTTTAAGGGGAAGCAGAAGGATAACTCTAGTTCCTCTCATTTTTTAGGGGAATAGTTGATCCTACTAATAGTTGTAGTTCTTTTCAGCCTCAGAATGCAACTCAAGGGTCAACTCCCATCCCTCAGGCTTATTTTTCATTCCTTTCATCATTCTCTTCTGAGCTCAAGAATATCAAAAAACAAAAACATATCAAAATAGAAAAATCCAAAAATATTTCTTCTCCATCTCCTTCTCTCTCTGGATCTGTTGTGTCTTCTTTTCCTTCTACTTTTGAGTCTGATCAATCTTCTCTCAGTTCCGGTTTGAATCTCCGCAATCAGTCTAAACTAGATCCTAATTGCAATTCTGTTTTTGGTGATTTTGGTATGAAGGAATATGGGCTTCAGTGGAGGCAATTTGGGGTACAAGTAAGTCCTCCCAATTGTGCACTGCCAGGGAAATCTTTTACCGTCATTTTCAAAACCCTACCTTGTGCCACACATGTGAGCAACGTATTATCTCCTGGTTCTCCTTTTATGGAAAAGGCACCCTTCAAGGATATTGCAGAACATCGGACTTGGAAGATGTTGGAACTTGGACTCAGCTTTCGTAATCAAGTCTCTCTGGTCAACTCTTGGAGGAAAAAAGAACTTCTCTCTTTTGCCACTAAGTATAAACCAGTTGCTAAGAAGATCCAAACAGTCAACCAGCCTATGCCTCTCAACCTCAATCCTCCCCTTATGCGTCCTCCTCTATCTCGCGATCCTTACTGTGGTCTTCCTCAATCTCTTACTGGTCCCTTTGTGCCTAATGGACAGGTCACTGAAGAACTTCTGAAGGTGGTCAACTTTGGTCCAGATGGATGGCTTCTTCCTGATGAGTTAAATTTAATCAAAAATGTCTTATCTCTAAGGGAAAAATCTATTGCTTTCTGTGAAGAAGAGAGAGGTCTCTTGCGGGAATCCTATGGCCTCCCTTATATCATCCCTGTAGTTGAGCATGATCCTTGGCAAAAGAAAAAGATCCCTATCCCTGCTGCTAAAGTTGACGAATTCATCAAGTTTGTCCGGGAACGAGTTTGAACTGGCCTGTATGAAAAGTCAACTTCTAGTTACTCCAGCCCCGTCTTCTGTGTCCTCAAGAGTAATGGTAAACTTAGAATAGTTCATGATCTTCAACCTCTTAATAAAGTTACTATTAAAGACTCTGGTATCCCTCCTGCTACTGAAGAATTTGTTGAATCCTTCGCGGGGAGAGCTTGCTATGGTCTAGGGGATATTATGGGTGGCTATGACCAACGATCCTTACATCCTATTTCTCGTCCTCTCACTACTTTCGATACTCCTCTTGGTTGATTTCAACTTACTCGATTGCCTCAAGGAGCCACCAACTCGGTTGCAGTCTATCAGGCTCAGATGATGTGGATCCTCCAGGATGAAATCCCTGATAATGCTGGTATCTTTATTGACGATGGAGGAATTAAAGGTCCAGTATCTGACTATGATAATGAGCTCTTACCTTGGCATTCAGGAATTTGTCGTTTTATCTGGGAATATGCTACTACCTTGGAGAGGATTCTGTTTCGAATCGAGGAATCTGGCCTTACTGTCTCTGGATCCAAACTGGCGGCTTGTGTCCCTGCTCTGGAAATTGTTGGTCATGTGGTCTGCAAGGAAGGAAGAAGGATGGCACCAGCCAAAGTCAACAAGATCATCTCTTGGCCTACCCCAATCAATCCAACTGAAGTTAGGGGCTTTCTAGGTGTTGTCACTTATGTTAGAATCTTTATCCCATCTTTATCCAAAATCTGTGCACCCTTGCGTCGTCTAACCAGAAAAGATGCTGAATGGATTTGGACCCAAGATTGTGAATGTGCTTTCCAGCTACTCAAAAGGATAGTTGGTAAAGGCATAGTTTTGAAAAAGATCTCTTATGGACCTGGAGCTGGCAAGATCAAGCTGGCTGTCGATTCTAGTTATCAATCTGTTGGGGCCGTCCTTACTCAGGAAGATGAAAATGGTTGGGGCCGCCCTGCTCTTTATGAATCTTTGTTGTTTTCAGATGTAGAATCTAGATACTCCCAGCCCAAACTGGAACTCTGTGGTGTGGCTCGAATGATGAAGAAACTTCAAACCGTTCTCTGGGGCCAACATTTCAAATTGCAAGTCGATGCTCAATCCATCATTGAAATGATCAACGCTCCCAGTCTTCCCAATGCTCCTATGACTCGTTGGGTGGCCTTTATCCAGCTTTTCTCTTTTGATATTGTTCACAGGCCGGGAAAATCTTTCACCATGCCTGACGGTTTATCTCGACGACCTCTTGGGGACAACAAATCTGATGTTGGAACTGATTTCAATGAAGAGGAACCTTTAATCCAACCTATTTTCTCTTTTTCTTCTCAAAATTATTCTGGCTTTCAACAAGGCTTCTGGCTTAAATTAGAGAAGTACCTTTCAACCCTTCAAAAACCTCCTGATCTCTCTGCTAAGGAATTTTGATCTCTTAAACAAAAGTCTTCTAATTTTTTTGTTCAAGGCTCTAGACTTATGAAGAGAGGCAATCCTTGTGCTCTTATTGTTGTTACTATTCCCTCTAAACAAGATTCTATCCTTGAAAGTCTCCATGAAGGCCTTGGTCATTGTGGGGAAACCAAAACTTATCGACGACTATCCAAACGATTCTGGTGGCCATCTTTGAAGAAATCCGTCTCCCAATGGTGCAAGAGTTGTGAAGTTTGTCAAAAACGTGATCTTAGGCGCCCAGCTGAAATTTGTTATCCTACTGGGGAGTCCACTGTCTTTGGAAGGATTGCTATGGATGTGGTTCATATTAAGGCAGGTGGTGCTAAGTACCTCATTGTGGCTAGAGATGATTTTTCCGGATGGGTTGAAGCAAAATTTCTTAAGAACCTTAGCTCTGAATCAGTGGCAGCTTTCCTCTACGAGACCTGGACAATGCGTTATGGCCTGGCTCGATCTTACTCTACTGATGGTGGCTCTGAATTTGGGGGCAAGCTTGCTGAAATGATCCAATCCCTTCCTGGACAACATAGAGTTACTACTCCTTATTATCCTGAAGGCCAAGGCATGGTGGAACGAGGCCATGCCCCTTTGAAGGCTGCACTTGTTAAACTGGCTGGTGAAAGTGGCAAGAATTGTCGCAAATTCCTTCCTCTTGTTTTCTTCTCTGATCAAATCTCAACCAAAAGGACTACTGGCTACTCACCTTATGAAATCATCTTTGGTCAAAGAGCAGTCCTTCCTTTGGATCTGGAAATGGAATCTTTCTTGGGTATCTCTTGGGAAGAGGTGTCCTCAACCACTGATCTGTTAGTTGCTAGATCCAAGCAACTGGAGCGAAGTGAAGACGTTCGTGATGAAGCTTATCAAAAGATGATGGAGTCCAGAGCAAAATCCGTCCAGTATTGGGAGGACAAGCACTCTAATCAAATCAGGGAGCCCTTGAACCCTGGTGACCTAGTTTTAGCTTATAATCAATCTTTGGAGACCCAGTGGGGCAACCTTTTCTCTAATCGTTGGAATGGCCCTTATTGAGTGGTTCATCAAGTTAGAGGTGGATCTTATGTTTTGGAGAAGCTGGATGGTACTCGGTTGGCCAGAAGGTTCTCTGCTGATCAAGTCAAGAAGTTTCATTGTTGTGGGGGCAACTTATCTCAGAAGTAAGTCCTCCCAATTGTGCACCACCAGGGTCATTTGCTGCATTTTTGTTGTAAAACTCTACTGTATGCCACATATGTGAGCACCTGGGACGCCCTCCTTGTTCTATTCCTGCCGCTTCTAGGGCTCATTTGGAAGAATCAAGATATTTTCCTCAACTCTTCAATTGCTCTCAAGATCAAGAAATGGCCAATCCTTGCTTCAATTTCTTTGTTCCCTGCTTTTTTTTAAAAAATCCCTTCAAAATTTAGATGCAGACTAGGGACAGTCTGTAAGTTGGGGAGAGATGTGGTGACCAATCCGGGACACCACGGCAAAAAAAAAAAAAAATATTTTTTGGTTGTACCCCTATGAGTACCTTCATTTCCCCCCATCTCTCAACTTCTCCCTGTCCTAGCGGTCTAGGACAGGCCTCTTGCCTGTCTCTCCGCTTTGATCCTCCTCTCCTATGTTCAACTCCTACTTGTTGCGCTCGCGGCCCTGACTTTTGGCGACGCAAGCAATCGTCGAACCACCTTTGACAATCCCTTTGATTGGATCATCCTCATCATCACATCATCATTGATCTCACCACCAATGATCATCCATCCTCACCACCAAACTCACCCATCTCTCCATCGCTACCTTCCCAGCACTCGAATTCCTATCACTCTCCATCATCACTCGGTTACCCTTACTCAATCGACTCCAATCAATCTTCAGATCCACCTCTACCATAAATCACCACAACCGCAACTGTTCATCATCATCATCCTCGATCGATCCATCTCCCCTCCTCCTCCGTCACGGTCATGCTTCCACTCAGTATCCTACACCATCCCAAACGACGGTCCATCTTGCCCATCATCTGATCCGACCAACGACCACGAGCGACCACTCGCGGCCGTTGGAACCTTCACCCCGCTGTCGCCGCCAATTGGGCGACGACAGCCGTTGTCGACACCCGCGACCGCTGTCGCGGGTGTCCATCTGGTTGCCTGCGGTCATTCTTGACGCGGGCGACATTTCTTTTTTTTCCCCTCATGTCATCTTTTTTTTTTTTTTTTTTTTTTTTTTTATGTTTTCATTTTTTCCCGCACCTATTTCTAGTATCTCTTGTACATAGTATACAGGGCCTCATGTCTATAAAAGGAGGGGCTCTCCCCTGCCTTTTGGCCCAGCATCCCAGCAGATCATCATCTCATCTCATCTGTCTCCCTCATCATCAGAAATCAACTTATCGGTGGGCATCCTTCCCCACTTATCTGAGCAACTTATCCGGGTATATCCATGATTGCCCCTTGATCCTTTGAGCCCCCATACTCAAACTCTGTCCCTTGTGACCTTGATCCTTATCACCAACCAATAGCCTTGCTGGTTGAAGAAGAATTCCTGTCTAAATTCTTGGGTGTGTTATACCACTCTGATCCCTTTTTCCGACCATACTGGTCTTGATCTCTCCTTGATCATCTTTCTGGAGCCAATCACGTTTGATTGAAGAGGTTTTATTAAGCTTAAAACCTGGAGTGTTATACCTCCCTTCTTCTTTAAGGTTGAATTTCGCCACGCTATTCTTGAGTCCCTTGAGAGTGTTGGGATATTCTTGCTCGAATTCGTTATTGATTTTCTTCTAGAGCTTCATAAGCAAATTGCTTTTTTTTTTTCAGCCTCCCACAGTTATCTGGTACCCTTCAAGCGCTTGATTGCCAAGAGTTGGGCAGGTTCATTGAGAACCTGGAGGTTGGTTGGGATTGAGTTGATCTTTCCTAATCAGCTGCTGACGACCAGAGTTATTAGCTTGTGGGCGTTGTTACTTACAACTGCCTTGTTCTATTGAACTCCGAACAAACCTTGACTTATTTGTTCAAGTCTTTACCTGCACCATCTTGCCTCAGATAGTGTTGTTTCCATCGCTACCGACAACTCTTATCCTCTTCCCTTACTTTGATTTCTCATCCATAAGGTTCTGGACCTTGATTCCGGTTACATTTAAATATTATTGTAACTCCTAGGAGGGCAGCCTAAACAGCACCTTTCCCCTCCACAGAACTGCCACGGCTTAGCACCGTTTGGAGTCTTACACCAGCCGTTTTTGCTTTGTTGTCGAGCATTTCTAGAACAAGTTCATGCATGACGGTTGCTGATGATTGGCCGGTGGTTATGATGGCCTCACGGATGGAGGAAAGCGAGTCCGGGATTTTGTCAAGAATCTGGTGACCAAGCTGTTGACTATTCAGTTCAAGGTCAAGAGACTGGATCTCCAAGATGGCGTCTCTGATTTTCAGGATGGAATCTTCAATGTTGGAGGGATCAATAATGGTGTTGCTGAGTTGACGGAAAGCTTGAAAGACATTGGCTTCCTTCTTGGGGGAACCAAAAGCCATGATATTGGCCCACAGGACAACTGGATCATCCTTGCCTCCATTGGCGGTAACAGTAGAGATGAGGGAGCGATGTATACGGGGACTAAGGATAGCAAGGGCTCTATCCATGGAATCAAGGTCAGTAGCAATGAATATTCCTTTTTAATCTTGATTGGCTTTCAATTCTCCAGAGACAAGTTTGTAAAGGCCTTTGCCTTGGAGAAGATTTTTCATTTTGAAGCGCCACTCTAAGAAGTTTTTGTTGAAGGTTTAAGGGGGAAGCACGGTTAGGGAGATAAGAGAGGAGGAAGCAAGGGTATGAGTATCGCAGAGACGAGCGGATCAAGGGAGTCTTTGGAGGGAAACCTTTGGGGGCACTCCGGTTCTGGTTGGGTCAAGAACTGATGATCAAAATTCACTTGTTCAGGAATCAGTTTAAGTAGACTAGATACAAACTGGCTGACAAGTGGTTGAAGCAGAGTGTATAAAAATGAATAAGATATATTCAGAATTGAACCATTGAGTCCGCACTAGCTAGGGGAAAACAAGGGATAGGTAGGCCACTAGGATCAGATACAGAGGTGTAACTGGAACTGTAGCTAAATCAGCCAAGTATAGAGTACACACTGGGCAGTAATACTCAAGAGCGCAACAGAGGTTATAAGAGCAGGACAGCACTAAAGATTCAGGCAGTACAAGACATGACAGGAATTCCAAAAGTTTTCCAAGGTGAGAAGGGGGATTTTAGAATCATCGGATTCCATGATGAAGGGATTAATGTAAAGAGCTTAGTAGTGTGACGGTAGAGCTGGGCTCATAACCTGTTGAAATACGTGCTTGACATGATGATGAGGAGATGGAAGGATGAGAAGGAGTTATGCTGGAGATGGCTACAGTCTGATTTAAGGGGTCCAGAAGGGACCAGATTCAAGAGGGCTTTGGTAAGTGGGCCCGGATGAAAAAGGGTTGAAATCTGATGATTTTTCATTGAAGGATCAGAAAGTAAAGAATATTTATAGACAACTAGAGAACCACAAATGGGTCTTTGAATAAGGAACAATATTCAATAAGGTGAGACAGGATAAAATGGTTGAGGATAGGAAGTTTAACATGAGTTTCACAGAGGCTGAGAGTAATGAAATTTGAGTATCAAGAGCTTGTGAAATAAATAGGATAAGGTGGCCAGTAGACTACAAGTACCAGACATACAATAATAATGTGCCCTGGATAACTACAAGTATCAGGACATATAATGGTGGTTGAGACAGCTAAAATTATCTCAAGCAAACATAAGATATATATAAAGCGGTCAGAACAAGCTAAATGTATTCCAAACATAAATTTTAATAAAACTAAATATAAATGCACTGAGAGAGGGAGGTGAGCGGACATGATGATGAGGTCCAAAACTCAACAAACATCACCTTTGTTGGTGTGAAGTCCTGGCTTACCACTACTTGTTGTTTGGTGGGATTGATGAACCTGCCAGCATTGGAGTATGGCTTGTACCCAAGGGAAAGCAGTGGCCTTGAAAGTCAATCCAGTTTGTGGCCCCAAGGAGTGTGGACATTCACTTTCAGGCCAAAAGGTATTAGCTTTAGGATGTCGCGTACTGGTTGAATTGTGCAGTTCACATCAAGAAGAGATGCAGTCTTGGATTTCCACGCAAGCGCAGCCAACGGAAGGAGATTGATGAGCATGGAGGCATATCAAGCCGCCTCATCCCAGTAACTGATTGGAACCAATGATTGTGCCAGTATACATTGCATTTTTGTGAGGATTGTCTGATTGAAACGTTCCACTAATCCGTTTGTTTGGGGAGAATTAGCTGGACCCTGCTCAAGAACTATGCCTCTGGAGGATAAGAATTTGCAAAGCTCAGTCAATATGAAATCACCTCCTTGATCACAGTGAAGGAAAGCAGGGGTGATGTTGAGTTGGTTCTTTATCTTGTGTATGTAGCTAACAATTTTTCCCAGAATGTCCGACTTATGTTTAATTACATAAATACAATTAAATCAAGAGAAATTGTTGATGATTGCAAGTATATAGGATGCCAATTGCTTGCACCAAGGGCTGATTTGCAGCACGTCCAGATGTAGTCAATGGAACGGTTTGGGAGAAGAGGAAAGCGGGTTGGAGTGTGAATTTTGTTTCATTTTGCACTGGATACAGACTTCACAGGATGCCAAGGTAGGAAAGGGCTTTGGATGAGGGAGGTTGTTTTGAGAGAGAAAGTGCTTGAGATACACATCTGATGGGTGACCAAGGCTGATGTGCCAGTACACAGGAGAGTTTTCTAGATCTATCAGGTTTATGTCACTCATTGGGTTGTGATAGAACATGTATAGGTTGCCAATCCAAGGGAAGCAATATATTATCTGATTTGCACGTTTAACTAGGACCGTTCTGTGTTTGTGTACAACTTTCAATCCGTGGTCCTCAAGTTGACTAGCAGAGATCAAATTCCTTGGGCCCTTAGGTGCATAAAATAGGGGGTAGATTATTTTTCCTCCAAGATCTAGCTTACCCACATGAGTTATACTTATGCTCCCTCCGTATGTGTTTAGGGATTTGTGAATTGGGTGAGCGTTGTGAATAAGAGAAAGGTTGCATACTGTTGACCTTGATGCTCCTGAGTCATATACTAGTTCGCGCGAAGAATATTTGGGGCAGTTTACATTGTAAAGAGTATCTTCTTGTATCAGAAAGCCACAGTCATCCGGATGGTGTGATTTGTCAGTAACAAAATCTGCTCCTTCTTCCGCTTTTTCTTGTTCTAACAAAGCCTCCTCATCATTATTTTCCTCAACAGCATTCACTGAGGAAGATTTTTTTAGTTGTTTAAGTTCCCGGTCCAATCTTTCTATCTGGGCAGCAATGTATTTTTGGTCTTGAACCTGAGGATTTTTATTTGTAGGAACAACAGGATGTGGTTTTAATGGTTGCATTGCGTTGTTGGGGGGTAAGGGTTTTGTGTAAATTGACGTTGTGTTCTATGTTGAAGTCCAATGTAATAGGAGAACTTGGCCAAGTTTGACACACACCTGGAGTCTTCTAACATAACCCGGTTGGACACCGCCTCAAGAGTGAAAGGCCTTAAATTGTAGAGTGTCGAGATCAGACTTGACATTACTTTGTTGAGTTTTAGGCTTTTTATGAAGAATATTGCAGCTAGTCCGGATGATACATTCATGACTCGCTCTTCAGGAGGTTGACCCTCTATCATTTCCAACAAGTTGACGTATGCATCCTTGAAGGAGGAAGTGTGTTCACATAAGCTCCTACCAGGTTTGTAGGTGATGTTGACCAGTCCAATAAGTGCATCTCCCGCTAAAATTAACAATTTTTTGCCACACTCAAGAGCAAGGGCCTTGTAGGCTGTAGCAAATTTTGATTTACTTGACTTGATGCATGATTGGAGGTCCTTGTTGATGGAGGTCCTGAGAAGACTAAGTGCGAGTGCATTCTTTTTTTGGTAGGTTTTAGTCGTAGAGTTTTCCTTGACCCACTCTTTGCTTAGAATTTCCTTGTGTCCTTTACCTATGGTTACATCCTCAAAGGCACTTTTCCAATCGTGCCAATTGTGTCGGTTAAGCTCAAAAATTTTGGTTTTGGTTGAATAATTGTCTTTGGAGTCCTCATAGGTGGGAATGTTAATAGGATGTCCTTTGCTGTGGGCCATATTGGTTGAACCTAAATTTGTGACTGATATTTACTCAAGGGTTATAAGTTCTAAGAGATGTCTCTTGCTACCATGTCAAGTTTAAGAGACTCTTTATTTCAGAACTTATGTCAGCTCTTGTAGTAATATATTCTGAGTAGAAAATGTATGAGTGATAACAAACATGAGTAAAGAATTCTCCTTTAATCAAGACATAGTAGGAGCCAGGTAACAAATAGAGTGGTGAGATTGTTACCTGCACTATACAATTAGCTAGCAAGTTCAAGCAACGGTTGCAGGCAGGAGTTTGATCAGAGCTATCTTTATCAGTCTCCACTGGGGATAGTCTAGGCTCCTCCTGGTTACTGCAGCTGACAATGAAGTTGGTTGGCTAGTCTTCACAGTTCAGGCATTGGTGGTTGTAAGATAGAAGGATGGGTTGGTTGAGGAGAGGCTGAGGAAGTTTAGGGAAGTGGGGATAGAGCAAGAGATGGATCAATGCAAAACTTGAGTTCTTGGGACTTGTTGAAATCAGTAACCCATATCTACAGTTGACTGAGTTTCACCTTGCGGGCGCTCCTCCTGAATGCGGACACAGTCTGTGCAGTGCGCTATTGCACTCTCCCCTTATTAGGTCAACCTAGCATTGAGTTTGAGGGAGCTTTACTTAACAGGATGTTCTTGTTTTGATTGATTCTGGCTGTGCAGATCACATGTTTTTTTGAACCAAATTTTTTTTCAAATCTTAGTGATCATGATGGAGTTGTAAATATTGGTCAGAAAGGAAGAACAATTCAGATTAAAGGAATTGGAAAAGTTATTCTTGCAAATCACTTGGTTTCAAAATTTCTTTTGAGAAAGTTTTCTATGTACCAGAGTTGCCTTATAACCCTGTTTCCCTTGGAGTGTTGTGGAAAAAAGGTTTCCAGATTCATTATCTTAAAGAAGATAAGTTTTTTATTGATATGAATCGGAGTACTGTTCTTATTGGACATTTTTGGAACAAGCTTTTGTGTGCAAGCTTGTTTAAAATCTCAGCTTTGAGCACTGTTGCTCACAATAAAAGAGGCCATAAGGTAAAGGACAGCAACTGTGAGAGTTGTACCTTGGGGGCTAAGACTAGAAATGTGTTCTCAAAGAGTAGAGATCACACTGATGTTCCTAGAGAGGAGTTTTCCATTGATTTGGCAGGGCCATTCACACCGGAGTCCGTTGGTGGGGCAACATACTTCATCAATTTAGTTGATACTGCAACTAATTATGTTTGGGTTAAACCAATTCAATCTAAGGATCAGAACAGAGAGGAGGTTTCTTTAATCTTCAAAGTCTTAAAATAGAATGGTCTAATGAATGAGATCAAGAGGTTTACACTGATGGAGGTGGTGAATTTGTGAGTAAAGAGTTTGAGAGGTTATTGAAAGATTATGGTATCATTTATATAGTCACTACTGCAAGTACTCCACAAAATAATGGAATAGTTGAGAGAATGAATAGGACTTTACTGGACAAGGTCAGAACTATTATGTCTCAATCTGGTCTACCAAAGTTCTTATGGGCTGAGTTGATGTATACAGTCTGTCTGTTGCATAACATTGTAAGTGATAATGGGAAGAGTCCTCATTATCAGTTTTGGAAGTTGTACACCAAAACATCACACCTAAGAACAATTGGTTTCTTGGTGTATTATAGTGTCCACCATAATGAGATGGTTGGAAAATTAGACCCTAGAGCCAGAACAGGGGCACTTTTAGGCTATGATTTGATAAGTAAATTGTATAGGATCTATTGTCCAGGGACAAGAAAGGTTATCCTTAGTAGGGATCTAAAATTTGATGAAAGTAACTTTCCACTCAAAAGGAGTGAAGATGTTGTTGTGAGTAAGTCACAGCAAGAAATAGAATTAGCACCTATTTCACCAGCAAAGGCTGCGGGACATGTGGTTCCAGAAGATGAAGAGATGGCAGAAGTGCCACCAGGGGGTTCAGTGCCCGCTTCAGGGGAGTCCATTAATTTGGAACCTGGTGAGCCTCCACCTCCAGTTAAAAGGAGTGGTAGGGTTAGAGTACCAGTTGATAGGTACAGGGAATGGAAGTCCCATTATGCTGCCGCAGGATATGAGGAAGATACATTTCAGCAACAGTGTATGCTCAATGAAGTCCTGGAGTTGAGTTCAGAAATGGGTAACAGGGTTAACCCAAATAGCTTTATCCAAGCTATGAATTCTGATGAGAGAGCCAACTGGAAGAGTGATATTTTTGAGGAATTTGATTCTCTAGAAAATAATAGTGTCTTTGAAGTGTTAAAGGACTGAATTGATTGAACTTAAAACTGAGAACTAGTGCACCAAACAAGACAATGAAATATCAGGAAATGAAAAAAAAAGATCAAGATATAGGAGAGAATGACTCTACAAACATCAGGCATTGAGGGTGCGATATGAGTTGACTGAGATGGCGACTGATGGATGTGGAGCACGGACAAGATTGGAGAGAGGCAACCTATTGAAGTGAGGCAAGTTGATGAAGATGAACGCAAGGTTGAGGGATGCTAGTGATGTGATGTGAATCAGGGAGGACTAAACACCCAAAAGTCAATAAGGGAAGAAAAAGAAACATGAGAAAAGAAGGAGAGTAATATCTCACTGGGCACAGAGGCAAGGTAGGTGAATCTTGTTCTAGGGATTCCATGAGTCAAGATGAGTAGGTTCAGAGGAAAAAAAAATGATAGAGAGGTAGACAAATGAATATAAGTAAACGTGAAGATGAGAGTTGAGTTGAGTGAGTTGAGAGAACAATCAAATCAGATGAAGTGACCAAGAGAATCTCTTGAGTATTGATCACAAAGTGGTTGAGTTGAGGTGGTTGCGATGCAGTGGTTGTGTTCATTATCAGATCATCTCAAATATCGTCCCCCCCTCTCTCCTGCTTGAGATTGTGGAGACTGATAGCTGAGAATGGAGTATCTTCACTCGCAAGGTTTTCGCGAGTTTGTGTTGTATCACTGACAACATAACACCCCACCATGCCCGAAGAGATATTAAAAGATGAAAAAGCAAAAAAAAGATGATAAAAAAAATGCAAAAGAAACAAAGAGATTATTGAAATCCAGTGCGGATGAAAGGAAACAGAAGAGCAATGCTTTGGGTTGAGGCAGCTTGAGTGAGTGAATCCGCAGGCATCTGAGATGATTTTATGAGCTTAATTTCGATTCTATCACCACTTAGCTCATCCCTCATCCCTTTTGTTTTTAAGTCAAGATGCCTTGTCTTTGAGTTTGAACCAAATTTCCAGATTTTGTCATCTAAGCCACTATTGTCAATATTTAAAGGAATAGTTTTTAATGAAAGGGAAAAGATTTCCTCCATGAGAGCCTTGATCCACGTTGCTTCATGGAAAGAATCTACCAGAGCGTTTAATTCTGCATCCATTGAGGACCATGTGATGCTTTTCTGTTTGTAACTATTCCACAAGACCAGACTCCCGTAGGCTACACACAGATAGCCAGTTTGCAATTTTATTGTGCTGGGATTGTTGGCCCAGGACGCATCCAAGAAGGCCTCAAGAATCCCTGCAAGAGGGCAGTATTTGAGTTCCAATTGATATTGTTGAGTAGCCTTCAAATACTTCCAAGTCTTCTTGAGTTTGTTCCAATGTGTGAGTCCAGGTTTGGCGTTGAATCTGGCAAGACTCGATACTGCAAAACTGATATCAGGCCTGGTGTAGCAGGCAATGTGATTGAGCAACCCAATGGCGGATTGGTAATTGATATTTAAAGCTTTTAATGCTTCATGATCTTTGTCGGAAGCTGGTTTGAGTTGAAGGTTGCGTGTAAGTGGAGTGGAAGATCCTTTGGATTTGCTAAGTCCTAACTCTTTGAGGCCATGCTGAATGTGATTAGGTTGGCTGAGGAGTATTCTGTTGGTCTCAACTTCAATCTTCATTCCAAGTATTGTATTCGGATCTTGACAAGTAGACCCTTCAAATTTACTTAAGAAATTCTGTTCAAATCCTTGACCATCACCATCAAGGATCAAATTGTCAACATGAAAGAAAAGTCTGGATTTACCATCCTTCAATAAGTATAGACACAGATCACAGGATGATTTGTAAAACCCGATTTCCTTGAACCAAGTTGTGAGTGTCTCGTACCAGTTCTTGGGAGACTGTTTTAGTCCGTACAAGGACTTTTTTAATCTGAGAAATTTTGAGGGGCGATTTGAGCCTTTAGGAGTGCAGATAATGACTTCTTCATCTATTGCGGAGTGCAAGAATGCACTCTTGACATTGAATTGGCAAACTTTTTATGAGGATTTCAAAGCGTATACCATTAACAGACAAAGTGTGGACGGTTTTCCTGTCGGAGCAAAAGTGTCAAACTAATCCAAGCCCTCGATTTGACTGAACCCTTGTACGCAAAGGCGCGCCTTATATTTGATTGGATTGCCATGAAAATTTTCTGTAGTCCGCAGAGGATTCAAGGGTTCAGACCCTTCATATTCCTCCCAGAAGTCAAAGGATTCAATGGACAAAAGCTCACCGTCCATAGCGACAATCCATTTGTTGCTTTCTTCACACCTGATTGCATCTTCATAGCTTTTAGGCTCATAGTAATGGAAGAAGCCATATTGACGAGGTCGCTGAATGTTTGAGTGGTCTCTGAGGGTTCTAGTGGGTTGACTTACTTGCAGAGAAATGCAAGGAGGTGACGGCGGAGGTGAGTCCTCTGAGCTGATGTTAGGTCTTTCTGATTCTGATGAATCCGGGTCCAATGAGAGACTATTCTCTGATTCTGAAGGGGATTTGTCTTCCTGCATCGTCCTATATTCAGAGAAAGCAGGGTTGTCTCTAGCAGTTTGGTTGATCGCACAAGGCTGGTTGAAAATTTGAGATTCATTGGGTTTAGAGCCACAGACTACTTTGTTGGAGGGGATTGACAGTATCGAATGCATAGGATTAGACATCTTCAAGAACTTCACATGTTTTGAAGAAATAATAGATTGCAATTTAGTAAGGATAAGGTATGAGCAAAAGATGGGATGGAAGCCTACTAAGATTCCCTCCTCTCCTTTTACTTTGAACTTGTATCCCTTTTCCAAACAATTGAGCAAGTAGACACAAGGACTACCTATGGGTTTCAGGTAAGAGGCCGGAAGTTGAAAGCCATGTATTCAAGACCATGGGGAATCCGGGTGACCTTCTCTCGGGATCTGATTAAGCATCAGTGCGCTTGATTTGATAACATCGTACCATAAATTCTCCAGTAGCTGAGCATCTTTGAGGATTGTCCTGGTTGATTTGATAATTTTTCTATTTGCCCTCTCAGCCTTTCCATTGTGCTCAGGGTGGTAGGGTTCCGAGATGACCTGTTTGATGTGATTTTCATTGTAGAATGCTTGAAGTTTGTGATTGAAAAATTCTGAACCGCCGTCGGAACAGACTTCAGACGGAAAATAGCCTCTGCGTTGGCATTCTTTTTGCAGAAGATCAACAATGACATCAGGAGTCTCCTCCTTTGAACCTAGTGGAAAGGCACTGATATAGCCAGATGCACTGTCTACCAAGGTTAGGAAAAAACGATGGCCTCCCTTTGATAAAAGTTTGAGGGGCCCCACAAGATCCAAATGGATCCGTTTGAGCTCCTGATTTGTCCTGCTTGAGTTTTCTTTGAATGGTGATTTTGTTATCTTGCTTTTAACGCAGTAAATACACTCGAAGTTTGGTTTTACCTCTGATGGGATATGTTTTGTCGCAGTTTCAAGTCTTGAAATTGCAGCATGTCCATGATTGCAATGAATTTTGAGAAGCTCTTCTTCCGCGGTCCACGTTACATTGGCGTATCAATCAGAGAGTAACATACAGTTGAATTGAGGTGTTTCAAAAGCGTACAGATTGTTGACTATAGTTCCTCCAAACACCTTATGGCCATTTTTGAATACAGAGAATTGATTGTTTCTAGCTTGAATTGAACACCCAGATTGATTCAGGGCTCCCGCACTTATCAAGTTAATTGTCAAGCTAGGTACGTAGAAAACGTTGGATAATTCAAGAGTGAGATTGTCCCACATGAGTTCCACCATGCCTTGTCCCTTAATTTCAAGCTCAGCTCCTTCTTTTCCAGTTTTGATTGACTGTTCTGCATAAGGTGCCATCTCCTTGAAATAACAACTGTCATTGATCATGTGTACAGAGACCCCGCTATCAAGAATGAATTTGGATCTCAGATCCCCGTGATCGATCCAAGTTGACAAAAGAGCAAGATAATGCGCAACAGGACTGGTTTTTGACTGATTTTTTTGAGACTTCCATTTGGCTTGCTCCTCCTTCCACCAATCAGGAAATACTTTGGGATGTAAATGCCAACAGTTGTCAACTGAGTGGTGTTTGTCTTGCTTTGGATTATGATGTCCTTCAGTACATCTCCAACTTTCCCCTTGCTTGTTACCCGTAATAGGTTTTGAATTGATGAGAGCAACTTCAGTCCTGGTTTGTTGGTTATCTCAATTTATTTGCGCCTTAGCCTTGTTGTTGAGTTGGTTTAGGTGATTAAAAACATAATTGACAGTGAGCTCCTTATCTGTATGCATGATCTGCTGCTTGAAATCCTTCATGGCTTTGGGAAATTTGAATAACATGAGGTAAGCCAGAATTTCATTTGGCAGCACAATACCAACTTCTGAAATCTTCTTGAGACAGACTTTAGCTTTAGTGATGAATTTTTTGCTCTCATCAGGTATGAATCTCAGATAGAGGAAGTTGTTGAAAATCTGGGAATGATTTGATGCTTGGGACGAGGCGTATTTGTTGATGATTGTCTTCCACAGCAGTTTTGCCAAATTTTTGTTTTGAGGAGTGACTATGTTATCATGCGTAGATGGTTTGAGTCTTGAGATGATTAACAGTTTGATTTCATCATTGAAATTGTTATCCAGAACAGAGTTGGCATTGTTGATAGGTTTGGAGCATCCCCAAACGTCCAATATGGCATCCATCTTGTCCTTCCACACGCCATAATTATCTTCACTGAGTCTAGGAATGGTGTTGAGGGCAGTCTTCAGAATAGCCTGCCAAAATCCCTCGGAGATCGAGCCTGTAGTCATTTCTCATTTGATAGATTTGCGGTCCGGAACTAGAGAATCAAGTGTTGGTAGATTTGTTTTCACTTCGGCTTTTAACTGTGTGAAAGGACTGAATTGATTGAAATTAAAACTGAGAACTAGTGCACCAAAAAAGACAATGAAATATCAGGAAATGGAAAAACAAAGATCAAGATATAGGAGAGAATGACTCTACAAACATCAGGCATTGAGCGTGCGATATGAGTTGCCTGAGATGGCAACTGATGTATGTGGAGCACGGACAAGATTGGAGAGAGGCAACCTATTGAAGTGAGGCGAGTTGATGAAGATGAACGCAAGGTTGAGGGATGCTAGTGATGTGATGTGAATCAGGGATGACTAAACACCCAAAAGTCAATAAGGGAAGAAAAAGAAACATGAGAAAAGAAGGAGAGTAATATCTCACTGGGCACAGAGGCAAGGTAGGTGAATCTTGTTCTAGGGATTGGATGAGTCAAGATGAGTAGGTTCAGAGGAAAAAAAAACAATAGAGAGGTAGAAAAATGAATATAAGTAAACTTGAAGATGAGAGTCAAGTTGAGTGAGTTGAGAGAACAATCAAATCAGATGAAGTGAACAAGAGAATCTCTTGAGTATTGATCACAAAGTGGTTGAGTTGAGGTGGTTGCGATGCAGTGGTTGTGTTCATGATCAGATCATTTCAAATATTTTCCCCCCCCTCTCTCCTGCTTGAGATTGTGGAGACTGAGAGCTGAGAATGGAGTATCTTCACTGGCAAGGTTTCCGCAAGTTCATGTTGTATCACTGACAACTTAACATGAAGTGGTTAAGCGGTATTCTTTTCCAAAAGGAAAGACCATTGTGAGGTCTAGATTGGTGTTGAACAAGAAGTTTGACACAAATGGAGTTTTAAAAAGATTCAAAGCTAGATGCGTTGCACAGGGATTCAAGCAGAGAGAGGGTATTGATTACCAAGAAACTTTCTCACCCACTGGAATGCTGTCCACCTTCAGGTACATCATTGCTCTGGCAGTGGAGTTGGGTGAAGAAATCAGACAAGCTGATTTTGTAACAGCATACTTGAATGCAAAACTTGGAGTGGAGGAGTCTGTTTATGTGTCAATTCCTGATGGTTTTTGTGAATGTTTAGTAGAGACTAAACCAGAAACCATGAAGAAAATCTGTGTTAGAAGTTTTCTTTCAGCAGATAAAGGGGAATATGTCCTCAAGCTGTGTAGATCCCTTTATTTATTGAAAAAAGCAGCTAGATTGTGGTATAACACCATGAGTGAGGAACTGATACAGATTGGTTTCAAGACCTCTGAGGCCAAACCTTGTCTTTTTGTAAGAAAGGATGCAATTTTGTTTTTATGGGTTGATGAAATTATCATTATTGGAAATGGTGAAGAGAGAGTCATGGAGACACTCAAAAATGAATTCAAGATAAAAGATCTTGGTCTGGAGCAACAGGTGCTAGGAATGAAAGCCAGTAAGAGCAAGAATGGTATTAATTTAGACCAGAGCAATTACGTGGCAGCTTGTTTTAAGCAATATGGCTTAGAGGATGCAAAGGAGTTTGGTACTCCCATGCAGTCAAACATTTGTTTATAGAATTCTACAGATGAGGAGTATGTAGAGTTTGTTCAATCGGGGAACAACTACAGGTCAGCTATTGGATTGCTAAATTACTTGGGGCAGTTTACAAGGTCCAATATTGCTTTTGCAATTGGTGTCTTGTTGCAAAACTTAGAAAAGCCAAGCATGAGGCATTGGTCAGCGTTTAAGAGAGTTATGAGGTATCTTAAAGGAACGCACAGTCTGGGACTGTTGTTTACAAATTCAGAAAACTTTGATTTGGTTGGTTATTCCAATTCAAGTTGGGAAGATGGTAACACTAGGGAATCAACAAGTGTTTTTGTATTCTTCTTAGGTAAGAATCTGGTGTCATGGATGTCCAAGAAGGTGTTGGAAATAAGTCTTTTGTCAACAGAGGCTGATTATAGAGCTTACTTGGCAGCTTCACAGGAAGCAAAATGGTTGAGAAAAGTCTTAGAGGATACACATCAACCACAAGTGTTTGCGTTGTTGTATTCTGATAACCAGAGTGCCATTGCGTTGGCGCAAAACAAAGTGTTCCATTCAAGAACAAAAAATATCAATGTTCACTATAACTATATTTGCAATGCAGTTAACTGCAATGAAATTGTGTTGAGGTACATTCCCACTGGAGCAATGATTGCAGATATCTTGACTAAGGCTTTAGATAGGAGCAAGCATCAAGGCTTTGTGACTGACATGCAGATTTAACCCCTTTTGGATTAAGGGGGTGTGTTAAAATATGTATGCACTTACGCGTGTGCTCCATATAAGTGTAATCCAAATGGGATGCACATATGGGCCTCTCCGGCCCATTGGACACTCACACGGACCATACGGGCCTGTGTGGATGTCACTGGTTTGGGGAAACTGGCCTCAAAACGCGTGAAACAGGCTCATTGGTACACGGGCCCTAACAGGCCCGGTGGGGGATATGGGCAAATACAGCCAGATGGGCTTGTATGGGCATAATTGGGCCCAAGGTTTATTTTGGACATACTTGGCCAGACTGGCTGGCCCGCCAAAGTGTGTAGGTCTCAGGTTTTGGGCTTGGGGCCGCCCATTGGGGCCACTGCCCGTGTTGCAGCCCGCTTGGGGCTGCTGCTTGTGCCGCGGCCCGCTTGGGACCGCTTGTATCCCTTGGTTTGGCCCACGCGGGGCTTTTGCAGCGGCTGAGCGATCCCGCGCGGTGCAATGCCACGCGGGCCCGGCCAATTGCAAACAGTGGCCACCGCCCCGGGAGCAAGGGCCAGCGGCCCCGGCTCCCTCCCCCTCCCCTTGCTTGCCATCAGGAGGGGGAGGGGGTGGCTGGCTGGATTGAACCAGCCAGCAACCAACCGCAACAAGGCGGTTGGTCAGGGCAGGGGGGATTTCATCACCCCCTTGCCCAGGGGATGACAATGCCGGCCGCAGAGGGAGTAACCGGCGGTGGAGGAGGATCTGATCACCCTCCCACCAGAAAAGCAAGAGGGGAACTTTCCCCCCCCTTTACCAAGGGGGAGGAGCAATGGGCTGAGGGGATCTGACCACCCCCAGCCCACTATCCTTGACAAAGCCCTGGGGGTATCAACCCCCAGGGCTGCCTGGTGAGGGGATTTGACTGCCCCCACCAGGGATTTGAGAGAAAGAGGGGGGTAAGGCGGCATGTCCGCCGGTTACACCCCCCCCAAGTGAGGTTGAGACCGGACCCAGGTGATTCCTGGGTCCCACCTGGCCCATATGTGGAGCCAGGGGCTGGCTGAATGAGGCAACCAGCCCATAAGTAAGGAAATAAGAGTAACTGGGCTGGTTTTAACGGACAACCAGCCAGGGGATTGAACAGAAAAGGGGCTGGTTCATCCCTGTACCAGTGGAAAAACCAGAATGGACCAGAATAGGCTGGTTTTAAGGGTACAGGGACTGATGCCATGTGGGCTGATGGAGCCCAAACCAAGTAACAAGGCCTGTAGATCCTGTAGAGCTCTTTTGGGGCGGAAAATTTGCCTTTTGCCTTGTTTTATCATGGGCTCACAAGAGGCAAATCTTTTGTACTGAAGGAGCTCTTCTCCCTGCTGTTTTCCATTTTTCATTCATCATCCAATTGAATTCATCACTGATATCATCCAATGTATTGCCTCATTGTGAGAGCCCATTAGCAATTATTGACACAAGGTTTCCAGCATTTCTCTTGCTTTAAATACTGCTCATTTGCCTAAGCTAATTTCTGGCCATAATTATAACAAGAACAACATACCTGATGAACCAATACATCTTAGAAACTATAGAGCCAGTAGGAGACACTAAAGTACACATGGATTTTTTTTCTCCATGCCAATTTTTTTTAAGATATGGAGATATCTTGGAGTGGGGAAATGTCAGCTTTCTACTACTACAGAGAAAGCTGAAAAAGTAACAGAAAATAACATAAAAATACAAAAATAAATAAATAAGTATAAGTATGGCCCTGGGAAACAAGGTGTAGTCCCTGATGCTTTATCACGTTGGGACAAGTTTTACCCAGGGGGGGTACCTTTGGAGATAGAAACACTGAAGACATTAGGACACTCTCCTCTAATCAGTCTGCCCAACCCAGTTCAATCATCACCCACCTTTGAGAAACATCTTCTGAGCTTTGACAAGCTCAACTTGAAAACCCCAAGTGTAACAAACTTTGAAAGAGTGCAAAATTATGAGATAGTGAATATGGTATTGATGAAAATGATTAATTAGGTTATAAAGACCATATAGGAGTACGTGATAATCCTGAAATTAAGTTAGATATCTTTGAGTCTTGGCATAATTCTCCGCTTGGTGGTCATCATGGGCAGGATCAAACCTACCAATTGATTGCAAAAGACTTCTATTGAACTGGTATGACCAAGGAAGTTAAAGACTATGTTAGCGCGTGCTAGGACCGCAACGGTGAAAATTCCTCAAAACACCAAAAGTATGGGCTGCTTCAGCCAGTTGCAATCCCACCTATTCCTTGGCACTCATTGTCAATGGATTTCATTTCAAATTTGCCTCCACCAACAGGACAACTGGTTTCAATGGCTCCCATTAGCCTTGTTTGCCTACAATAACTCCACTCATTCCTTCACCAAACAGTTTCCTTTCCAGCCTCTTTATGGTAGAAACCCAAATTTTCCTTCTATTCACGTAGCACTTTCTCAAACTGTGGCCAATTATCTCAATCACATTCAATATCTTCAATTGCAACTTCAAACCAACCTTGAACCAGCAAACCAGTGCTACAGGGAGCAAGCAGACCAAATTTGCACTATGGCACCAACCTTCTCATTTGGAGATCAGGTATAGCTTGATTCTCACAACATTTGCAGTACTGGCCCAATTGGAATACTCTCTGAAAGAAAAATTGGCCCCTTCAAAGTCAAATCATTTATTTCTCCCAAATCATTCAAAATCACCTTACCTGCAATGTGTAAAGGTATCCACCCAGTCTTTCATGTGTCTCTCCTAAAGCCAGCTTGAGTCCTATACCCCAGCAACACTCATCCCCATCTGGAACTGGTCAATGTCCAAGATCATCTAGAGTGGGAGGTAAACCCTATTCTTGATTCCGCGTTATGCAAAGAAAAACTTCAATCCCTGGTCAAATGGACTAGCTTCCATTCCAAAAAAGATTGCACGTTGTGGGAACCAGACAATCATTTTCACAACTCCCCCAATTTGGTTTGAGACTTCCATGCAAACTACCCTTGAAAACCCTGACAATCCTAATTCCATCCCTTCCAGTCTCATCCTGAATTTCCATTCCATCCCATCCCAACAAATCTCACCACACTTCTCGTTCCACCCCATCCTATCTCATTTCCATTTCTTGAAATTGTTTCTTTTTATCAGAAAATTTGATTTTTCCTATAATTATTTATTTTCTTTATTTCAAAAACAAAGTCCTTCTTATCCCTGTAAAAAAATAAAATAATAATAATAATAAATAAAATAAATAAAAAAGTAAAAATTCTCTTTCATTTGCTGTTCTGCCTCTTTCAAATTTTTGTTAAATTCTGCAACCATCAACCTAAATTCATCTAAGTCTTCATCATTTATGAGAGTTGACATTTGCAGCAGCAAAAGGAATTGTTCAACTAAATGCTTCTCAAAAATTTCCTTGCAATTTGCAGTCCAAGCCCTCTTTGGCTGGGAATTCCATCCACCTTCCTCCAAGAGTTCTTTGTAAGCTCTCTTCCTTTGGCCTCACAACAAACAATCTCCCAAATTTCCAGCAAAAGGCCTTGTATTGGTATCAACTGGTACCATGACATGCACTTGGCTCCCTTTGTCTCAGCCTTCCATAAAATTTCCTTCTGTCGTATCTCCTTCTACTCCAACTCTCTCCTCTTTTTCCATCTAATTACTTTCCTCCGCCCTGGTTCCCCCATTCTCTTCATTTCTTTCCTCTTGTTCCATTACATTTCCCCCTTCTGCTTCCACTCATTCTTACCTTGTTTCCTCAATTGTCAGCACAACCCGCTCCTAACCTTGCACCCTGCCCCGCGCCTTGCTATCCATTTGATTGGCTTGGAACTTGGCCAGCAGTCTAATATAAGGTGGTGGTGGTGCAGGCATATTAGCTGTATACCTCTGGAATCTTGGCAATATTATGAAGAGCAATAGTTAAATCATATAATGTTTCATTTTCCCATTTAGTCAGTCTCTAGCCTTACTGACCTGGTTTCTGCACTCCTAAGAACTCAACATCTGACACTGGAGGGATGTGATAATTCACTCAAGGGGCAGATCTTTGACTTCAGACTTTGCTCATGAATGCCACTGGGGTATCAACCACCTTTTCTCTATTTAAGTGAAACGTACAGGCCACTTTTCAAAGATAAAACTCCTGGAACTTTCCTTGGAGACCCTGGACGGCAGTACAAGGGACGCATCTCTCATTTTGGCAACAACAAGAAAATGATGACAACATATTTAAATTTGAATTTTAGTTGAAGTGATGAAGTAAAGTATTAACTAAAGGGTATAAAGTGGGTAAAGAAACTAATGGGATCAATGGGAAAATCATATGAACACTTGTAGGAGCTTGCAGCTTTGTACCCGGGAAACTGTCACACTTCAAGGTGGAGGGTAATTGTCTTATACACTTTGACATATCCTTTCCTTGGTACCATCTAACTCAGTCCATAAGTGTGACACAAATAAAGCACAAAATCAATGGCGCCTTCCCCTTACTACCTCTGTCTTGCGTAACAACCTTCCAATCTCAGATAATTACTCAGTATACACTTGAAAATCTTTCAGTGAACGCTATACCAGTTGATCATCCATTTGAGCTTTGCTCTTCTACCCTGGGTATCATCAACCCTCAAACTTCCATTCTTGGTCTTGCCCCCATTTCTAGAAATCCACATTAACTGTATAGTTTGCAAATGGAATAGTCCCTTAACCTTCATAAGCTGCACCTTCACCTTTGCATGGTCTTAACATGTAATTCCTTCCTGTCTCATCCATTACCTCCTTGTACACTCATATTCTATTGTCTTTCACCTATGCTACAACCTTGGAAACAACTGTACTTTTATTTCATTTCCAATTACATTCCTGTCATTCATTACCTCATTGCTCTCTAGCTGTAGATGACCTTCCATTGGGTTGTATCTAGTCATCTACAGATTACCTTATAAAGGCTGTGTTGCCTGCCTGAATATTGTCTCCTCAGTTAGTTAATTTCGTACATTTTGCATTTGCTAAATCAATTCATCACATTGGACTTGGCTTTAGTTCCTTACCATTGGAACACCTCCCTTTCCTTGCTGTTTGCTGAGACACTCAATCATAGCTTTGCAATTTGCAGTTAGCCTTGCTCCCTTGCACTTGCCCCTTGGGTTTGGCTTCTCCCTTTGCGCTGACAATCATCTAAGATTTCCCTATCATACATGGGGTGGTGTGTGACAGTTAGTTGCCTCTCAACGTATCACAAACAACCGGGAATTCAACGATGCCAAGCATTCATGCATGTGTTGAAGTATCTGAAAGGTAAAGTTCACAAGTTGCTATAATTTCTGAAGAAAAGATCAGGACCTGTCTTAGCCTATTCAGATTCCAATTGGGGAAACTTCCCCACAACTAGGAGGTCTGTCACTGGATACTCAGGAATTTTTCACAAATTTTTAATTATTTGGAGAACAAGAAAACAACCTTGTGCCTAGCACTGACTGATCTTACTGGAGAATTATTATGGATTTTGAAATTTCTTATTGAAATAAAATTGATTGAATCAGAACTTGGCCCAATCAAAATATTTGAAGATAATCAAGCCTGGATGGACGCAGCTAACAACAATTGTAATGCCAAACATTTCAGAATGAAGCATGTGGAAATACAACTTTGTTTTTCTTGAGAACTGATAAATAATTATATTAAAAAACTGTTATACACTGAAAGAGCCAATATGCTGTCTGATTTATTAACAAAACCAAACTGTTCACCAACCCTCCAATGCATCACACATCATTTAGGCCTTCTCAAGCTTGATTTCACAGGGGTGTTAAAGTATGACTTGTCTTGAAGCTTGTGTTGGGACAAAGGTTCTTTTCTCAAGATATGAAAAATATAATCACCATTACTTGGCTACTAAAAAATGCATTTTCATCTCTCCTCAGAAATCAATGCTTTAAATTGAATGGGGAATCGCCACAATGTATCTAAAAATCACTTTTAAACCATCTGTTATCTTGTTGTACTTTTTGTCATTTCTCCTGATGACTTCTTATTTATCCTCACTATATTCTGCCTTATGTCATGTCTGTTCCCTGGAGAACCATATAGAATACCTTATTTACATGAACTTACTGTCCTACTGCTGCTCTTTCAAACTCATTCACCAGATTTCTCCCCAACTATAATCTTGTTGTACAATAAACGTGCTTCTAAAACTCAAGGTCATATTTTTGATTTTTTTCACCTTTTTAAGGTAAATTGTTTTTTCAATTTGTGTTTCCTCATCTGGTCTAATGGCTTGATTAATGAAAAACCTTTTTCAGTCTTCTAATTTAACATTTGTGATCAAGACCGCTGTGGTGGTTTTTCAAGGCTTCATCAAGTTTACACTGAAATAATTTGAGCTACAAGGATGGTTTGGCATGAGGGCAGACAACTTGTGATGACAGGGAATCTGGTGATTTATGATTTCTTGGGGTAAGAATAATAAAATGATATTTTATATATTCTCGGTACAACTAGAATGAAAGATTTCATTGAATGGGATGATGGATTTAGGATTCTGATGACAAAAATAGATAGGAGATACAATATTTGTTTAAAAAAATATAGGATGGAGCATAGGTGCTCCTTTCATGGCATTGCTGAAACACTATCATTTCATTAATGCTTGTGCCCCTGTTTGTCTTTCTTCTGATAAATCCCCCTCTATCCTTGTTATGAGTTTTTTTACTCTAGTGTATGGGGAAGGATCAGGTGATTGGTTCATCTATGGATGTTTCTTTAGTCTAGGCTATGAGTTTTATCTATTGCCAAGTCACAAATGGGATTGGTCTTTCCCCTCCGTTACTTACATCTACAAGGCCTCTTGTTTGCTTCTTCTGGAGCTAGTTTCTCAGGTATATGTTTTTTAGCAGTGGATTTTCCATTTTACACAGGTCTTGTTTTCCATGTCACTCTCAAAAGTTTTCTTTTGTGGTTGGTTTGCCTACATTGGATCCCTGTTTTCCTGGTTGATAATTGGCAAAAATTGTCAGGAATACACCAATGAGATGGTTCTCATCATTCTACAGACTCACCTAGTAATATGAATTCATGCTGTCATGAGTTGGTTTGGCATTGATTTTTTGCTTGGCAACCAGAAGCGCCAAAGCATCAGAGTATTTATTCCAACATAAACCACCAGCATTTATCAAGTTGTCAAGATTTAGACTCCAATGCTTTGGCACACCTTGTTTTCAAGCAAATATTAAGCGCTAAACAGAAACATGAAAATATGAATCCTCATTACTGCCAAGCGCTTAAGCCACTGAGTGTGAATCAATCAGCTCAGTCTGCCAGGAACTCAACCAGCCACCAATAACCAGTGGTCAAAACCTAAACAATGTTGGGTTAGTGGAACAAAATCAAGTTGAAACACACAGCCAGGCTGGTAATATATTTTAATTATGGGGTATCATAGTCAGTAAAACCACCATTAGAAACATGCTATTTTTTTTGACCAAACCTGTCATTTTAATGGCAAGTTCCTGAAATACACATAACTCCTAACTAGTGTATTTCAAAATGTTGTATTTCATGGAAATAGCAGTTTTCAAACATGAAACCCACCATTATCATCCCTCCACCATCCATTTCATGCAAAACACCCATCCACACCTCCTCATCAGCAAATCCATACCAAACCCATCTCCGTTTCATCACACACATCCCATCTCCATTGCTTCCCATCTCCATTTCTTTGCATCTCCATCGCATCAAACACATCCAATTGCATGAAAAACACCCATCCAGACATCCACCACACCAAATCCATACCAATCCCATCCCCATTTTATCACTCAAATCTCATCTACATTCCTTCACATCTCCATCACATCACACAAATTGTATCATAATCTCATCACCCCACATAACATCACCATCTTTCTCAAAATGTCCAATCACACTTCCTGGCAACAAGTTCAAAACACAAAAAAGCTGACTGAATTTTTTTTAATATTTGACTCTGATTTAGAATATGATTTGGAATCAACTTGGTTGGCTTTGAATTCTCTATTGGAAAAGGAATTCATCGTTCCAAGAAGACAGAATCTCCACAACCCTACGTATGAAAGGCAAAAGCTTCATCTCCTCCCCAACTTAAGCTTCCAGAAACTGTTCCAAAATTCATAGCCTTCATTCATGAAACATTTGGAGATGATTGAAGACCACAATGTCTTCCAGAAAAATTCTTGGAATCCTTAATGCAACACAGCTATCCAATTGGCTGTTGCCCTTTGAAGATTGGGATAGAATGGGAATGGAGCAGCCATTAATTGATTAAAAAATCTATTCTCAGTTGGTCATGGAACCATTGACTTATACACCAAAAGAGTCATGATTGCTTTCCTATCTTTCTGTGGCTCAGTACTTTGTTGTCCCACCAAAGAAGAAAGCAAGGAGATTTCTCAAGTAATGGAGACCAAAGGCTTTCCTGGTTGCATTGGCTTTGTTGATGGAACCACTATCCAATTGATTTAAAAATCCAAGCTAGATGGCAAGCACTATTTTGATCAGAAAAAAAGACAATTGATTAATTTTTTTTACAAAGCCATTGAGAACACCTTTGATAACACACTGACCAAATATGTTTTATCTGTCTGTATAGATATTCTGTGGAACTAAAACTTTTTTTTGATAACAAAAAGAAGTTCATATCACTCCATGCTGGCCTTCCAGGTTCTTGTGAAAATTAATATGTTTTCAATCCAATGCAGATTGCCCAACAACCAGAGAACCACTTGGACCAGGATCAATAACTTCTGACTGATTGAGCTTATGCTAGCCGGGAAAATGTGGTTCCAGCATACCACAATGTTTCATCCAATGATCAAGCCAAAACCAATTTCAACTATCATCTTGCCCAATCAAAATTTCAGATTGAGCATGCTATAGGAATCCTGAAGGGAAGATGTGCCACCTAAATGAAAATGCAATAACAGCTTCGAAATTCCAAAGAAATTGAAGAGCTGAATGATTAAAATTCCCTGAACCAACAGACTGAAAGAACAGAGGTCAACCAGAGTTAAGAAGGCAAGGAAAGAAACAAATGAAAATAGTGAAGGATTCCCACTCTGTGCTGACTGGAAGGAGTGAGAGACGCTCAAGAGTAAAAGAGAATGTAACAAATGATGAAGGATAAGAGGGAAGCGGAAGAAACTAGACAGAAGTCTGAACACATAACAATGAGGAGATTAACACGGGATAAGTCATTGGTTGGTTGAAGCATCAGATTGGATTGAGTGGTTTATTGATTGCAAATAAACCATTTAATTGGTTGATTGATTGCAAATCAACCAATTGATTGGTTGATTGATTGCAAATCAACCAATTGATTGGTTGATTGATTGCAAATCAACCAATTGATTGGTTGATTGATTGCAAATCAACCAATTGATTGGTTGATTGATTGCAAATCAACCAATTGATTGGTTGATTGATTGCAAATCAACCAATTGATTGGTTGATTGATTGCAAATCAACCAATTGATTGGTTGATTGATTGCAAATCAACCAATTGATTGGTTGATTGATTGCAAATCAACCAATTGATTGGTTGATTGATTGCAAATCAACCAATTGATTGGTTGATTGATTGCAAATCAACCAATTGATTGGTTGATTGATTGCAAATCAACCAATTGATTGGTTGATTGATTGCAAATCAACCAATTGATTGGTTGATTGATTGCAAATCAACCAATTGATTGGTTGATTGATTGCAAATCAACCAATTGATTGGTTGATTGATTGCAAATCAACCAATTGATTGGTTGATTGATTGCAAATCAACCAATTGATTGGTTGATTGATTGCAAATCAACCAATTGATTGGTTGATTGATTGCAAATCAACCAATTGATTGGTTGATTGATTGCAAATCAACCAATTGATTGGTTGATTGATTGCAAATCAACCAATTGATTGGTTGATTGATTGCAAATCAACCAATTGATTGGTTGATTGATTGCAAATCAACCAATTGATTGGTTGATTGATTGCAAATCAACCAATTGATTGGTTGATTGATTGCAAATCAACCAATTGATTGGTTGATTGATTGCAAATCAACCAATTGATTGGTTGATTGATTGCAAATCAACCAATTGATTGGTTGATTGATTGCAAATCAACCAATTGATTGGTTGATTGATTGCAAATCAACCAATTGATTGGTTGATTGATTGCAAATCAACCAATTGATTGGTTGATTGATTGCAAATCAACCAATTGATTGGTTGATTGATTGCAAATCAACCAATTGATTGGTTGATTGATTGAAAATTTCAAATCAATTTCTTGATCAATTTCCAATAAATTGGTTGATCAATTTCCAATCAATTGACCAATATATTTGCAATTAATCAACTGATTGATTTGCAATTTATTGACCGATTGGTTTGAATTTGATTTACCAATTGATTTGCATTCAATTGACCAATTGATTTGCAATCAATTGACCAATTGATTTGCAATCAATTGACCAATTGATTTGCAATCAATTGACCAATTGATTTGCAATCAATTGACCAATTGATTTGCAATCAATTGACCAATTGATTTGCAATCAATTGACCAATTGATTTGCAATCAATTGACCAATTGATTTGCAATCAATTGACCAATTGATTTGCAATCAATTGACCAATTGATTTGCAATCAATTGACCAATTGATTTGCAATCAATTGACCAATTGATTTGCAATCAATTGACCAATTGATTTGCAATCAATTGACCAATTGATTTGCAATCAATTGACCAATTGATTTGCAATCAATTGACCAATTGATTTGCATTCAATTGACCAATTGATTTGCATTCAATTCACCAATTGATTTGAAATCAATTGACCAATTTATTTGATATTGATTGACCAATTGATTTGAAATCAATTGACCAATTTATTTGATATTGATTGACCAATTGATTTGCTATTTATTCACCAATTGCTCTATCCATTTGCTATCAATTGTGGACTCCCCCTCCTCCTCCTCATACGGACCAATCACTGATCAATTTCCTCCTCTAATTAGGACCCCCCATCCTTTTAGTGTGAAAAACCCACCACCAAGCCTACTCCTCCTTGCTTGCTCCCCAAGGTAAGCCCCCCCTCCTACTTCTCCTCCTCCTCCTCAATGATTGATGCCTATCATGATCAAAAAATCTGACCAGATGTTTTTTTTGGCCAATATTAAATTTGCAACCTCACAACCCCCATTCACCACCAAAACCGGGTCATGTGGCGCAATTTGCGACCCATTCTGGGTCGCAAACCATTCCATGCCACCCATTTTGGGTAGTGAATGGCAAAAAAATTAATTTAAATATTTATTTCATTATATATATATATATATATATATATATATATTTAATGTAATTTAATTAATCAATTTATTTTTTGATATATTTTTTTATTTTTTTATTTTTTTATTTTTTTATTTTTTTATTTTTTTATTTTTTTATTTTTTTATTTTTTTATTTTTTTATTTTTTTATTTTTTTATTTTTTTATTTTTTATTTATTTATTTATTTTTTTATTCATTTCATTTCATTTGAATTTATTTATTTATATTTTTTTATATTTATAATTTTAATTTAATTAATTAATTCATTTTTTATTTTTTATATTAAAATAAAACAAAGAAATAAGAAAAAAAAGTAAAAAAATGTTTAAAATATATATATATATATATATCCATTTGCAACTAAGATGGGTTGAAAACAGCCATTTGCGACTCAGATGGGTAGCAAACGGCATTTGCAACTAAGATGGGTCGCAAACCACCTTTTGCGACTCAGATATGTTGAAAATCGCGTTTTGCGCCCTCTTTGCAACCCCAGGGTTGCAAGTTTAACATTGGCCTTTATTTTTTTGGTTATCATCATTCACCAGGATTTAATTTTCTATGTTTGTTCATTTTCCACAATGATTGAAACATGGCTGATGATTTTCTTTTCTTTGTTTTTTTTTTTGGACTCCATGCAATGCAACACTGCTTTTGACCACTTGTTTTTTCAATGCCTGCCCTTTTTCTGCATGACCCATGCTTCTCTCACCATGCTTGAAGTTTTACACAACCAATGAAATACCCTCTTGATCCTCACCCCAAGCAAAGTAGTTGCATGGGAGGGAACAAGATGGGAGGAGATGTGTTTAAAAACATAAAGAGAGATGGAAAGCAGAGGGATCTTTGGCAAAAGAGGGCTCAAATTAGAGAATCTTAAATCTCTTTGGATGTGGCTGAGGAGGGATTTAATAAAAAGATTCCATGATCTAGACACAAATTGTAACCTTTGGATTTTTCCCCTATTATTGCTGACAAAAAGAGATAAGAAAATCACAAACCCTCCCCTGAAGAGTTTGAACAGGCCAAACAGAATATCAAAAATTTTCATTTCCCCACTGCTAGAAAAGTGGCTGTTCTTGATCAAACCAATAATCAAGACTCTCTGGTTGCAATAATAAAATTTTTCCCTTTGAATAAACTCTCTGAGCAAGATAAGAAGGATATCAAATTAGTGACCACTTTCCTTCAACAATCAAAAAAATTTGTCAAAACTGTTTTTCCCTCAATATAATGGGGTGGGAAGATGTGGTAGATTGGATGGCAAAATCAATGCAACCTTCAGAAATCTTTGAACAATATATGAAGAAACCTTCTATTCAATATTCCCCTCAAGATTACGCTTTCCTCAACCTAAAGTTGGACAAATTCTTTCAAATCCTAGGCCAAATCTTCCAAAAATTGGCCAGAATGGCACATGATTCCAACTGTAAAAAAATGAAGGACAAAAAAATCCCCAACTCTGCTGCTTTGGAATTTGGATCTGGCCTGACTCCTTTTGAATGTGCCCCCCATATCACCTTCAATCCCAAGTCCTGCTACAACTCTCCTCATATTGACAAAGGTGACATCTCTTGATATTCTTTTTGACTTGTGGGTACAACCAAATAATCCAATGGAGAAATTATTAAAAACAAGGAAAAATGTCAAGTATCCCATGGCCAATTTGTTTTTACCAACTTGGGCTTTGGCATTGACTTCAAAAAAAAAGGTATTTCAAACATAGTTTTCACAGAAAATAAGTACAAGCACTGCACTTTTCCTGCTGTGGAGACTGCCAATCATACAAGGATGGCCATTTCTATGCAGATCAAAAAGACCACTAGGAACAACTGCAAGGACTGGGCCAGCTGCAAAATATAATGCAGGAAAAAAAGATTGTATAAAAATGAAAAATATTTACTGATCCACCACTAGGCTGTCTCTTGGTCTCACTTAAACATCTGATGTTTTATTTATTTATTTATTTGGGGAATTAATTTTCTCACAGGTGCAATCCATTAAATCACAGAATGTTATGTCCACACACCATTGCTATTACACAGACAAATACTTTATTTCATGGTCATTTCAAGAATTCATTTTTTTGTAATTCTGACACTGCAGTCCGGTAGCTGGGCCTCATGAAATTCTAAACTAAATCTCTGGTAAGTTTTGAGGCATTAGAACCCCTTCAAAAATGCAATTAAAAATTTGAAAAAAACAAAAAAACAATGGAGTTTTGGATCTTTCCTTTTGCCTTTTTTATTTTTTTTTGTGATTTGAGATCTCAAAAAATTAAAAAAAAATCAAATAACTTTCTGATTTTTTTCATATTTTTTGGATGTATTCTTTTACCTAAAAAAATTCATTCAACAAATCACAAAAATCAAATAAAAAATATTTCTCATTGGAAATCTGCATCCTTTTTTTTGCTTTTTGAATTCATTTTTTTTATTTATTCAAGCTCTATGAAGGCTGAAAAAATACTCAAAGATAATTCTAATGTTTATCTCAGAATTTTTGGATGTGTTATTTTACCTTAAAAAATTCATTCAAAAAATAAAAAATTCTTGTTGCACTTTTGCATCCTTTAGTTTGAATTTTTAATTCATTCTTTTTAGTAATTCAAGCTCTCAGAAATTTCAAAAAGGGAAATTTCAAACTCGCAACCCTACGCCGCTTGATCACCACCCAGATTAGGTTGTGTAGCACAGTTCAAAACTGATTTCAGTTGTGAACAGCTTCTCTCAACCCATTTTGGTTGTGGACAGTTGCTCACAACCCATTTTGACCGTGAATGGCTTCCCAAAACCCTAAAATGTGTTGGGAGCATCCATTCAAAAACCATTTTCAGTGAGCAACAAGAAAAGAAAAATAAAAGATGAACAGACAAGAAATTAAAAATAAAATAAGTAAAAATAAATAAAGAATTAAACAAGCAAAAATAAATTAAGACAAAAACACTAAAAATTGAAAAAAAAATGGAAATTCTAAAAGTTTCACCACTCTTGGGCCATGAATGCGCAGCCCATATAAATAAAAAATTAAAAAGTCTATGGACCAGCCCTAAAGTAAAAAAACCAAAAGTAAATAAAGAATGAAAGTCTATGGACCAGCCCTAAAGTAAAAATGCCAACAAAGACAAGGTCAAATTGTTTCAAGCTGATCCAATGAGATGGAATTGTATCAAGCATACCTCAATCAACTAGCCCTTAAGTAAAAACACCAAAAAAGATTTGAATCAAGTCTACATTAATGGACAGGCCCTTAATTAAACCCCCCAAAAAAAATTGAGTTCAACTAGTGACTTGTATCAAGTCCACCTCAATGGACTAGCCCTGAAGTAAAAAAACACCAAAAAAGGCTTCTATAAAGTCCAACTTTTTGGTGTTTTTACTTCAGGCCCTCAAGTAAAAACACCAAAAAAAAACCAGTTCAACTTGTGTTAAGCTGATCCCATCACAACAAGTAAAAATACTACTTATGATGAGATCAGCCCAAAAGAATTTGCACTGAATTACCAATGAAATCTCATTCAAAACACTCACAATAATGATGTTCAAAATTTGATAACCCTTTATATTTATAGAATTTAAATATCAGCTTCAGATCCCAAACCCAAATGATGAAATTAAGGTGATGCTTATAACATGGAATACAACTTAAGTTGATCTTTTAGATTATCAACCCAACCAGAAGATTTTTTAGAAGTCAAAGTCAGGTTTAGAAATAATGGGTGGCAGTGGAATCACTTCTCCCTCAAGTACAAGGTGAACCAAGTGATCATTGTTGACAAAGCAAATTAAGATAGCGTCTGATTTTTTTCCCATCCATTTTCATAGGAGTATAAGTAAAAAATTAATCCAATGAAATTGAAAGTATTGTTCTTCCATAATTATCAGCCATTAATTGGCCCATTTCAAGCCTTGAAAGCCATTTTTAAGAGGGAATATTTTCATTGATGTCATTAAAATCAAGTCTTTGTTCTATCATTTAAATGTATTTACTTCCCCCAAAGATCTTAGAATAGCATGTCTTGTTTTCCCTCAATTTTTCAATTATTTCCTTTTTTAATTTGAAAAATCCATTCTCATTGTAACCAAGTGATTTTGCAATGACTCCAAATCCACAATTCCCATCACCAAGCAGATCCCAGAACTCCCCCAAGAAATTATGTAATTTCTTAGGTATTTTATTGAGGTAATTCACTTTTGGTTCCTAAAATCAAAAATTCCTTAGCCAAAATTTTAATCTCATTAAAGAAATTGATACTAAAAAAAGATTAGCTTCTGTTTGACTCCTACATTTCTTCTCCCTCTTGTAAACGGATTCTGATTCCAAATGAAGGGAGCCCAAATCACTTTCAGTCTCTTCCTCTGAACTATGAAATTTAGATGAAGAGCCTTCCTTGCACTTCAGAAATAATTTTCCCATCAGTTCATTAAACCATAAAAATGAACATTCAAAATAAAACACTTTCTATCTTTGGTCTTTTGGGTTCCCTTTTAACCCTTTTCTCTCTCTCAATTTTTCTTTCAATGTATTCAAATTTTGAAATTTCAAAACAGGTAGCTTTCAATTTTGGTTCACCACAGATGGGCTGTAACAAATTTGGCTCATGCCTTGGCTTGGAAATCAAAGTTGCTGTATAATTGACCACAGACTTCAAAATCTCCAATCTAACTTGTTGGATTTGTCTCATAAGCATGGAATTCAACTTGTTGAACAATTGGGATTTTTCAAGAACTGGATCTGTGCCAATCTTTCAAAAATGAAAAAAAAAATAATCTAACTGCCAATACTATAATCGGTACCCTTCAAAAAACCCAAAAATACCACTTACTTCACTCAAAGGGTAATAGTCTAAGCTCCACTGAGGATGAAAATATCCAGGCACAATGGATCCTCCTGATGCTAGTATTTCACCTAAAATGTGGGAAAACGGCAAGCCCATTTTTTTTGAATAAAACTTTGAGCACACATTGCCATCATGATTGCGCTTTAACTTGTCAAATTTTTTGAAAATGAGTTTAATTGCCTCAATGGACAATTTGTAACCCAAAGGTAAAATTTTTTTTGGAAGAATAGTGCCAAACTTTATTTGAGAGTTTTTAAGTGACAAATTCACTGATTGGATTTGGCTTTCAATGGTTCTTTAAAGGTGTTTCCACACATCCAAAATTTTCCCTAAAGATCCTGCAAGTAATTTTCTGAAAGTAGTAAGGGCCCCTTCTACCCAAAATTTTGTTTTATTTCCAAATTCAGGATTGACACAAGTCAATGCTGTCACAAATGTCTCTTTGATAGGGAAAATGTTCTTTTGCATATAATCATGCACATCTTCACGGTCTTTCAAGAAAAACTGTATAAAAGTTTCAACATCAGCATTCCCAGAATAGATGAACAGAAGAAGCAATAAATTGGCATACTCTGAGTTCCACATCATTGACTTTTGCCTCCCGCAGGCTTTTAAAGGCCCCATACTTGGACCAAAGAGTAATACAACTTTTCCGTTCTTCATTTTCATTAATGAAGCAAACTTAACAATTTGCTTGAGTATTTTTGGACAAGTGCCAGGAGCACAACTGTCTTGATGGCTGAGGGAAAAAATGTTCAAAAGAAAAAATCAGAGCTTGTTCATGGTCAGTCACAAATACTTTGGGAAGCCTCTGGGCATCATAAGCCAACTAATTTAATGCATTCAATTCCCAAATTTATAACTAAAATGCTTCTCTTTTTATAAAAACAAAATCCTTTCTAAAATTTTTCCTGTTGGCTTTCATTCCTACAACATGCAATGGATGGATGTTGTACCTATTTTTTTGATGAGTAAAATCCAACAAAGCAATGTGATAGTATTTTTTGAAAATGTTTATAGACTCAGGATTAGCCAAGAAAAGGGCCTCTAGGTGAACCTCTACACCAAAGTTTTACATGGAAACCCACTTGTTTTCCTGGAGCATTTTAAACAAAAAGTCCATGACACCTCTCCCATCTAGTTCTGCTTGCTTTAACTTCTGCTTAATGCTAAAGATTTTTCTATCTTCAATGTATTCTTCACCATCGAAATTGCTCAATTTCCTTTTAATTTGAAAAATATTGAGCCCATCTTTCATGCATTCTTTAAGTAGATCCAAGGCTTTCCCAGAGATTCTACTCAGTCGAAGATGCAGTGAGGGGTTTTCAGATTGTTGATGATTGTGTAGGCCATTTCTAATGGAGAGATTCCACCTGGGATTTGTATCATGACCACCCTCCTGACACTTCTTCAACTAAAACAATCAAAGCATTCATCTAACCTGACTTGGGATGATTGCTCTAAAATTCAAAAAACCAACCTGATCACCATTAATCTCAAGATTGTTGTAGGGTCCAACCAAGCTATCAAGCCAACATTAACATTGAATGTTGTTACTTAAAACTCTTCAGCAATAAATTCATCCTGGGAGTATTTTTCTGTAGTTTACCAGTTTCCCTCATACTCTACTTAGTCTTTTCAAGGCAATTATCCTTCTCAAACGGTTTCAATTTCTGTTTTTTTCTTTCTCATTATCTCCTTTGTCATCATTTAGGTTGTTTCTTATTGCTCATAATTTTCCTTGCAAACTTACCAGCCTGTTCCAGGTCTTTTAACCCTCAATTAATTGCACACAGTTAAAAGCAACAAAATGGATTGTTTGAGCTCAACCAGTATGTCCAAAATCAAGGAATCACACGGACCAGGAGTGAAAGGAAATTTGGAGGCACTGTCTCTCAAGTCACTGACGGAATCTACTCCACTTCCATTGGAAACCAAATAATCATGAATCTGGAGAACAAAGATACAAACAAATGGCTGCTGCTCTAAATCCAAAGTTTCCATCCCCCATGACATCTTGAAAATGTGATATTTTTGGAATTGCTGTTTTGGGGAAAATAAAATCTTTGTATTGGAACTAAAACCAAAAATCAGAATTTTTTGTAAAATAAAATATGTTATAAAGATAAAAATCTCTTTGGCAATTGAGAGTTGGTCCAAGATCTCAGAATAAGAATAAGATAATGTTCAGGAAAGCTAGAGGGAAAACCCAAAAAAACATCACAAAAATGAAAAAATGAGAAATCATCAGATGTATTCACTTTCCAACTCATTTTGTTGCTGTTTGTGCTAATAACTTCCTTCCAGGAGGATGGTAAGGAGAATCACCATCTTTATTGGATTTATTTTTTCCCTTTATTCTTGTCCCCAGATTTTATTCAGGGGAAGCAAACCTCTTATACACAATGGTTTCAGACCTCTAAGAACAGATTAAAAAAAAATTTGGTAAGCATGAATAACAAATAAATCAACAAAAAAAAATGAAATCTCACAATATTAAAAAAAGCCAAATCTGGTAGCTCTTCATCTTCTGAATCTTCCCCTTCATCCAAATCTGGCACCTCTTCATCTCCTGAATATTCCTCTTCAGCAAGAAAATCATCCTATGTAAAATAAATGACAAGGACTCATTAAAGAATACTTTGCAGAAAAAATAGTGTTGAAATCAGGCTTTAAAGAAGATTCAATTTCAGTGAGAAGGAAAGAAACAGAAGAATGGGAACTGAAGGAATCACCTTTGAAGAAGACTCAAACACAGCAGTACAAGTTGAGTGAAACAGGTTAAGCACAAACAAGCTGAATAGACAGAGTGGAGAAGTGAAACAAGGGGCAGGCAGGACTAAGATGGAAACCTAATAAGAAAGGAGCAGCAGAGAATGAGAGAAAGGAAAAGTAGGAAATTTGGGAATTAACGGTCTCAGGCTCCTGAGATGATGGTGGCACAAGTGGGAAGTTGCACAAGGGAAGCATCTTGAGGCCTGAGCCGGGAAGTCTTCTTATGCCTGTCTGTAGGGAATTGGAGCACTGGCACCGCGCGGTGCTCTGTGGTGATGGGCTGATGTCCCTATGCTTGGTTAAGCTGCGCGGATGTACAGAACAGAAGAAGAGAAGAAAAGAAAAAAGAAGCAAAGAGAAACAGGTGGAAGACAATACCTCAACACCCACCCTGGCTTCAGCCTTTGTTGGTGGGGGCACCAAAGTTGAGCATCTTAAGTTGACGCATTAAAGAAAGCCGTGAGACTGGCTTCCTGAGGAAGTCTGCGGGATTGTTTTTGGATTCAACCCGCTTGATCAGGATGGTGCCCTTTTCCACTTCCTCCCGCAGGAAATGGTATTGCAATTCCATGTTTTTTGTCCTGAAGGTGGCATCATTTGCCGCGTTTGATGCCAGTTTGAAGCACCCATTGTTATACTTGTAGATTGGAATTGGCATTTTTACTGGATGTTGAAAGATTTACTAGGCCAGAGATTTTGACCAGAGGACTTCCTTGACTGCCTCCCTGGCCGCCTTGTACTCCGATTCAGTAGTGGAGTGAGTGATAGTTGCCTGCTTTCTGGATTTACAACTGATAATATTGTTGTTCCACAGGACCACAAACCCACTGATGGACCGTCTTGTCAAGGGACATGTGGCCCAATAAGCATCAATGTGGGCACTAAGATCAGAGTTTATTTGACTCTTCTGGAAAATGAGACCTTGCAAGCTGGTGTGGGCCAGATAGCTTAGGACCATTAGCGTGGAACTGTAGTGAGCGGGTCCCGGGGCATTGAGGAACTGCAATAAGTAGTTGAGGGAGAATGTGACGTTGGGGCGGGTATTGCAGCTGATGTGGTTGAGTTCCCCAACAAGCTTTCTGTAGTCCAATATGGTGGCTGCAAAAGCTTTCTGCTTGTCCTCAGTTGCTGGAAGAAGCTTTCCAAAGGGCTTGAAGGGGGTAGAGCACAGCTTGTGGCCAGGGAGATTGTATTGTGGCACAAGTCCATTGATGTAAGTTCTGTGACTGAGATGGACCATTCCCAACTTTTTTTCCACATTCATACCAAGTAGTAACATGGCCAGTCAAAGGTCCTTGATTTGGAATTTGTTTGCAATGGATTTCACAGAACTTTCCGGATATGGGCCATGAATAGCTATGTTGTCCATGTGAATGTACAGGTAAGTCTTGCCTTTCCAGAATACACACCTGTCCGCCTCACTCCTTAAGTACCCTTCCCCTTGCAGCCAGTTGCTCAGAGTATTATACCACATCTGCAGAGCTTGCTTGAGTCCTCAGAGAGCTTTCTTGAGGCAAGCCGCCTTCCCTGGAGAGATCAGAAAATTAGAGGGTACCTTGACATGGATGGTTTCCTTAAGGGAGGAACTCAGAAAGGCTGACTTAACATCTAATTGATGGAACTTGTACCTGCGCTGAACAGAGTATGCAATAAGCAGACGCAGGAAAGATTTGTTGCTGGTGGGGGCAAAGACATCTGAATAGTCAAAACTGCATTGTTGGTGGAACCCCTGGACGCAAATCCTTGCCTTGAACTCAATTATCCTGTTGTTCCTGTCTTTTTTGGTTTGGAGTACCCATATGCACTTGAGCAGTTTGAAATCCGGTCTTGGTTTGCTTTCCTCCCATACCCTGTAAGTGATAAGGTTCAGAATTTCTTTCTCCATGGCAGCTATCCATTCCAACCTGTGAGGACTTGAAAGAACTTGCTCCAAGGTCTTAGGATCCTGCTGTTGGATTTTGTTGAAGTTTGCCTCAGGATTCTTGTGACGCTGGTGCTGATTGGGGGTTAGAATGTTTGGATTGGAGATGATTCTGTAATCAGGGGGAACAGGGAAGGCAAAATTTTGGATTAGGGATGAGGTACCTTCATTACTAGGTACGAGAGGCAAGCAATCACAGGAGTTGGAAGTTTGGGTAGGAAAAGGGTCTTGACAGCCCTTGGACCTTTCAGGTGGAGGACAGGAATTTCCAAAGGTCCCTTCTAGGAAGGTGACATTTGCGCTAATGTAGGTGTGACCAGTGTGGGGATTTAATATTTTGTATGATGAGAATTTTTTGACATACCCAAGAAGAATCTCTTTTTCTCCATTGATTCCCAGCTTTGAATTGCTCTTAGTCTTTGGAACAAGGGAGTACAAAGTACACCAAAAAGCTTGAGGAAATTGTAGTTGAAGTCTTTTCCTGTCCAGATCCTGTACAGAATGAAAAAATCCTTGGATGCAATGGGAAGGAGGTTCAGCAGTTCTGTTTCAGTGTTGACAGCTTCAGCCCAGTAGGTTGGGGGTAATATGCTTTGCACCAATAAACAGCAATATTTTTCAAGGATGGTCTGATTGGCCCTTTCCCCAAAACCATTTTGTTGCAGTGTATATGGAGGAGAGAGATGGTGCGCTACTCCCAGCTCCTTCAGGTAGGCGGAAAGATCTTCATTCACAAATTCACCACCATTTTCAGACAAAAGTGTGCTAACTTTGTTGACAAGTTTTCTTTTGGAAATTTGGACAAAGTCCTTAACAGCTGCGGGTACTAGATCCTTGGAAAGGAGGAAAGAGACTTTCTTAAAACCAAAGTACTGGTCCACAATAGTGAGGAAAAACCAGCATCCGCCGTTGGATTGGATAGGAAAGGGACCTACAACATCTAAATGTACCGTTTTGAGTTTCCTGGTGACAGCTTTGAAGTGGTTAAGGAAAGGTGTTGTGGTCATCTTGCAGCTGCAACAGACTTTGCAAGTGTTTGAGGAGGGTTGATTTGGGAAGAGGTGGTTAAGAATCTTGACGCTTGTGTGTCCTAGTCTCAAATGCCAGGTTTTGTTCACAGGTTGCTTCAGGTGGATCTGCCTTTGAGTTGAATGTTCTTTGAACTTGGTACTGCAGAGTTTGACCAGGTGATTTACTGCGGATCCTAGAAGTGAAAAACCGTCCAGTGTGATTTCTTAGCCTGAGTACCCCAGGCAATTGATGATGGCTGCCTTTTTGGTAAGTTTTGAAACTGAGAACAGGCACCTATTGAGGTTTGATACAAGCAGTAACTCCTTAAGTTTTATTCTTTCACCCAGGTGATGGTTGAGTGCAGACTTGCCAACAGCAGTAGCTAGTAAAGGGGAGCCTTTGCTGCCTGTGCCAATAGCCACAGACGTGGGTCTGAAATCAAATAGATACTCCGGTTTGTTGACTATGTGGTTTTTGGAACCAGAGTCAAGAACTGGTAGGAGAGAGTTAGATGGGGGCACGGGGTGCAAATAGAGTTGGGCATTAAGAAAGGCTTGGGGTTGACTGGTCTGATTTCCTTCAATGTTCTTGTGTTCCTTTTGAGCGGAATTCAGGTGAGATTGAGATAAAGCTTTTGGTGTTGAGTGGTTGGGCCATAACTCGGGGTGCAGTTGCCAGCAGAAGTCCTCAGGGTGCCCTGAAAGCGGATTGTGCTTGCCCTTTGAGCAAGGATGTTTGGGTTTACCTTTCCTGTGGGAGGCTGTCTTGTCAAGGGCTACAGTGGAGTTGGCGGAGGAAGACAGTTGATCTGGTGATTCCTCCAATTGGGAATATTACAGGTGAATAACTTCTCTTAGCTTGTTCAAGACGGCCGTTGGACTCTAGAGGATCTGATCATTGAGTAGTATGGTTTCCACAATGTGGTAGAATGAGCTTGGGAGTTTGGCCAAGATTTTGTAACTTAGGATTTCTTGCAGGATGTCCATTTTGAAGACGGAGATTTCATTCATGAGCTTGAAACATTTTTTGATGTACTGGTTGAGATCCTCTTTGAGCTGGAAGCAAATGAAACTGAGCCACAGGAATCCTCAATTGTTGGATAACTGTGAGGCGTATCTTTCATTGATGGCTTCCAGGATTGCTTTGGGGTTGGCTTTGTTAGTGTGATACACAATGGTGTAGAGACTCCAAAGGATAATGGGATTATTTAGAAAATAGCTTTCTGGCAGTCACTAGAAGGGGAATTTATTTTACTACTAGTCTTGAATTGATAGAGGTAAGCTAAGGTGTTTTTAAATTTCCTGCCCTTCTGAACTAAAATAAGTCTGCACAATAAATTTTTTAATTAGTGGCTGGTTTCTTTGAGACTTAAAATAGGTCTCTTATCAGACCTAGATTAATTATTAATAGATATTTTCAAGGATTTCAAGACTATTCCAGGTTGGATTGGATTATTGGCAAGCTTCCACCAATTAATAATGATGAATTTTTGACTTTTTCTGACTATTTTTCCAATTCATTTTAAAGGATTTAGGGGTTGACTAAAAGGTGTTTAACCAGTAGGAGGACCCAAAGATGGGCTTGCTCACAGGGAGCTGGGTGGAAAAAAAGCTTGTTTGGTTTTTCTTTAGTGTTCTTCCTCTTTTATGAATTTACTAATCAAAAATAAGGGAGTTTTCCCTCTTAAAAATAGGTGCTAAATAACAGGCCCCTTCTCAAGAACCCTCCTTCAAAAAGCACCAGGATTTGGGTCAAATGTTCAATGATATTTTCTTTTCTGATCATTTATTTCATTTTCACTTGAATCTGGTTCACTTATAACTGGGTAATAGGTAAGTAACTGGTCAGGCAGATGCCATAATTCTCACACTGGGCGGAAGCCATGCTCGACAACTTGGATAGGGAAAAAGAGGCCCCTTAAATAGAAAAATAATCCCCAGGAGATGCTCAGGGCTCCCCTGAGTGCGGTTCTGAGCCTCTTTCTGAACTGTTGAAGCACAGGAGGGTACAGTTACATGAGACAGATCATTCTGGTGATAAAACGTGTAAATCAGGCTGAGAGATAACCGTATTTTTTAGCTCAATCTTTGAGAGTAAGGCTAAGATATGAGGTAAGAGATAAGAATGGTGTGATCTAGACGCTTCTGAGTGCTTATCTTGTATAAAAAAATGATGCAGAAATTGCCTGAAGCTTGAGTTAATTTTGCTGGTTGGGAAAAGCGTGAAACATGCTTGGCAGCTGGAAGCCCTCTTTGGTAGCTTGAATGGTGTGACCTGCATGGGTTTGGTGGTGGAAGTTCATGTGCTGAGTTTTTCTTAGGACGCCTCTGAGCCCTTATCATGTATAAAATGTTGCAGGAACTACCTGCATGCTTTTTAAATGTAATTAGTTGTGGAGATAAGAGGTATGCTGCTTTACCGCATGTCCCCTTGGGTAACTTGAGAGTGTGGCTTGCAGGTGTTGTATGGTTGATATGGTGGAATACTGAGTATCAGAGCGCTTGAGAGGAAACTTCAGATCTCTTATCTGGTGGTGAAAGTTCCAGAAAAGTCATGTGTACTGAGTTGTTATTGTTGGTTGGTGAGAATTGAGATATACTTGGCTGCATGAGCCCCTACTTCTGTTGGTGCATGTGTGTGTGTTGTATGGTTGGAATGGTGGAAAACTGAGTATCAGAATGCTTGAGAGAAGGCTTCAGAGGGCTTATCTGGTGGTGAAAGTTCCAGACAAGTCATGTGTACTGAGTTGTTATTGCTGGTTGGCGAGAATTAAGAGATACTTGGCTGCATGAGCCCCTACTTCTGTTGGTGCATGTGTGTGTGCTGTATGGTTGGAATGGAGGCAAACTGAGTATCAGAGTGCTTGAGAGGACGCTTCAGAGCTCTTATCTGGTGGTGAAAGTTCTATAAAAGTCATGTGTACTGAGTTGTTATTGCTGGTTGATGAGAATTGAGATATACTTGGCTGCATGAGCCCCTACTTCTGTTGGTGCATGTATGTGTGATGTATGGTTGGAATGGTGGAAAACAGAGTATCAGAGTGCTTGAGAGGACACTTCAGAGGGCTTATCTGCTGGTGAAAGGTTCTAGAAAAGTAGTGTAACTTTTTTTCATAGGACTGGTTGTAGTGTAACATTGGTACTGATATGGTTTAAGTCCTGCTGGTATGGGGTATGTTGTTTTGTTTTGTGGTCATTTTAAGCATAATATTTTTGATTATATATTTGATTAAGACTTTTCATTAATCCATGTGACATAATCCAGACTGTACCAGGTTTTGGGTTGGTTTTGTGACAGGTGTTGATATTGTTGAAGGGGTTTATCTGGTGCTTGATTTGGGTTTTTCAGGTTGGTTTGAGTTTAGAGTATAGTTTATGAGGGGTTTGGAATTTATTTAGTATTTTCTTGGCTTTAACTTAATATAAGAATAATAATTAATAAGGCAAAATGAGTCTGATGGCTATAGTACAGGTTTGGTTTACCACAACGGCATCAAAAGCTGTGTCACCAAGATGTTGGATAATTATGTGCACTTCTTCATAGATTTTCTTCATTTGGGAGGCTTTGGGAATCTGGGAGAAATTGAACTTTGAAATGATTGCTAGAAGCCCTTTTCTGTGCAGGTAGCTCTTGAGTTGTAGAAAACAAGACAGCTAGTTTGATTCTGTGAGCAGCGGTAAGTTGAGCTTTGGGTTATTATCCTCCTGATCCGTCATGATGAGATTTATTTTGAGAAAGTTGGGCCTGTAAATCTGTTGGTTCAAGCCACGCGGATGTACAGAAAACAGGAAGGGAAGAAAAGGAAAAAAGAAGCAAAGAGAAACAGGTGGAGGCCAATACCTCAACAAATAGGTATATATATAAAATCACCTCTTCCTCTGATTCCTCCTTCTTTTTTCCCTTGCACATTCAGTTTATGGCCTTCTACTTTCTTGAAACCTGGAAACATCCAAAAAAAAATATCAATTATGAAATTTGATAGTTTCTTTTTAGAAAAAATGGTGACTGACGTTTGAATTTGCTGTGAATTTCTTCTTTGGCCTTCCTATCCCCTGGGGTTTTCATAAATATTCAAATCCAGATGAATCCTTTCTACTTGAGGACTGAGAGATCTTCTTGAAATTATTGGCCACTCCTTTGGGTCTCCCTCTTAATTTGGATCTCTGAGTGGAATTGGGCTCCTGAATCAGAACAAGTTAATATTTTCCACTGTATAGCTTCTTTTTTTCAACAAAATAATATTGCTGTTATCCAGGTGGAAACTTTTGGAATTATTCTAATATTTTAGTGAGAAATATTTTTCATTCCTGATTTTGGATGGAACTTCAAGGTTTTCTGATTTTTCAGTTGAGCCAGGGTTGAGAGTTAACTGGTTTTGTTATTCTTGCCTGGCACACCCACATCCTTGTGATTATGTCCAAGCTATCCCCGCTGAAAACACTCCATCTTCAAAATTAGATTACAACTTCTCCATTTTCTTCCATTCCGACTAACTGTCCCTGAGCCCAGGGACCCTGGCTCATTTATCTCAACTTTTTCCCATTCCTCATCTATCCTTCTTTGTCCCATTCCTCATTTATCCATTGTTGACACATCCTCATCTGTACATTCTCCTATCCATCCCCAATATCTCCTGATCTGTCCATTCTTCATACGCTCAAGATCATTTGCAACTTCCCAATAATCTCAACCTCCTTCCTCTTTTCATCCCATTCCAAAGCTCCCCCCCTTGACTGTCAACTCATCATCATACATCTGCTCAAATTGCTACAAATCAACCTACCTCAATTATCCTTCCCTCAACCATCAACTCATCATCATCCATGCACTCAAATTGCTACAAATCAAAAACTCAATTCCAATACCTCTATTCCCCTCAGCACCAATTAACATATTATTCAAAATTCATTTGATAAGATGTGAGAAACATCCAAACTATCCTCTTTCTTTTTTCTCAATCTCTGTTCTCATTATTTCCCATCTTCTCAAGATCTTTCAATCCGTCTATTCTCCTTTGTGTTTATTTTGCATCTCATTATCATTCTTCTGTCAGAGAAATTCCTGGGTAAGAATCTTTGTCATAACCACTTTTCATCAATTCCCACTCTCACATATGCTGACGTTCCTTGTTGTTCTCAGTTCAATTGGTCTTTGTTTGAAATAAAGCCCACTTTGATTCTTTCATATTTTAAACTTAAATGGTTAAAAGCCAAAGTTCAAACTCTTTCATCAATCAAGCCAAGAAAACAACCCATGAATCACAGACCAATGGAATCCACTTAGAATCTTCTTAAGAAACTCACCTATTTGATTCCCAGGCTCTCCAACTCCAACTTCTCCCTCTGGCAATCAAAGTTCCATACAATTATTTCTCTGAAAGGCATTGCCCACTGGCTCAACTCAACTGAAGTGGAAAAATGTCCCCCCAAAGTCAATCTTGAAATTTTTGGATACATTCTTACAAAGCTGGACAATCAAAAGTATATAAACTGCATAAAGGAGCATCTAATAACCAATGGTATTGAGTTATGGAGATCAATTAATGAATATTAGGCCTCATCCCAAATGTAAAATTGGTCACGGGTCTTCTTCAAATTCCTTAAACTTCAATTTGACCCCAAGAAATTCAAGAAGTTTATCACTGATGCAAGGGCATGCTTACTTCAAATTGCCAAAATTGGAATACTGATGGATGACAACATAGTGGCCTATCTTCTTCTCTATAAATTCCCTCCCCAACTCAATCATCTCAAGACCACAATCACTCACTCCCTCAAAGAGGCCAAAATTTACAGAGAACTTGCACTTTGACACCTTAATCAAGTTAAGAACAAAGTTGTTGCAAACTCCTATGCATCCGCCATGCTCAAAAAAATGAGGTGATCAAATGAAAACCTACATGGCACAACTGGCAAGCTGGCCACGACCGCAGCAAGTGTTGGTGGCTCTACCCCCATCTTCAACCCAATGCAGGAAAGAATAACAGACTTGGATCAGGACCCATGCCAACCTCATCCTCCTTGACACACCTTGCCTACAATTTTGCAATGGTCAACTCCCGCTCACTTGACCAAAATTGCATCCTCCTAAACTCTGGTGCCTCCAATAGTGTCGGCCTCCTGGATGCCAAGACCCTTGCTATCCTTTAGCTACCAGAGGTGATAGAATAAATAATAAATAAATTATTCAATAAATGCAGCAAAAATCTATAAAATATTTGGAAAAAGCTTATTGCAAGGTTAATTGGTTTGGATTTAGTTTATTGTTATAAATGAATACCAATAAATTGATTATTTAATATTTTTATAGAGGGGCCACAATTATATTGGGGATCTTTAACACCTCTCTTCAGGGAATTCAGTATGAAAACACGTAGGCCTGGTTACTTTGGGCCCTTTAATTTAAAGGATACTTTGCTCAAAGATAATATGTATATAAAATACACGGTGGAGTGGCAGGGCTTTGTAACCAACCTTCCACGACAGAGAAAGGATAATATGACTCACTGGTATATTATTAAATCCTTTGGGTACCTGTTTGGGACGTGAACTGATGGGTTAAACCTGTATACTGGGGTTATAAGGTTGTTCAGCAGTTTAAATTGATAAAAAGGGTTGGGGACGGACATTATTAATCAGAATAAAGCCATAAGTCACTTACTTATCTCTTATAAGTATTTGATTACCTTGGCAAGGTGTCTGGATATAAATATAACTGGGTCTCTGGGTATCAATATCCTCAAAAGAGCTCTTTATTTATAGCTTTTTGAGTCCCAATATTGTCCTTCTGAGGGGTACAGGGGCTCAAAGGGACAGACACTGAGGCTAGAAGGGTAACCAGTGGTAGCCTGTCACGTGTTCTTTGTGCTGTAGCACGGGTAGCATCTAATTCTGTTGATAATTGTCTTTAAAAGAAAGGCTCAGAGCCTGGAGGTGCAGGAGATTGAAGTCTTGAGTATAAGTATTGCCAAACAGTAGGGAAGAATGACAAGACAAGCTCAGATTTCAAGATTCTGGTGATATGGCTTGGGAGTTGTGCCAGAGGAGAGGCATCTAGGATCTGAGTTGGTGCAAATTGATAAAGGGAGGAGTGCAATCATATTTGGAGTATTTACAACGGTTTCAGGTTGAGTTAAGTGATTTGAATGATATTAGTATAGAAGACATAAGTTAAGGAGAAGATTAAAGGCAAAATTAGCGGCTATTTTTCAATCATTCAACACCCTCCCTGGCTTTAATCTTTGTTTGGACAAGGACTTACCTTTATTTCCTCAAGTTGGATCTGCAGCGTGACTTGTGATATGGGTTTAGTGAGAAATTCAGCCGGATTTGCTTTGGAGTTGATGCACTTGACCGTTATTGTACCCTTTTTAACCTCCTCTTGCAGGAAGTGGAATCTCAGTTCCATGTGTTTGTTCCGGAAACGGGAATGGTTGGCGGAATTGCTTGCCAGTTTAATGCAGCCGTTGTTGTCTTCATGTACAATTATTGGTGTGGTTCCCAATCTGGGACACCTCTGGACCAGTACGGAAAAATTAAAATTTTTATGAACTTTTCTATAGCCTCCATTTAGATCTAAAAAAAAAAAAACTTTGTGATCAAGAATGATTTTCATATCCAGTTCCCAAACTTCCAGCTCCCACTCTCCTAGTTGTCTAGGATCATCTCTTGGATGCCAAGCGCTTGGTCCTGCGTTCAATTTTCCCTTGCTTCGCGCTGCTTTCCACCCTTTTTTTTTTTGGAAAACGCGCGGATGAAGACCGGCTTGGCTTTCCGGCTTCTATCTGGCACCGGCACCCCCAATTGGCAAATCACCTCCACTCATTCATCTCCCTCATACCCAAAGATCCCTACCAATCCATTCACAATTCATTGTTTGATCCTATTGACCATCTTACTTGGTACCAAGTTCATCTCCAATCAATTGATCACCAGGCTAAGATTGTCCAAAGTCACCGGTGTATCCAAATTTGAATTAGACGACCTGGAACGTGATCTGTTGAAGAGATTAAAGTTCAAATTGTGTTGGTCAAAAGAAGAAATTGATTGACTCATCCAACTCATCCTGACCCATCATCATCAACCCCAAAAGAATCATCAACAATGACGACAACAACAATGACCACCACCACCTTGCCAACAATCACCATCCCCCTCACCTTTTCCCACCACCATCACCGCCGACCAATCTTTCTCAATTGGTGGGTTGATGCCCTCATCTCTCTGCCGTTCCGCCCACGGCTGTTGCCCAGGCCTGTCAAACACCTGCTGGCGGTCTCCCACGCGGCTTGTCCGTTGCCCAGGCGGGTCTCAACTGTATCCTGGGCCCTTCAGGATTTCCGCAGGCGTCTCACTAGCTACTCTCTTGCCCATGCCCATAATTGGCACGGGCAGGGGTTTTTGATTCAGTTCTTCTTTTTTTTGAGTGTTTGTTGTTTCTTTTTTTTCCCTTTTGATTTCTCATGACAATCCTAAAAAAAAAAAAACTTTTTTTTCTGCTTTATTTGTAAATTTCTCTTGTAAATAGTCTACAGACCTCTGGTATATAAAAGGAGGGGCTCTCCCCTGCCTTTTTCCAAAACATCCATGGGAGTGTGGATATATGTCCCCCCTTTATCATTGAAATGGAATCCTCATCCTCATCCTGGGTATATCTATGATTGCCCCCTGATCCATTGATCCTTAGTCTTTTCCCCTCTGTGGCCTGATCCTTATCACCAATAAATAGATTTTCTGGTTGAAGAGAATTCTGTCTGTTGGAATTCTTGAGTGTGTTATACCACTCCTTGATCCCTTTCCCTGACCATACTGGTCTTGATCCCTCCTTGATCATCTTTCTGGAGCCAATCACAATTGATTGAAGAGGTCTTATTAAGCTTAAGACTTGGAGTGTTATACCTCCCTTATTTTTTTTTTGTAGTTGCATTCTGCCAGCCTACTCTTGAGTTACTTGAGAAGTGTTGAGGTTATCCTTGCTTCAAATCAATTACTGTTTGCTTTTAGAGCTTCTTAAACATAGCGTTTTGTCTTGTACAGCCACCCTCAGTTATCTGGTACCCTTCAAGAACTTGATTGCGGAGAGTTGGGCAGTTTTATTGAGAACCTGAAGGTTGGTTGGGTTTGAGTTGATTATCCCCAATCTTCTACTGACAACCAGAGTTATTACCTTGTGGGCGTTGTTTACATACAACAGCTTTTTTCTTTGAACTTTAAAACAAACTTTAGCTTCTTTTGTCCAAGTTTTTCCCCACATAATGTTGTCTCAGATAGTGCTGTTCAATTTCTACCAAACTACTATCATCTTTATCCTTTACTACTTGATTCCTCATTTATCAGGTTCTGGTCCTGGATCTTGGTTACATTTAAATATTTTTGTAACACTCAGGAGGGCAGCCTAAAAACAGAACCTTTCTGATAAGATTTGAATGAGAATCCTCTGAACAGAAAACCAGCAGACTGTGGACAACAAGTTAGACTCTTGATAGATCAAATAGGAATTGAGAGAAAGAAAGGAAAAAGTGAGAGGACCAACAGCTTTGAATTATTTAGTAAATAAGAGAAAGATGAGACAGCATGAGGTTTTGGCAGAGTGTAAGTTGGAAGAGTTTAGACGTAGAAGATGGAAGACTACGAATCAAGTTAGATTGTCAGAGAGATCACGTTAAGTGCTAAGACGTTCTTGGGGATTGCATTCTTACCAGGCAGAGGTTAGTTCACGAAGAGACAGGTAGAATAGAAGAGTTGGATTGAGATGGATTTGAGTAGAGAGGAGTTCATTGAGCGAGTAGATGAGAAGTAGGGAGATACAAGTGAGAAAAGATGTGGAAGAATAAAAAGAGTAAATAGAAAAAGAATAATGAGACAAGAGACGGAAGAGATCTGGCCGGAGGAGAGGAGTAGAATCCGCGGTTCTTGACCGAGTTGTCAGTTCACCCGGGTGGTACAGACATGTCACGCGAACTTGTCTCAGAGTTCATAACGTAGAGAACGCGGGGTAAAATACCTCTACAATCTCAACACCCCCCCGTGACTGGTGAGAGTGTAATCCTAAAGTTCACTGATGTGTAACTCCGAAGATTGTATCTTGAAGAAGTTGCAGAGAGGATACAGAAGAGGCCTTCGTGAGAGAATCCGCGATCATTGATTGACTTTGAATTAGAGTGAGACTAAACTTGTTGCTCGCATAATCTTCGCGCAATCCTTTAGTCTTAATGTCTATATGCCTGGACTTGGAGTGCGACCCAAACCTCTTGATTTTATCATCCAGCCCTTTATTATCGATGTGTAGAATAGGCTTGGGTTCAGAGATTTGATGGACCTCACCAATGAGATGTTTAATCCATTTGATTTCAAGGTAGCAGTCGAGCAACGCGTTTAATTCTGATTTGGTCGAAGAGTAAGTGATATTTCTTTGTCGAGTAGAATTCCAGACGACTGGACTACCGTAGTGAAGAATAATATATCCAGTTTGGGATTTCCGGAAGGTTGGGTCGTCTCCCCAGGTAGCATCGCTGAAACTAGAGAGAATTTCTTGTTTTGGATTGTACGTAATTACAAGCTTGAGATGTTTAGTCATCTTCAAATATTTCCATACTTTCTTAACTTCCCTCCAGTGAGTCATGCCTGGTTTGGTATTAAACCTAGCCAGACTAGACACGGCGTAAGAGATGTCGGGTCGAGAGTAATGAGCCAGGTGATTCAGAAGGCCAACTGCTGATCTATAGTTAATGTTGAGTTGCCTAAATTCAGCGTGGTCGGCATCCGAGGCCGGTTCGAGATTTAGATTCTGCGTCAAAGGAATATGGGTGTCTTTACAAGAAGTCAAGCCAAGTTCTTCCAGGCCCCTCTCGATGTGGTTGGGTTGACTCAGGAGGATTTTATCGCTTTCGATTTCCATGAGCATCCCGAGAATAGTATTGGGTGGATGGCAAGAAGAATTTTTGAATCGTTCGAGAAAGTTAATCTCAAAGAGGTTAGAGTTACCTACCTGGATGAGATCATCCACGTGAAAGTAGAGAATCTCACCCGTCTTGGAGTTTAGATATAAGCACGGATCACTAGTAGATTCGTGGTATCCTTGAGACTTGATCCATAAAGTTAAGGTTTCGTACCAATTCTTGGGGGATTGTTTCAACCCGTAAAGAGATTTCTTAAGTTTTAGATATGGCGATTTCCGAGTCGATCCTTCTGGGGTCCTTATGATGACAGTTTCGTCTATAGGGGCATGAAGAAAAGCACCTTTTACGTCGAATTGAGTAAGCTTCATTTTATTTTTCAATCCGTAAGTAAGAGCGACTCTAAGTGAACCAAGGTTCCCGGTTGGTGCCCAGGTCTCATTGTAATCGATTCCTAGGACTTGATCGAACCCTTGGACACAGAGTCGAGCTTTGTATTTGACGGGATCACCGTGGCAGTTTTCCTTCACTTTGAAAACCCACGTCGTATTTAGTATATTATCGGGATTGCCATAGTACTCCTCCCACACGTCTTGTAATTCTATAGAGTTCAGTTCATCTTCGGAGGCTCTCTTCCACTTCGGCCATTCAGAGCATTTTTGAGCTGCTTTGTAGGAAGGAGGCTCGTAATAGTGATGGAAACCGTATCGTTGAGGTTTTCTCACCTCTCTTCTGGGTCTTTGAGAAATAGCTTGGATAGGAGGTTCAGGGACTGGAGACGTTGGAGAAGAGTGGTCGGAGGGAGGAGAGTCTACAGATGCCGAATCGTCCTGATCTGAGTCTGATTCGGAAGCAATTTCTTGAGATTCACGAAATGTAAATTTTTTTTCGAATGATAAGGGGTTGGATTCTTCTGCCTGCGGATTAGTTTGAGTGAAGAGATCGATACCAGGTGATTCTAAGAGAGGAAAATCGTGTAGCGGATTTTTAAGGAACTGTATATGTTTGGTTTCAACAATCGCACCGGATGAGTTGAGGATCAAATAAGAATGAAAAACGGGATTAAACCCAACTAAAATCCCTTCCACTCCTTTCTCATCGAACTTTCTTCCTTTTTGTAGTCCATTCGCCAGGTAAATGACAGAAGATCCTACAGGTTTGAGATAATTAGTAGGGAGCTTCTTGCTAAACATAAGTTCCCAAGGGGATAGGTCATTACCTTCCCTAGGGACCTGGTTAAGCATGAAGCAACAGCTTCGAACCACTATGTGCCAATAGCATTTATTCAATCGAGATGAAGAGAATGTTGCGCGAGCTGACTCTATAATTGTCCGATTGGCTCGCTCCGCTCGACCGTTATGTTGAGAGTGATATGGTTCTGATGTTAGGAGTTTGATATGTTTGTTCTTGGCGAATTCTTTCAAGGTAGCATTAGTGAACTCGGTTCCTTTGTCTGAAAAGATTTCAGTGGGATAATAGTTTAGTCGTTTGTACTCTGCTTCAAGAATATTGATGATGACACTGGGGGTCTCTTCTTTAGATTGGAGAGGAAAAGCTGCTAGATAACCCGTGAAGTTGTCCACCAGAGTCAGGACGTATTTATGGCCAGCTTTGGATTGAGGAGTAATCTGACCGATCAAATCTAGATGTATTCGTTCGAGTGGTTTCGATGCAGGTGTCGAGGTGCATGAGAACGGAGCTCGAGTGATTTTACTTCTTACGCAACCATCGCATTGAAACTTATCTAATTCATCTTTCGAGTATCTATCTTTGAGAATTGGTTTAAGAGTGGAAATTGAAGCGTGTCCATATGTCTTATGGAGGTCGGACAGTGACTGAGATTGAGTAAGAGTAGTGGTGGATGATTGGTTGGATAGATTAACCGACAAATTACTTCCAGCAGTTTGGGGCTTCTCTATTACAAATAGACCATCTCGAATTAAACCTTTAAGAACCATTTCGTTGTCTTGTGTAATGAAGAATCGGTCATGCTTTTGAGAGAGACTACATCCCTTCTTTGCGAGAAGACCTGGGCTAATTAAATTGACTACGATATCCGGAACGTACAGACATCCTTCGAGAGTAATGACGGAATCCTTCCACTCGAGTCGGACGGTACCAGTTCCTCGTACCTTAAGGTTCGCTTCTAACTTGCCTGTTTTGATTTCCTCTGCTTCATCTTGTAGATCTATGGAGGTGAAGTACTTGAGATCGTTAAAAGTGTGTATGTTCGCACCAGAGTCAAGGAGAAGATTTGGAGTGCTGTCTGCATTAATCCATAGAGTTAGTAGTGCGTGGTAATTGATCGTTGGTGCCTTCTTCGTCCTATTCTTCCATTCATTTTGCTGTTCGACCCACCATTCAGGGGCGATTTGGGGGTGGAGATGAAAACAAGAAGATTCCGGATGGGGGGCATTTGGATCGTGGAAGCCTTCTTTACATCTAATGCGGATCTTCTTATCTTCTTTATCTGATTTGTTTTTGAACGTGGCCAGTGAGACATCGGTTGTTGATTTTCCAGTCTTAAGTTGTGCCTTACGCTTGTTATTGTATTGGATTAAGTGATTGAATATAACTTCTACGGTTATCGACTTCTCGCCGTGCATGATTTGTTGTTTCAAATTCTCAAGTGTTGGAGGAAATTTGAATAGTATTAAGTAGGCCACAATGTCGCTCGGTAGATCTATTCCGACATCCGCCATACGAGTAAGAGACTTTCGAATGTCCGTTATAAAACCTTCGATGGCAAGTTCGTTGAACGGAGCGTGGAGAAACTGGTTAAAAATTCGTGCTCGATTTGCTGTCTCGGATGAAGCAAATCTACAAGTGATTTCATTCCAAAGTAATTTTGAGGATGTGATATTAGAGGCGTTGACAACATTTGCATGGGTAGTAGCGTCGAGTTTGGATAGGATGATCGCCCGGATTTCCCGATCTTGTCTTATCGGTAGTTGTCCTGCATTCTTAGTCATAGTATCCTTGATATCTTTGAGATCGAACAGCATTAGCATTTTATCACGCCAGATAGAGTAGTTGTCTTCGTTTAATGGAGGAATAGCATCGACGGAGGCTTTGAGAGCAACCTGGTGAAAATAATTGTTTGCTCCCGCTGGTTCGTTCATTTTCGATGTTGTAGAGTCGAATTTCGGCTTTTAACCGTGATAAGATTTGAATGAGAATCCTCTGAACAGAAAACCAGCAGACTGTGGACAACAAGTTAGACTCTTGATAGATCAAATAGGAATTGAGAGAAAGAAAGGAAAAAGTGAGAGGACCAACAGCTTTGAATTATTTAGTAAATAAGAGAAAGATGAGACAGCATGAGGTTTTGGCAGAGTGTAAGTTGGAAGAGTTTAGACGTAGAAGATGGAAGACTACGAATCAAGTTAGATTGTCAGAGAGATCACGTTAAGTGCTAAGACGTTCTTGGGGATTGCATTCTTACCAGGCAGAGGTTAGTTCACGAAGAGACAGGTAGAATAGAAGAGTTGGATTGAGATGGATTTGAGTAGAGAGGAGTTCATTGAGCGAGTAGATGAGAAGTAGGGAGATACGAGTGAGAAAAGATGTGGAAGAATAAAAAGAGTAAATAGAAAAAGAATAATGAGACGAGAGACGGAAGAGATCTGGCCGGAGGAGAGGAGTAGAATCCGCGGTTCTTGACCGAGTTGTCAGTTCACCCGGGTGGTACAGACATGTCACGCGAACTTGTCTCAGAGTTCATAACGTAGAGAACGCGGGGTAAAATACCTCTACAATCTCAACACTTTCCCCTCCACAGAACTGCCACGGCCTTGCACCGTTTGGCGTCTTTCATTGGGCAATTGGTGACCAAGCCAAAAACCTCCTCAACCAGAAATTTAAACCACAAAACCTCCTTGAAAGCCTCTCCCACTGCTTTATATTTGGCCTCAGTGGTGGAAAAGGTGACGGTTGGTTGCTTTCTTGACTTCCACCCGACCACATTGCTGTTCCATAGGACAACCAGGCCGCTTATGGACCTTCTGGTGGTTGGGCATGTTGCCCAGTCTGCATCAACGTATGCACTTAGACCAGACTATTGTGGATCCTTAGTAAAGGTGATGCCCACTTTGGGAGTGATTGAAGGTAGCTGAGCGTTAGGAGGGCGGCTTTGTAGTGGGATTTGCTGGGCGCGTTTAGAAATCAAGAGAGATAATTGACTTCAAATGTGATGTCTGGCTGCGTGTTTCAGCTAATGTAATTCAATTGGCTCACAAGCTTTTGGTAGTTCCAGCCCGTCTCCAGAAAAAGTTTATGCTCTTCTTCTGTTGCTGGGATTAGTTTCCCAAAGGGCTTAAATGGAGTGGAGCACTGCTTGTGTGAAGGAAGTTGATATTGTTTTGAAAGCTAGTCAATATAAGTTTCCTGTCCAAGGTGAACTGAGTCTGTTTTGTGCAAGAGGTTCATCCCAAGTAGATGGGAGGCAGGCCCCAATTCTTTGATCTTGAAGCATATTTGGATGAGCTTGAAAAATTGCCGCGGATTGCAACTGAAGATGGAAATTTCATCCACATGTAGATATAGATAAGTTTTTTCCTTCCAGAAGACCCACCAATTGGCCTCGCTTTGGTTTAATCCTTCTTGGAGGAGCCAGTCACTTAGGGTGTTGTACCACATCTGCGGGGCCTGTTTTAGTCCATATAAGGCTTTCTTCAGTAGAAGAGTCTTTCCTACCGACACAGGTATGTTCAAAGGCGCTTGGACGTGGATTGTTTTGTTGAGAGGAGAATTGAGAAACGCCAATTTGACATCCAGTTGGTCGAACCGATAACCCTTTTTGAGAGAATTTTGGTTGGTAACCAAGACCAGACTGATTCAATTTCAAACAAGCACGATCATGAGTGTCAGACTTCTCTGAGAGATGACAAAAGAATAAAGAAACAGAGAACAACAAACAGGAGTTCTAAACTGGCGAGACTCGAGTAGTGGATAACAGGAGGAGAGAAGAGCCAGAGTAGATTGAAGCAAGCCAGAATGGAAATTGAGGAATGTTCCAACAGAGCACCTTGAGTGATCTAAACAGAAAAGAGATGAGCTCCAATTGATTGATGAGTTGATGAACTCGTCCTTACTGAAGTCAGACTGGCTTCTGTGCGGTGCTTGGATTGATCGTATAGGGTTTTGAAGAACAGACAGACGGAAATGAGGATCGAGAATGATGATGAGTCTGATCCGGAGAATTGATTGGAATGTTTTGTTGCCTGATGTTCGTCGAGATTTGGTGAGAAGTGGATGAGTTTATAAGTTCATCAAGATTGGTGGGATGTTGATGAGTTCAAGAAATCGTCCCACGGTTTGAAGATTGAAGAACGCGCGAGTGACATGTGGCAGGTGAAAGGGTTGAGAAAGTTCTCACCCAATGAGTACAACCGCGTGTGACATAGTGAGACGTGAGTGTGGAAAAACGTCATAAGATGTGAGTGCGGAAAACAAGAAGGAAATGAATAAAAGGAATGTGACAATTAAACAAATGAAAGACGCACCAACAGAGTGCACACAACAACAGATGATTTCAAGATCATGACAAGGCTGGAAAGACAATGGAAGAGCATCTGTGAAATGAGACAGGACGAAACCAGTGAAGGATGAGATTCAGATTCTAACACTTTTGGGTGGCATGTGAGATGAGTAGTTGCAGAGATGATTTGTTGCCAGTAGGGGCAAACACATCAGTGTAATTAACACTGAATTCCTTACGGAATCCTTGCACACAGAGACGTGCTTTGAACTCAATGATTCAATTTCTCTGATCTTGTTTTGTTTGGTATACCCAGATACACTTGAGGGGTCTTGCTGAGTCGCTTTGTTCACATTCCTCCCAGACATTGTATGAGAGCAAGTTGAGGAGCTCCTCTTCCATTGCCTTGATCCACTCAAGCTTGTAGGGGCTGCGTAGAGTTTCTTCCAAAGATTTGGGATCTGACTACTCCACGTCTTTCAGGTTGAGTTGAGGTTCCAGACCCACTTCACCTCAAGGTTTGTGCGGTAGGATAATCTTACTGGTAATTGCACTATAATTGGGAGAGTGGGGTTCTTCAGAAGCCAGCATGGCTTTGTTGGCACCGTTGGTGGTAGCAGTAGTAGATGAGATTACAGTTTCATTTGGAAAAGGTTGATGTTGTGTTGAGATATGATCTATGCTTTCATGCAGTCTTCAGGACGTCAGTCCCTGCATGCTTGTATTTGGTTACTCATTCATCATACGTCCTCACAAAGTGACATTGTCATTGACCTCTACAAGCATATCTTGATCACTGGGAAGCAAGCGGCCTTAGCATAGTTGGTAGTACACTTGCCATGCAAATGAGAGACCTGGGTTCAATTCCCAGAGGACACATGTTATTTTCACATTCTTAAAAATGTGGTAGGAGAGATAGCGGTTGGTTTTATGGATATTTTGTCTGGCTACAGTTGAAAACATCCTCCAGAAGCACTATGTTTGCACTAAGATTTACACGCTTAGTTGCATGTTGTAAGATTTTATAGGACAAGAAATTGTTGGCATACCCAAGAAAAGTACCTTTCGCTCCATTAGTTGACAGTTTGAAGGCTCTTTTTCCTTTTGGTATGTGTGAGTTGGTCATGCAGCAAAAGGGCTTCAGACAGTGATAGTTGAAAGGTTGTCCGTGCCAAACTTCATAGGGAACACCCCTGTCTCTTGACATGACAGGCAAGACATTGAGTAGGTCAGTTTCTGTTTTAACTGCCTTGGCCCAAAAGGAAGGAGGTAGTTTGCTTTGTAATAGCAGACACCGGGCTTTATCTAGGATTGATCTATTTGTCCTTTTGGCAAGCCCTTTTTGTTGAGGAGTGTAGGCAGGAGCTAAATGGTGTTGAATTCCCTGGAGTTTAAAGTACTCACTGAGTTCTTCATTTAAAAATTCCCCTCCGTTGTCAAACACAACAGTCACCAATTTAGTTTTGAGTAATTGTTCAGATTGATTGATAAATTCTTGGATTGCAAGAGTTGCCTGATCCTTGGAGCGCAGGAATGAGACTGATTTGAAACCAGAGTATTGATCTACAATGCTGAGAAAGTACTTGCAGCCACCATTGGATTGCACAGAAAAGGGGCCAACTAGATCCAGATGAATCTTCTCAAGGCAGCAACAAACAGGAGTGAAGTGCCTGTGAAACGGAGTAGCTTTCATTTTGCAAATTCTGAATATTTGACACTTGGAGGTGGGTGCACACCCAGGAAAGAGTACTTTAAGAGCTGCTTTGTGGGGGTGGCCCAGGCGCTGGTGCCACAGGTTGTTTTGAGGTTGTTTCAGAAGTATATTCCACTTGAGTGACAAAGATTGGAACTTGGTGCCACAGAGTTCCATCAAGTGATTCTTGGTTGTACTTACAAACTGAAAGTTGTCCAGGGAGATCTTTTAACCGGAGTAACCAACTCATTTGATGATAGCCAAACTTCTGGTCAGTTGAGGGAGTTAGATTAGAAACCGGTCAAGAGCAGGAACTAAGAGCAAGTTGTTGAGATTAATTGCATCTCCTAGGTGGTTCAGAATTGTGGCCTTGCCAATGGCTGTAGCAGACAGTGAAGATCCCTCACTTCCTGTGCCTATTCTCATATTGATTGGCCTTGATTTGGTAAGGAATTTGTGAGATTTGACAATGTGATGAGTTGCTCCTGAATACAGTACTGGAAGGAGTTGTGCTTGGGAGTCGGCAGTGTTTAGATAGAGTTGAGCATTAAGGAAGGCATGGGGAGGGACAGTCTCCGCACCAGAACCAACCTCTGATTCTTGTCCAGCTGCAAGAAGGTGTGATTGAGCTTGGGAATTTTGAAATTTAGGTTGCAATTCAGGGTGAAGGAACCAACATCAATTTTCTGTGTGCGCAGCAAGTGGATTTTGTTTGCCCTTGGAGCAGGGGTGCTTTGACTTTGGCTTCTTTTGGAATCTGGTCTTGAGCAGGGCAACAGAGGAGGCCGCTGAAGTCTCATTCTGATCTGCTTTGTCTTCCTTAGGGGCATCCTCAAGGTGGATGACTGCCCTGAGTTTGTTGAGTACAGCGGTGGGGTTTTTTAGCATTTTGTTGTCAAGGAGTAGGGTGTCTACTATGTGGTGAAAAGAGTTTGGAAATTTGGCTAGAATGGTGTAGCTGAGTATGTCATGAGGAACATTGAGTTGGAAAACTGACAGTTTGTTCATTAATTTCCGGTATTCATTGATGTATTGGGATAGATTGCCTTTATATTGATGGCGGATGAAGTTGAGCCAGAGGCAACCACAATTGTTGGACAACTGTGAGGCCTATCATTTGTGAATTGCCTCTAGGATAGCACGTGGATTGGCTTCATTTGAGATATTCACCACAGCATCAAAAGCAATGTTGCTCAAGTTTTGAATAATGATGTTGCAGGCTTCATACAACTTTTTCTTTACCGCTGCGTTGGTGTTTTTATCTGAGTCATACTCTTGGATGCAATCTATCAATCCCTCTCCTTCTAAGGTAGCTTTTAAGGCGTATGAACCAGTTTGGAAAGTTGGTTTTGTTCAGGAGTGGGATATTCATTTTGGGCTTGTCTTTTTGATTGGTCATGGCAGCAAACCCTTCTTGAAAAGTTCAGAGTATTGGGACTGTAAATCTGTTGATAATTGGCTTTAAAAGAAAGGGTCAGAGCCTGGAGGTGCACGAGAATGAAATCTTGAGTATAAGTATTGCCAAACATTAGGGAAGAATGAGAAGAAAAGCTCATATTGAAAGATGCTGGTGGTATGGCTTAGGAGTCGTGCCGGAGGAGAGGCATCTAGGATCTGAGTTGGCACAAATTGAGAAAGGGAGGAGTGCAGTCATATTTGGAGTATGTACACTGGGTTCAGGTCAAGTTAAGTGATTTGAATGAAATTAGTAGAGAAGACATAAGTTAAGGAGAAGATTAAAGGCACAATTAGCTGCTATTTTTCAATCATTCAACAAATTCCACAGGGTATGGGAATTATTCTAATTTATAATTGATGTTTGGATGTGTGAATAACACTAATCTGTCCTTTTTATTTATTATTTAATTAATTATCCTTAGTAAATGTTCCCAGTAAGTTGATAATTATTTTAATAGAAATTCTGAAGGATATTCTGATTTCAGGTGAGTTCTCATTTTGTATTAAATAATTGGAGTAAGGTCCTGATATTGATTTTACTCCTTATTTTCGAAATTCAGTTGATTTACTAAAATAATTACTTAAAAATATAAGTCATGGATATTCATGTAATATTTTTTACATCATCAGTTTTCTTAGTATGTCACAAAGATATTGGGTCTAGAATTTCCCAAAATAGCATATTTAACTATTTTAATATATTTTCAGAAGTAGTCATTAGGTTATTTTTGACATTTTTGGTACTTTGAATTATATTTAATGAAAAATACGTATAAAGCTTATTTAAGTATTTTTATATAATTTTATGTATTTTTGGACTATCTACTATCCACAGGAAAATTTAATACATATGTAGAATGTTCCCATGTAGGTTGTAGCATGTTTACGCGGTACCTAGGTTTCTCAGGCCGCCTGTCACTTTGTCAACCTGTAGTCCCGCGGCTGCGTACTTTGTCAAAGGCCCAGGGCTGCGTACACGGCTTTGACAGTGTGACAGAGCTTTTTCTCAGCCGTGCGTGGATGCATTGGCTGCCGCAGCTGTGTGCGGGAATTGTGACAGAACAAATTTCTGTCTGTAACTCCTAAAATATACACAACACCTAAATTCTGACTGGATTTTAGGTGTGAAACCTGTATGTGACAACACATGTGAAATATTTAATTGGCCAAAAAAGTTCAATAGTTGTGCCATGGTATTTTGGTCTTCCTTTCCTTAATTATTTTAAAATATAAGGAGTTTGATTTCAAGTGTGGGATCAGTGAGTGACCCTACCTAATTTTGGGTGGAGAATCCATTTGTTTAATAATATTGATGTTTTTTCTACTCCTTTTTAGGTTCATTTGATTATTATTATTATTATTTTATTTTTGTTACTTTTGCAGCTTGCTCTGAATTAGTAGCAAGCTGACAAATAGCATGTTCAATTGCTTGGAATTTGTCTCTCAGATTTTACCTGATAACACTGAGATTCAAACAGGAAATCCTGATGCACCAATCCCATTTCTTGGAATTGGCGCAGCAAAGCTAATGACCAGTCTTGCAAACCTAAACCTCCAAAACTTGCTCTATGTTCCAGATCTTGTGGTCAACCTTGTATCACTAGGTCAATTAATTCAGAAAGGCTGCTCTCTCTCCCTTCTCTCTCCACACCAATTTTTTCTCACCTTCAATGCCAACATCATTCTCTCTGTTTCAATCAAAGATAACATCCTCTTCATTGAAGAATCACCTTCCTTATCTTCTTCTCTCTAATTCTCTTTTGTCTCCCTCTCAACTATCCACAAACAGTTCTTTCATCCCCACCTCAAGAGGACCAAACTGCTATCAAAGGGGTTTCCCAACCTCAAGTGGGATCAAGTTGACTGTGTCTCTTGCACAAAGGGCAAGATCCAACAACTGCCCTTCACCAATCATCTACCCTCCAGTGAGAACACTTTTGAACAGATCCACACAGACGTTTGTGGACCAATAAATTGTCCTTTGCTTTCTGGTTCTGGATACTTCCTGCTTCTGATGGAAAACTTTTCTAAGTTCAATACCTGCATTCCAATTTGAAACAAGTCCAATGTCACCAATGAGACCATCAAATTTGTCAAATTACATGCAAATCATACTGGAAGAATGTTGAAGAAATTTCACTCCAACAATGGAGGTGAATTCATAAATCATTTTCTAAGCACTTTCCAACAATGGAGGTGAATTTATAAATCATTATCTAAGCACTTTCTTTTTTGATAATGGTGTGAAGCACACCACATCTGAAAAATACACTCCCCAGAATAATCCCATCCCTGAAAGAGGAAATTGATCAATCCTGGAGGAAACCCAAACAACAATGATCAAAATGAAGATTCCTCCGTTCCTTTGGGATAAGATACTCATAAGTTCATGTCAAGTCCTCAATATTATTTCCCCAGCAAAGGGAAAGGCCTCCGCTCACAAGATGTGGACTGGTAAACCTCAAAAACTTCACCTCATAAGAATTCTTGTATTGAAGACTGTTATTCTCAATCAATCATCCCACTCAAGCAAACTTGATGAAAAGGGGTCAGAAGGTATCCTTGTTGGCTTCAACGCCAAATTGAACTCTTACAAAATCTATTGTCCCAGCTCTTGGAACATTGTTTGTTCCAAACATTTTAGAATCTTTGAAAATATTCATTTCCCCAACTCCTGCCTTGATACCATCTCCTGCTCATATTCCCCATTTGATTCCCTCCTAAAGCTTTACAAAAAACTCACTGACATAATTAATTCTAATCCTCCCCCAACAGGCATCTCAAATACTTCCATAAATGCCACTCCCATTTAACCTGATTCATCCAATCATCCTCTCCTCCCACTCAAAACCTTTCCATCCACAAACAATTCCCAGAATGACACTACCACTTATACCGCCAAATATCCTCTTGATTCCACTCCGACCCACCAGTCTGATGATGAATCCGCTCAAACCGTTCCAACTCCATCTGAAGATTCCACCAAACCCCAGTCTCCATCAATTTCACCTGCTCACTCACTCTGCAATTGATCTACCCTTTTTCAACCTCAAAGATATGGCTTCATTTCCCAATCAACTCCAAAAACCTATGATGAAGCCACTCATTCAGAAGAAAATGACAATTGGATCAAGTAAATGAATGAAGAACTCCATGGGATCAATCTCATGAAATTTTGGGAAGGCTGTGAGTTGCTGCCAAATGGCAAGAAAGCCCTCACCAATGTCTGGGTCTACTGAATCAAGGACAACACAGATGGCTTTTGCATCCCTTTCAAATCATGTCTTTGTGTTCAAGGATTCCAAGAAGTAGAGTTCTTTGACTATGGAAAAACCCACGCCCCCACAGGTTCAATCACCACCCTCCATACTCTCCACCATAATCTCACCATTCAGCAAATTGACATTAAGTCCGCTTTTCTTCACTCTCCCCTTGATGAGCATGTCTACAAAAAACCCCCTGTAGGCTACGACTCTCCCTTTCCCTATCTGAAACTTAAAAAAGCGCTCTATGGATTGAAGCAAGCTCCAAAAAGTTGATACAAAAATTTAAAGAGTTGGCTACTAGGCCAAGGCTTTACAACCTCCAGTGCAGATCCCTGTCTTTACATTGACAGAACCGATTTGTTGTACATATTTGTTTATGTCAACAAACTACTGATCATTTGAAACTTGTACAAATTCAGGGATAGCATTAAATCAAAATTTAAAATCTCTCACAATGGACCCTTGAGTAAGATCCTCGGCAATCAACTTGTTCAAAAAAAGGATGGCCTTGGACTACTACAACCAAATCACATTGAAACTTGGCTCTCTGAGATGGGTCTTGCCAAATGCAAACTAATCAATAATCCAATCACCCCCAACATAAAGCTCACCCCCGCCACTGATTCCAATCACACAAGCCTTCCTTTGACTCAACATTAACTACTGATCCTCAACAGGATTTCTGAACTTCATAGCCAGTAGTACCCGTCCTGACTTCTCCTACGTGGTTTTGAATCTATCCAGCTTCAATTTGAAGAACAGCATGTCCCAATGGACTGAGGCCAAACATGTATGGCAATATCTTAAAACCTGAAAGAACCCGGCTCTGCAACTTCAAAACCCAAATTTTCAATATGAATTTGAAGTCTATAGCGACTCCAACAGTGGAAGTGATCCAGAAAAAAGACAAAGACACACTGGATAATTAGTCCTTTTGCGCCTGTGTCCAGTCTATTGGCACAGAAATTTGCAAACCATGGTCTCCCTATCCTCCACCAAAGGCAAAATTAAAGTGCTGGTGCTCACAACACAGAAGAAGATCTAGCTAACTCAGCTTCTGAGTGAAATGAATCAATCCCTCAAACCCACTCATTCCTTGTTCATTGATAATAAAGGGCTGGATGACTTAGTCAATCAAGAATCACATCATGGAGGACTTAAACATTTTGATACACAAATAAAGTGTCTCAGAGAAAAAAAGGAAAATCAATGGCTCATCACTCAACTCACTCCCTCTAACAGGATTTTGGCGGGCTATCTAACCAAGCCTGTTCTGAGGAGTTCCATTGTACACCTAACCTACCCCATAATGTCTTCTAACATCTGATCATGGTGGTGTTTTGTTATTGTTGCCTGGCACACCCCTGTCCTTGTGATCCTGTCCTAGCTATCCCTGCTGCAAACACTCCAGCTTCAAAATCAGATTACAACTTCTCCATTTTCTTTCATTCTGACTAACTGTCCCTGAATTCAGGGACCCCGGCTCATTCATCTCAACTTTGTTGCGTTCCTCATCTATCCTTCTTTTTCCCATTTCTCATCTATACATTTTTGACACATCCTCATCTGTACATTCTTCTATCCATCCCCAATATCTCCTGATCTGTCCATTTTTCATACACTAAAGCTCATTTGCAACTTCCCAATAATCTAAACCTCCTTCCTCTTTGCATCCCATTCCAAAGCTCCCCCCTCAACCTTCAACTCATCATCATCCATCTGCTAAAATTGCTACAAATCAAAAACTCAATTCCAATATCTCTAGTCCCCTCAACAACAATTAACATATTTATCAACATTAATTTTATCAGATCTGAGAAACATCAAAACTATCAACTTTCTTTTGTCTCAATCTCTGTTCTCATCATGTCCTATCTTCTCCAGACCTCCCAATCTGTTTAGTCTCCTTTGTGTTTATTTTGCATCTCATTATCATTCTTCTGTCAGAGAAATTCCTTGGTAAGAATCTTTGTCACAACCAATTTTCATCAATTTCCACTCTCACACGTGTTGAAGTTCCTTTTTGTTCTCATTTCCATTGGTCTTAGTTTGAGATAAAGCCCACTTTGATTTTTTCATATTTTTAACTTATCAAATGGAGATAGAAAAATCAAAATCAATGAGGAAATTATTCCTTTGAGCTTGAATCCAAAGAAAGATGAAAGATCTTACTGAGAAGGGGGCTTTTACATGCTTTGAGAATGAAAATCTTTGATTTGGAAGAGTTCAACCTTTCTGATAGCCAATTACACTTTTGAAATAGATGGTACACCTATGTAAGAAAGGTAATCACAGTTGGTGAAAGTGGCCGAATATTCAGGAACCCAATGAAATGAATGAATTTTTTGAGGGAAAAGTGGCTGATTTTTCCAGAGAGATGATCTTCCCAGTAGTTTAGACCAATGAGATGCTTCAATTATGGCTGAGAGTCTTGAATAGCTGTATCATGGATTTGGATGCTGATTTAATTGTAACTTTTTTGAACTAGATTATAAAGATGGGTGATGATAAATTCACAACTCCCAATCATGTGGGGGTTGCGTAGGGCCTTACACAGCCCAATTGACGCATGGGGCCCATAAGCGCATCAAATCGGTTGTTCAAAAAGCCATTTATTTATTTATTTATCAATTTATTTATTTATTTATTTATTTATTTATTTATTTATTTATTTATTTATTTATTTATTTATTTATTTATTTATTTATTTATTAATTTATTTATTTATTTATTTATTTATTTATTTATTTATTTATTTATTTATTTATTTATTTATTTATTTATTTATTTATTTATTTATTTATTTATTTATTTATTTATTTATTTATTTATTTATTTATTTATTTATTTATTTATTTATTTATTTATTTATTTATTTATTTATTTATTTATTTATTTATTTATTTATTTATTTATTTATTTATTTATTTATTTATTTATTTATTTATTTATTTATTTATTTATTTATTTATTTATTTATTTATTTATTTATTTATTTATTTATTTATTTATTTATTTATTTATTTATTTATTTATTTATTTATTTATTTATTTATTTATTTATTTATTTATTTATTTATTTATTTATTTATTTATTTATTTATTTATTTATTTATTTATTTATTTATTTATTTATTTATTTATTTATTTATTTATTTATTTATTTATTTACTTATTAATTTAATTAATTATTTATTTATTAATTTATTTATTTATTCATTTATTTATTTATTTGTTAATTCATTCATTTAATTTTTTAATTAATAATTTATCGATTTATCAATTTATTTGTTTATTCATTTATTGATTTATTGATTTATTTATTTATTTATTTATTTATTTATTTATTTATTTATTTATTTATTTATTTATTTATTTATTTATTTATTTATTTATTTATTTATTAATTTATTAATTTATTAATTTATTAATTTATTAATTTATTAATTCATTGATTTATAACTTAATTAATTGATTTATTTATTTTTTAAAAAAATCACCTTTTTTGATTTTTTGGTTGATTTCTGTTTTTTTATTCAATTTATTAGGGTGTACCAAAGTTAAACAAACCCACCATTTTTTGATGGCGGGTTTCAGCCCAAATCCGCAATTTCAAACCTGCCATTAAAAATCAAAAAAACCCACTTATTTCACATCAGACGTGTCAAAGTTAACATGAAATAAGTGGGTTTTTTCAAATAAAGTATTTAAAGGCTTCCGCCACCCATTCACGTCATCCACCCCTGGCTTCCCACCTTCTTCTGCCTTGGACCTCATTGCAAATTTTTTTACCTCCAGCCTCATCATTAAAAGATTCACAACTCTCATCACTTTATCACTCTCATCACTTTATCACTCTTATCACTTTATCACTCTCATCATAACTCTCATCAATTTATCACCCTAATCACTTGATCACGCACCACTTTATTGCTCTCATTGCTTCATTGCTCTCATAACTCTACCTCCAACAAGAACTTGTACCTCCAACCTCATCCAAAGAATCCAATCATTGTTTTGATTGCTCTTGTCACTTTATTGCTATCATCACTTTATATCTCTCATCAATTTATCTTGCTTTTCACTTAATCCCTCTCATCACCTTATTGCCCTTACTCTTTCCAAATGGCCCCTGAGCAAACCTCCCCCCAAAAGTCCACAAAAAATTCCAACACACCAAAGAAAACATTGCCAAGGAACTCCACAACAAACAATCCAACCCCATAAGCTTCCAAGGGCTCAAAAAATCCTCCCCCATCAGCTTCCAAGGGCTCAATTCAGCTGAAGAGAGCTGATCACATCATCCTGGTCAACTGGCTCAAAATTTCTTCTAACTATGATGCCTGCTTTGTATTGGAAAATGAAAAAAGTGTTGGCTGACCTCCATCCTCTAAGGTCAATGGTTATCTCCTTATGGCCAATGAACTAAAGAAAAAAACAAAAGGTAGGCTGGATTTTTCATCCAAACAGATGAGGGAGCAATTCAAGAATTATCAAGCCAAGTACAAAAAGGCCCACTCCATGTCAATCTCCGCCCAATTTGGTATCACCAACTCTGACAAAGCCAAGGGAATCAACTTGGAAGTTGATAAGTTGGACTCCATTTTTCCTTTCTATATTCAAATGGATGAAATCTTTGGAAAGAAGGCTAAAATCCCCACTTTAGCCTCTTTTGATTCCCAAAAATCCAATTCAGTCCATGCTGAGGACTTGGCTGGGGATGCTCAGCCTAGCAATGATGATTCTGAAGAAACCCTTGCCTTGGAGTGGCCCCCATCCAATTCCAAGGAGGATATTTAAACGCAATCAGCTCCAATCACATGTGCTTCTGTGTTGATTGATGTGTTAAAACATAACTTGGACCCCTCCCCTCCTTCTTTGGATTTCTCTCTTCCTGGGTTAGCAGATCTCATCAACCTTGCTGATGCAGAACAAGATACTCCTCAGTATCCATTACCCTCAACATTGGTTCAGGTAAGGAACCAAGCTCTTTTCTCTTCTGTCTGGTTAATCCTGACTGATTTATATTGTAAAAAAAGAGGCTCATCCATTCCAGAATGGCCAAACAATCAAGCCCATGGGGCCTCCCACATTGCCTTCAAACAATATTGAAGAATTTCAGACTCAAACCTCCTCTGCCAAGGGTAAGCAAAAGGCCTCCAATTCCATCAATATCAAACCCAAAAGTCATCAAAAGAGAAGAAACAATTCTGGTTTTTCAGGCTTTGAAGAAATCATGGAGAAGCAAGATTCGTGTGAGTCCATTGGATAAATATCCTTGCTTTCAAAATCATGCTCATTGCTTTTCCCCTTCAAAAAACAGTCAAATCACAAATTGAATCCAAAAAGCTTGAGTTTGAAAAGGAAAATTGGGATTGTCAACTGGCCATGGATTTTCAAAAGCAGAAATCCAAGAGTTTGGCTGATCAAAAAAAACAGGATGCAGAGTGGAAGTCAAACAGGATGAGCTAGAGTTTTAAAAAGAGGAAAAGTAGAAGGATCAACAGAAAGCACAAATGGAAAAGGAGAAGGAACAACTTAAAACCAAAAAAAAAGATAAGGTATCAGTAGCCTTGGCTTGCATTTGTAGCAGTAGAAAAGTAAATGAAATACAGCAGATAAATTGAATGCCAGGCTTGTAAATATATTTTCATGTTTAAAAGAAAAAGAAAAAAAATATTTTTGATTAAAACGTTTGAGAGTATTCTTAACCGCACCAACATACAGATCTTTTTTGTTTTTATTTATATTTCTTTTCTAGAGTAAATTTGGCCATTATTCAAGTCCCTAAAAGTGTTTCTAGTTGTTTTATTAATTTGAAGTGACATGGCCATACTGGTATGGGTTTCTGTTTCAAAAGCAGGAAAGGTACAGTGCTTTTACTTAGTAGCTGCCCAAACCATTTTGACTATACCTTTTTGCTTGAAATAAATTCCAAAGCCAAGGTCAAGAAAAACAAATTGGACATCCAATACTTGATATTTTTCTGTATTTTAACTAAGTCAACCATTTGATTTCTTGGTAGGAAACACAAGAAAAAGGAGTAGCCAGAGATGTTGCCTTTGTAAATATGAGGAGAGGTTTGAAAAGAATCCTAGGTGAAAGGGATGTGTGGGGAGCAATCAAAAGGTGTAGGCTTGGAGCCAAATTCCAACAAAGAGAAAGAGGGGATGTTGTTGTCCTTCATGGTATCACAGTTTGATTCAAAGGAAAGTTTGGCCAAATTTCAAAACATTTGTCCTAGAATTTGGGATAATTTTTTGGCCTTAAGGTTGAGGAAAGCATACTCTTGAGAAGAAGATCTAATGGATGATTCTTTCACATAAAGTCCAAATTACTCCAAAGGGTGTATCAATTTTTGCCATCCAACTGCCCACATTTTTACACCCCAAGATCTTGAAGGACAAACCGGGTTGACAATTTTTTTTTGAACCCTGAAGGAAAGTGGTGAAAAATTTGATGTCATTCTTATCTTGTTATGAGAGTTTACCCAAGGGCAAAAATTCAATTATTGCAACAAGGGCTTGGTGATCTGATCAATTGAGGACAATTACTTTTCAACCGTGGAAGAAATGTAACCGTTTGATTGTTTGTTTTTCTTGCTCAGACTCTTCCTGGGTGCATTTTTGAATATTCTTTTGCTTTCAGGCAACAATTGAATTGTACAGATCCAAAGGATGCAGTTTCCCACCAGACCAGACCACCTTTTCATTAATACCTTCCTAAGCAACCTCCAAAGATATTTTGGAATCTCTAATTTGAATCCTCTTTTGGTGAAGGGCCCTATTCTTCCCACCTTTCATTATGTTGGTAAATCCATCTCCTTTGATCTCAATCCCTCCCATCCATATACTCTGATTGGGGTGAGGAAAAAGATGGGATTTGATTGTTTTTGTAACATTTTGAGGCGGTCGGGAGAAGAATTGGACATTTACCAGTAGCAGTTGAGGGATTGAAAAAAAAGTCAGTCAAATGGAGATCATCTGTGAAACAAGATTCAATCAACAAAAATGAAACCAAACCTGGAATTGGTCCCAAGTTCACCAGAAACGTGATCACAAAAAAAAAACTGTACCAAAAAAAAACATCACATCAGCACCCAAAAAAAAAGGGGAAAAAAAACTTACAGGGATGTGAGGGAATCAGGCCGGGACTTTGGGTTGGGTTGGGGTTGGTCTTCAAAAAAAATGGCAGGTTTATAATGGTGGGTTTGCTAAATTTGATACACCCTATTTTAGTTTTTCATTTTTTTGGCCCACAACGCCTTTAGTTGTGTGGCACCAAACACGACTAAATTTGAGTTTTGTACGTTGTTTAGGGTGCTAAACAACACGGTACTGTTGTGTGGGGGCTACACAACTACAGTCAAGTTATTCAGAGGCTACACACATCAATTTTAGTTGCGTAGCGTGCCACACAGCCAATGTGAGTTGTGAATTTATTATCATCAAATAAGAATAGCCAATATATGACCTGATAAAACATTTGATGTAGGAATTTAGTCATTCTATTATTGAGTTAATATTATTTCCAAAATTAAATTCTTTGTTTGCCAAATAGGAGACAAATTTTCTTTTGAGACAAATCCAGTTCACAAGAAGGCAGTGTGAAGTAGGAGGATTTGACAAGAGAAATTTTGGTGAAGTTTTCTTGATAGCTTCATTAGAATTGGTGGTGGTTTATACAATTTTTTGAGCATTCCAAGATGGGTGGAGGTCCCAGGAAAGAATTTTGATTCATACTGAATTTATGCATTCCAAATGCCTCAAAGGGGGATCCAGAACCCAAGTGGGGTTTATTGTAATTCTTTTTTTGTTTGATCTTTGAGACAAAACTAGTGCCTCAAAAATTAACAAAAAATAAATTTTTGAAAACATAAATAAATTATTTAAAATCTAAATCTATATATATTCCAGTTCATCATTACTTTTTTCATGAAAAACCAATCAAAAAAGGATAAACAAAAACAGACCATACCTTTTCATTTGATTTATTTTCTTTGGGTTACATAATTTGAGGGGTAAAGGATGTGAAAAGAAGTCACAATCATTTTAAGTTGGATATTTGGATTCCATTCTAAATTTATTTCAAAAAAAATTGTGGAAATATTGATTCCAGACCTAAAAAAACAAAAAAAAAATTGGGATAGAGGCGTTAATTTCAAGTGTTTTTCCGTTGGAGTCCATTTTTGGAGGCTCAGGATACATCCAAAAAATCTGAAAAAAATATTACAACATTCTTTTATTTTTTTTAAAAGTTTTTGAGAGCTTTGTTCAAAAGAAAAAAATCAATTAAAAAGGAAAAGAAAAGGATCCAAAAGTGCAATGGTTTTTATTTTTTTGTTTTTTTGAATGAATTTTTTAAAGTTGCAGAACACATCCAAACATTCACAACAATATATGAGAATGATCATTGATTTATTTTCCTAATTTATGAATGCTCAAATTACCAAAAAAAAAATGAATTCAAAAGGCAAATAAAAAGGTGCAAAAGTCCAATGAGAAATATGATTTTGGATTTTTTGAATGAATTTCTTAAGTTAAAAGAATACATCCAAAAATTCTGAAATAAATATTTGAAATTTATTTTATTTATTTTCTGAATTTCTGAGAGCTGATACACCAAAAAAAATAATGAGAAAGGCAAAAACAAAGATCCAAAACTCCATTGAAATATTCATTGTTTGAGATTTTTTTAGTTACATTTTTGAAGGGTTCATTGATGAAATATTTGGCTCCAGATACTCAATTTTGGTTTTAGTTACTCTTTCTAAAACAATCAATTCTTTGTTTGGTTCAGTCTGTATAAAAATGAGGAAAAAATGGGAGCAGAGGTATGATGAAGGAATTCTGGAGTTAGTATGAGAAACAGGGCTTCACATCAAGGCAGAGGTGATTATACAGGGAAATCTGACCAAAAGTTCTGGAAAAAAATTTATTGAATTCTTGGTCTATCTTTGTCTTTCCTTGGTTCTGTCTGTCTGCTTGACTGTTTTTCTAGGTCCTTATGTCTTTCTGGGTCTTTCCATTGCTCTCAATCCTTCTGTTCACCTTGTTCTTGTTCTTGTGGGAGGTATCTAAGGTTGACTGGTTGAAGATCCAGAGGATGTTTTTTTTTCTTGATCCTCTTGGTCTAACATGGTCTTCCCATTGAGCTTGGTTGGTGGCCTTGGTCTTTCTTGCTGTTCCTGGTGTCTGATTTGGTTTTTCTCAGGTCTTGCTGTCCACCTCAATTGTGTCATAAATATTTTCCATCCTTCAATTTTATTAACAAAGAGCCCTTTAGAGTTTGCTTGTATGTTTTTAGAAAAGTGCCAAGTGAAAAATTGTCTTGATGACTCAGGGAAACTAGATTCAATAGCAAAAATCAGAGCTTTTTCATGGTCCGTCACAAAGACTTTTGGAAGTCTCTCAGGATCATAAGCCAACTCCTTTAATGCATTTAAAGACCAACTGTATAACTCAAACGTTTCTTTTGTTATAAAAACCAGAGCTTTTGTGAAAGTTTTCCAATTGGCTGTCATTCCTACAACATGCAATAGTGGGTTTTTGTACTTATTTGTCCTATAAGTACAATCCAATATAGCAATATGATGGAATTTTTTTGAAAGCTTTACTGCATCTGCATGTGCTAAGTACAGGGCACCCAAGTGACCCTTTCCACTGAAACTTGACCGGTAAATCCATCTTGTTTCTTCAAGCTGTTCATAGAATACCTCCATAACACTTTTTCCATTTAGTTGTGCAAGTGTTACCTTCCACTTAGTGTTATAGATTTTTTGGTCATCAACATAATCCTGCCCATCAATCTTGCTCAATTTTCTCTGAAGTTGTAATGTATTGAGCCCATAATTCATGCCTTCTATTAGATTATCTAAGTCCACCCCCAAGATTCTTCTCAGTTTAGGATGCACAGAGGGATGTTCAGATGGTTGATGGTTATGTTGCATTTCTTTATGGGAGATTTGCCAAAAGGGGTCTGCCTCCGTGCAACTTGCATGGATTAAAAACTTGAACCCAACCTTCCTTGTGTGAGTTTGTTTAGAACTTTTGGTAAGAAGATTTCCTGAATAGGAACCATGTCTATCACAGGCTAAATCTACATATTTTTCACGCTTTGAGTTGAAAACTGTTAAAGCATAACCATACTTCATTTCCCATGTTTGAAAATAGTTTTGTGCCTCTTCCCTAGTATGAAAAGCTCTCAAGGGAGGTGGGTCAAGGGGATCTTGCATAGTTACATAGTTATATTGATGGCATGCACTCCATCAGTTTCCATCAAATAAAATCAGGCAAAGACAAGTAACATAAAATTTTACTCACAACCAGAGGTCCAATCCCACTGTGAAAAATTTTTTTCCTCAATTTTCACCCTTGAGGAGGATGCAATTGGGACTTCCAATGTTTCATTAACCAAATCCTTTTTTTTTCCAAAGCTTTGTTGATGGCTCTATCAATGCAGACCTTCCAAGAAGCCATACCAGAAGAAGGAGGGCTTGCCACTGTTCCCATGCAAAAAAAAATGCAATGGTATACTTCAGTATTCAATCCAACTTTCAGTTGAACAAACAAAGTTTGCTCATTTTTGAGTTGAGAAAGAATTGTTTTCAGAATTTTATATGATTTATGATTTCAGTTTTCAATTTAATTTAACTTTGGTTTCACTTCAATGTCTCTTTGGGATGGCAAGGTGTGGAACAACAGTCCCACAAAGTATGCTTTAATCCCAAATTTGGGTTGAAAGAACCCTAGTGTGGTCCAGGGGGTTCCCAAAATTGTGGGGCAACTTCTGGGGGTTCCATGGCTCCTACAAATCCCCCGGGGTTGCGCGTTGTTAAAACAGCCATTTGCAGTTGTCTTTGGGCCCCCGTGGCTCATTTGAGCCGTGTAGGGGCCTACACAACTACCACACGGTTGGAGCCTTGAATTTAACATCACCCTCAGAAAAAATGTCATTGAAAAAGTGTTGAAAAGTGGAAGGAGCATTGCAGAGGCCAGAAGGCATGAAATTATACTCATAACTGCCAAACTTTGTTCTCATTGTGTTCAGATACTCATGACCTTTTGCAATGCAAATTAGGTTATAGGCACCTTGAAGGTCTAACTTTGAGAAATAAGGAGCTCCATGGGAGAGAGTGAGGAGGTGCAACATAGGTGGTACTGGATATGCATTCTTCTGGTTTACCTGATTCAGTTTCCTGTAATAACAGTACAGTTGTTTTGGAGGTTTTAGCATAGGTGCAAGACAATAGAATATGAGTGTACAAGGACATAATGGATGAGACGGGAAGGAATGAAATGTGAAGACAATGCAAATTTATAGGTGTAGCTTATGCAGGGTAAGGGACTAGTCCATTTTCAAACTATACAGTTAATATGGCTTTCTAGCCATGAGTTCATGCTAGTGTGAGTGAATGACCAAGAGTGGAAGTTTGAGGGTTGATGATACCCAGGGTAGAAGAGCAAGGCTCTAATGGATGTTCAACTGGCATAGATTTCACTGCAAGATTTGCAATTATATGCTGAGTCAGTCACCAAGATTGGAAGGTTGTTACGCAAGCCAGAGTTAGTAAGCGGAAGGCACCATTGATTTTGTGTTTTATTTGTGTCATGATTATGGACTGAGGTAGATGGTACTGGGGAAAGGATATGTCAAAGTAAAGAAGGAAGTAACCCTTAACCTTGAAGCGTGAAACTAAAAGCAAAAGCCAAATCTGGTTGGGTGGCTGTACTGAGGTAAATCAAGGATCCAATTGCACTTTTGTAGTTAAAGTTTGAAAATTTGAATTTATTTACATCATCTTCTCAAGCTGGTTTAAGGTGGACATTTAAGATCATCAATGTGGCTACTGTTCTACAGTCTGTCATTCCATACTCATGAAGTATTGATTTGGAATAGTGAGCTTGAGAGATCTCAATAATGTTTTCTCTTTGATAAATTTAATGCCAAGCAGGAGTTCATTTTTACCCAGATCTTTCAAGTCAAAATATTTCTTGATTTAAGTTTTGAAGTTTTCATCATTTTTACCAAATATAGCAATATTATCAATGTGAAGGAAGATCCAGATTGCTGAAGTTCCTCCAAAATAGAGGACACAAGCACCAGCAATTGAGGAGGAGAAACTGGATTGTATTAGCCAGTTTGCAATTTGATAATACCAAGAAAGTGGGGCTTTCTAGAGGCCTTATTATGATTTATTCAATCAATAAGAGAAGTTGTTGGGAAGATCAACACCTTGAGGTATGGATATATGTACTTCTTCATCCAATACCTCATTAAGGAAGGCTGATTTTACATCCAATTTATAAAAATCAAGGTCATTTGAGGCTGCATGAGCAATCAAAGCCCTTAAGAAATTGATTCTTCATGTTGGAGCAAATGTATTTGAGTAATATTTCCCTTGAAATTGGGAAAACCCTTGAGCGCACAGTTGTTCCTTAAATTCCATAAATTTTTTTGTATGATCCCTTTTCTTTTTCAAAACCCATCTTAATCCTATCAAATTACCTTCTTGTTTATCCACCTTTTTTCACACACCCAACTTCATGATTGAATCTATTTCTTTCTTGATTGAAATCTTCTGATTTTATTGATCAATTGATTCCATTGTTTCTTTATACATTCTTGGCGTATTGGGGGGATAGGCTGATGTGAAGTGTGCTTCCGGTCTTGGAGGATAAGGGAGAATGTTAATGGGAGTGATGTTGCCCTCAAATCTTGTAGGATGCCATGGTACAACAACTTTGATGCGCTTTGGGCCAGTGATTGGAATTAATTCAGAATTCAAGGATTTTTCCACCAATGTCTGCAATACCTCTGATTCAAAATGATGGTCCAGGAAGTGAGTGTATTCATTGGTCATTGCCGATGCATTCATCATACGCCTGTTTTCTCTAGTTTGAACGCTTTGATTTATTACTGGTGGCCATCCTTACAATCAAAGAAAAAAGTGTCCTCTTAGAGCTAAATATTTTCACACCTTGTGAAGACCACTTTCTTGTCTTGAAGCCAAAGAATTCTATAGGAGGAAGTGTTTTTTTCATAGCCAAGCAATATTCCTTTGCCACCAATAGGACCTATTTTCCACATACTTTGTGTTTTGGAATGGAAATGAAGGCTTTTCACCCAAAAGCTCTGAGGTTTTTAATGCCAGGAGCCTTGTTTGTCAACAGATAGTATGGAGACTGATTATTTTGTGAGGCCTTCTGAGTGAGATTTGATAAAAAATGTCAGTGTTAACCCCCTCACCTCAAAAGTTATTTGGAAGATTGGATGCTTTGATCAATCAGTCCTCCTTGCTGAGAATTTTCCTATTTGCTCTTTCAGCAAATGAATTATTCTCTGGTGTTTTTCCTGGTGATAATACATGAAAAAAAAACTATTATGCCCCAGCTCTTTAAATTCTTTTTTCAAAAATTCACTGCCCCAATTGAACACCACGTTCTTAATTTTGCAATTTTGAAGATTTTCCATCAAGTTTTTGAGGATGAAAAAAAGTCTCAGATTCTTCTTATTTAGTTTTTAAGAATCTTAAAAATTTGAAGGAATAGTAATGATCAATCATCAAAGGGAATACTTATATCCTGAAATTGTTGCCAGGTTGATTGGTCCAACTAGATATGAGTGAATAAAATCAAGCGGTGTGCTGACTTTTTTGAAGGTACTGAGATAAGGCCTTGCTGTTAATTTTGAATTTTGACAGATATTAAAGTCTGTGGAGCTTCTAATATTAAAACCCATCTATATTAGTATTTGATTGTTTACATGCCCTAGTCAATGGTGCAAAAATCAGAGTGAGCTGGGGCAAGGAAAATATTTGGTGCTGAAAATGTAACAATCATTAATCTATTGAAAATGTTCCCACTTAAGAGAGAATTTCTTTCATTGAGGATTGTGAATGAATCATCATATTTTATGATAAAGACGGAATTATCAATGAGAGGCAAAAGGACTATCAATTTCTCTTTAAGTGTTGGAACAAATAAGCAATTGACTAGACAATGTGTTACATTTTCAACAGTTATTATGACACCTCCTTTTCCTTCAGCAAGAAAATGAATTCTCTTTTTTCCAGTTCTTACAGGCCAAGGTGTAGAAGGTTTCAATTAATAAATTTGTAAGAGTTATGAAACATATGGTGAGTTGCCCCACAATTTATGATGGAAGTTTAGCTTTTTGAGTGAACAGGGACAAGCAATTCATTTCAGCCATCCAGATTGTAGCCCGCAGAAATGCTTATGTGGGAAGAAGGGGCTTTGGATTGTTCTGATTTCCTTTTCTCCGGTCTTAAGTGAGAAAATTTGATCCAGCACTTTTCTGCTTTGTGGGTGGTGACCATAGGATTATCTTTAACATTTGCACATTAGTAGAAAGTTTTGGTTGGATAGTTTCTGTTGGACTAAGTGTTGAAGGCTGTGAATCCAGCTAGAAGTTTACTTTGAGCAATCTTTAGATTTGAAGTGATGTACATAACTATGAAGTCTCATAAGTTTATTATTTGGGTTTTCGACGGCAGATTTATCCATAGCTAATCCATCAATAAGATGGGAAATGCGAGTGTCTTTGCATAGCTTCCCAAGTATTGAATAAGACAATATATTTTCTGGAATTCAAATATTGACAGAGACTACGTCTAACAGAAATTTCCTGCATTTCTGATAGAGATTTGAAGATCCCCTTCAAAGAAAATTGCTTCCCATTCCATCCATACACACCCTCAATTTAAAGTGGTAGTGGAGGCATACTGGCTATTAATTTTTGTCATTGTCTTTGGTTTCAGAGTTCATAAACTTGATAAATACAGTCTCATTGATTCTTCTAGTGATTATTCCTACAGCTTTGTAACTAGCTTTATTCCACTTGTTGAGTGTTGTGGCATTGGAATTGTCAGCTGGTTCTTTCTCAAAGAAATCAAGAAGTTCTTTGGAAAAAAGATGAATCTTCATTCCCCCTTTCCAAACATGTAAATTTGTGCCATCCAGCACTGGGATGAAAGAGATATCTTTTGAGGAGTATTTCTTGTTCATGGTGTGTAGATAGGATGTCCTCCTTTCTTTTGGATGTGGCATTTGGGACTGTAAATCTGTTAAATTAGCAGGCTGAAAAAGTTTTTTCATTAATCAACCCATGAGAAAAGATGATGCAACACAAATTGAAACAAAAATGTACCTGAAAAAGGTGAACACAAGCAAAAATATGAAATTGAGGTTTTGAGGCGCAGTTATCATATGACAAGACTATATTTGGGGAGAACTCTGGTGAATGAGTTTGACAGAGCAGCAGTAGGACAGTCAGTTCATGTAAATAAGGTAGGCTCTGTTGTTCTACAGGGAACAGACACAACATAAGGCAGAATAGAGTGAGAATAAATAGGAAATCATATTGAGAAATGACAATATGTACATCAGGATAACAGATGGTTGAAAATTGATTTTTAGATACGTTGGAGCAATGCCCCATTCATTTAAAAAAATTGATTTCTGAGGAGAGATGAAAATGCATGTTTTTTCAAAATTCCTTAGACACACACGGATAGCGCAACAATTAGGGAGAATGTGTACTTTTGTAATGTCTTAGAGCACAAGCCTACATGATTTCAGATCAAAGCGCATCACCAAGAGTGAGAGCTCCATGCACAACTGAGAGAATCTATGAATATAAAAGAGCCCAATCAAGGATGATATTAGATCCCCCATCACTTCCACTCTTCTCCACAGGGGATCTACTATTGTAAGAAATTTTCCTTTGCAATCATGTTCAAAACCTTAACTACGTTCTAAAGTCTCACATCTCAGCTGTACTCTGATTTTCTAAATCCAGGAGCTGTTGTTCTAGGAAGTGGTCTTTCTTAGCCAGTAGCTATGTCTGTACCTTACCTGCGTTGACTAGGCTCCAAATTTTACATGGTAGAAAGAGAAACAATCCAAAATTTCACCAATATCTCAATCACCCACATCAATCCAAGTACCCACTGCCAACCCGGCTGGGCCCTCCATTAGCCCAAATGTTCCACCATTGTGGTGGCATTTTATAGACAAAGATTGGTAACCAGTTGCTGCCTGCACATATATGACTGCAACAGGAGAATGGGATTTGGGTGGCTATGGGAAGGTGCGACAGGAAGTCATGTTAAGCTCAGGGGGCTCTGAGTAGGGTGTGGAGGGACTCTTGAGAAGAAAAAACTGGGCGGAAGCAATGGCAACGGGAGAATGGCATTTTGGGTGGCTATGGGATGGCGTGTTGGGCGGATGTGGACAAGCGCAGGGGGCTCCAAGTAGGGCGCCGCGGAGGGCCGCTTCATGAGAAGGAAGAACTGGGTGTGCGTAATGGAAGACATGTGCAGAGGATTGGATGGTATGGGTAAGGATTAGGGTTAGGATAGGGTTCTGGTTCTAGGGTTCCCTTCTGATTTTTTCTAGGATGTCATTGGGCTTTTACTTAGGTTATGTTCGAGAGGGAGGACATAAAGACCTCACTCTCAGAGCTTGTTTGGGGATGGGGGGGATATACCTCATACCACCACGGTATGAGAAGGAAGGAAGGAATTTGTCTATCTATCTATCTATCTCTCTCTCTCTCTCTTCAAGGGCACATCCCACCCCTTAAAGACGCTAGAATCAATACTTTCCAAACCTGAATGGAAAAATTGGAGATCCTTAGTCTATTGTTTCCACATCTGGGGTTCTTCCCAGGAAAAATATTTTGTTAAAAGTCACTCAAACGTAACCAAATGTGATGCCCTCTAAAAACCTCCCAAAAATCAATTTTTCTCCTGTATCTTCTTCCTCCTCAGGCTCTATAGCCCCAAACCCGTTTTTAACGCATCCTCTTACTCCCTCTTGCCAGCCTGTTCTCATCCAGCCGCAGGATTAACCTCACATTTGTTTCATCACTGTGGAAGTGGAGTGATTCATCTTGCAATATGAAGTGATTGCAGAATCTTAAGGCGCATTGGATTTGGACAAGGCACGCCTTGTCCTCCTTTTCATGATGGACAAGGAAATGGTTAGGTAAGTGGAAGGGATGGAAGGCTATAGGAACCTTGAATTTTCAAAGCTGAAGGGGGAAATTTTGGGAAGGTCACAAAAATGCATACCGCGGTTCCGTGGGAGCAACTTTGAGAGGGTGGCTTGGGGGGCAAGCGCGCAAAATGGGGTCTGGTATCAAGCTGAATTGATGGATTGTGGGGAAAAGTGTGCCCCAGCCCTACCACTGGCAGCCCTCCCTTGGGCTAGCAAACTAGCAGAGTTGGCAAGGGACCTAAAGATCTTCATGAGATGGATGTTGCTGCACCGTTGTGGTTTGCCACCTCACCCAGAGGAGGGTTTTCAGCCATTGAGCGCACCCGTGGCTTGGGTATGCACATATGGTGGCAATAATGGCTATTGTTGGTTGGGACGCAAGAACCAAAAAAAGGATTCAAACATGGGGTTGGGCCGTCTGGGGGGGACAGGATATGTGTTTTTCAAGCGTGTTTGGACAGAATTGGGTCAGCCTGCCGCCATGAAGCAAGCGCAAAAGTGGGGACAGGAAGCGGAAGTAACAGAAAAAAGGTCCCTTGGCATTTCCACCGGGGCTGGGTTGTGGCAGCCGCAGGGGGAAGCCAAGGAAAAGCTGTTGGATGCGGAGCAAAGGTGAGGTGAGGTGGATAGGATGGAAGTGGATGTGGAGGAGAAACCGCTGCAACCTGCTCCAAGACCTGTGGAGTAGGGTTTGAGAACCAATGGGCAGTAGAAACTTCTTGCAGAGAAGGAGGGAGCAGCAGATATTGCGCGTGGTTTGGGAACCAATGGGCAATGAATGGGTCTTTTGGAGAGGAAGGTAGCAGTGTGCATTGTGCAGGGGGGGACATGAAACAGGATTCCAAAGTTGGCAGTGGTGGAAGGGATGGTTCAGGTGTCAAAGGATTGCAACCAAGGTCAGACCCCTTCTAAGGCAATTAGAATGCATGTGGTGTGGAAGGGAGCTGTTTAAGGCTCCAAAAGGTGCTAGGACGTGGCAGTTACGTGGAGGGGAAAGGTGCTGTTTGGGCTCTCCTCCTGAGTGATACAAAAATACTTAAATGTAACCAAGATCAAGGTCCAGAACCTGGTAAATGAGGAATCAAGGAGTAAAGGATAAAGATGATAGTAGTTTAGTAGCAATGGAACAGCACTATCTGAGCCAAGATTATGTGGGAAAAACTTGGAAAAAAGAAGCTAAAGTTTGTTTAGTGTTCAAAGAACAAAGCTGTTGTATGTAAACAATGCCCACAAGCTAATAACTCTGATCATCAGCAGAAGATTGGGAATGATCAACTCAAACCCAACCAGCCTCCAGGTTCTCAATGAAACTGCCCAAATCTCCGCAATCAAGCGCTTGAAGGGTACCAGATAACTGAGGGTGGCTGTAAAAGACAAAGCACTATGTTTAAGAAGCTCTAAAATCAAACAGTAACTGATTTGAAGCAAGGATAACCTCAACACTTCTGAAGGAACTCAAGAGTAGGCTGGCAGAATGCAACTCCAAACAAATAAGGGAGGTATAACACTCTAGGTCTTAAGCTTCATAAGACCTCTTCAATCAATCGTGATTGGCTCCAGAAATATGATCAGGGAGGGATAAAGACCAGTATGGTAAGAGAAAGGGATCACGGAGTGGTATAACACACTCAAGAATTCCAACAGACAGAACTCTCTTCAAGTAGAAAAGCTATTGTTTGGTGATAAGGATCAGGCCACAGAGGGGCAAAGACTAAGGATCAATGGATCAGGGGGAATCATAGATATACCCAGGATGAGGATGAGGATTTGATTTCACTAATAAAGGGGGAACATTTGCACACTCCCCTGGATGTTTGGAAAAGGCAGGGGAGAGCCCCTCCTTTTATAGACCATGAGTCCCTGTAGAAAATTTACAAGAGAGATTTACAAATAGAGCGGAAAAGATTTTTTTTTTTTTTAGAATTGATTGTCATGAGAAAACAAAAGAAAAAAAGAAACACTCAGAAAAAAAAAAGAGTTGAATCAAGACCCTGGCCCGTGCCAATGATGGGCACGGGCAAGAGAGTAGCTAGTGGGACGCCCGCGGGCATCCTGATGGGCCCAGGCAACTTCTGAGACCGCGGATGACCGCCAGCAGGTGGCTGACAGGCACTGGAAACAGAAGAGACCCGCGTAGGAAACAGAAAAGACGCGCGGGAGATCAGTGAGCTAGGAGGGGAGGAAGACGGGTCAGATGGGTTGAGGGTAGAGGACAAGTTGTTGGTTGTTGGTTGTCATTGTGGGAGGGTGATCTGGGAGGAGGTGCAGTGGTCTGGTGACTTCATCCGTCTTGGCTAGGATGGTATAATCACCCCTAGTGATTCAATCATTGTTCTTGAATTGGATTTCGTTTGGGGATGGTAATAAGAAGAAATACGTCACTGAGAGACAGATTGGGAGGATTGAACTAAAACCAAGGCCTATCTGAACTCCAAATCCTCTCAGTAGCCCCCAAAGAGCGGAACCGACAACACAAGCTGTGCCGGTACTGGATGCAAACCAAGTGACACCAGGTTGAGTGGGATAACGAGTGGTGATTTGTAAGAAGGTCATCTCGCCTAATTCAGACAATAGACTGGCTAGACTGATTGTGAATAATCTCATCAGGAAGGATGAAAAGATGAAAATGACAATCATTCTAGAAAAACTGAGAGCCAAGCAGCTGAAGATCCTCTGAGGATAACAAATGGGACCTTTGACAAAGTAGGGCAAAGCAATCTTGATCACAAGGGAGGGTGAGATATTGGCGAGGAGGATGATACCGGTGGGAAGATTGGAGGGGACCAAATCCAAGGCAGCCAAGAGGATGATGACGTAGAGTACATTTTTTAGTAGACCAAATAGGGATAAGGCCACACAGAATTTGAGGTGGGAGTGATATGATTGGATGAGGGGGTAGGAGTAGGAAGGAGTCTGTTGGATGGATTGGTGTGAATCTGAATTGGAAGGAGGGTTGATAATTGAGTTGAGTTTGGCGTTTCTGGTGATGATCCTCATCCTCAGCCTGCTCATTGATTGATGTTTGTGGTGATGTTGCGGTGGTAATTGTAATGGTGATGGTGATGGTGATGGTGCGGGACAGAAAACCGCGAGGCAAGCTGGTCTCCATCCGCGCGTTTTCCAAAAGGGTGGAAAGCAGCGCAAAGCAAAGGTGACTTGAACATAGGACCAGGCACTGGGAACCGAGAGATCTTCCTAGACAACTAGGAGAAGGGAGGGCTGAGGATGGGGAACTGCACTGAGAAAAGATTTCAAAAAAAAGTTTTTTTTTTTTGATGTAAATGGAGGCTATAAAAAAATTAATCCCATACTGGTCCACAGATGTCCCAGATTGGGCACCACAGCGGGGCATGGGGAGTGCGTAGAGGATGGGTCAATGGCAGAAATGTTGCAATTTCAGCTAGGAAGAGATTTGGGATTGGCGTGACAGACACATGGGACATGGCTTCAGGTGCGGAATGGGGAGGGACTTGTTTTCAACAGTATTGTTGGGAAAATAGAGGATCGGGTTGCGTGGGTTTTGGCGGAAGACACTTGCAGATGGCAGTTTGGGACAAAAATTGGCAAACTTGCCCCATGTGGGTTTGGATAAAGCCGCGCCTGACTTTTCTTCTGATGGAATGGAAGGTTGCAACCCGCTGGGGAAAGCAGCCAAGTTGCAGGTGGATCTAGTTCAGATGGTGGTTTGGTGAGGGAGAAAGTTGTAGAGACTCCTTTGGGATTGGTTTTTTTTTGCAGATAGCTTTCTGGCAGTCACTTGAGGGGGAATTTAGTACTACAAATATTTGATAAAATAGAGGAATGCTAAGAGTGGTTTTGAATTGAATTCCCCTCTAAGTACTATAGTAAGTCTCACAACAATAAAATAAAAGAGAATTTTGGCTGATTTTTCAAATATAGTTGCTACTATAGTAGTCTCTATCAGACTTAGGATCAATTTATCCACTATTTATAAGGAAGAAATGGTGGAACAGATAATTGACTGTGGCTATAGAAGCTGATTAAGGGAAGAATCCTTTATCCAGTCTTATCCATTATAATTTTTTTTTGTTTTATTGGTTACAAATGAATAATCATTTTGATTTTACCGGTGGTTGTTTGATAAATATAACAGTTGATCATTGTTGTTAATGGTTGATATCCTTTATAAGGATTCAATATCTTTTATAAGGATTCAATGTCTTTTATAAGGGTAAAATATCTTTTATAAGGGGTGACAACCCCAGGCTGGGTGCCTGGGTGGATGTTGATGGGCCAGATGGCCTGATATGGGTAGTGATACCACTTAGATAGGGCAGAGAGGCCCTCCTTAAATATAAATTCCTTCTCCCAGAGGTGCTCAAGGCTGCCCCTGAGGGTTCTCCCTGTTCTGGTGAGAAACAGTGAGATACAATTACATGAGACATTTCTTCTGGTTTGAAAACGCTTGTACAGTTACATGAGGCATTTCTGCTGGTTGGAAAAAGCTTGTAAAGGGGTTTCATGCATGCACAGCCCTGCATACACTGCTATGAAGTGCATATACAATATATTCCTTTGCAGTACTGGTAGTTTTTTATTTCTACTTGATTCTTCCTACATGTGTTTCTGTTCAATCACTGGTGGTTTGTTTGGTGCTATTTGATTCTACCTACATGTATTTCTGTGCATTAATGGTTCTTTGTTTGGTTCTGCATGGTCTTGACTGCCTGCATATATTTCTGGGTAGCCCTGTGTTACTCATACTGGTGGGTTGATTGGTTGTCCCATGCTTCTAACTATATAAATTTCTGTGTGGTGCTGGGGTTGTTTTTTTTGGCTCTGGTTGAGCCTAGTTTCACTTTCTCCTGCCTACAATACTCCTATATAATCCTGTACAGCTTTTTGTATGTATATTTGATTTTTTTTAAGTTGAGACTGGTTTCACTTCCTCCTACCTGTACTGTTCTTGTATACTTCTTCACAGCCTTCTGTATGTATATTAGCTTGCATTCTGGGTGAAGGAAGTGAAAGGAGCTGAACTAGTTGCACTGCCTCCTGTATATGTATTGCTGTATTCTGGCTGAGGTGACAGGGTGGGTTTATGGTCCTGGTGTTGAGGTAAGCTGTTACTGGTATGTACTTGAGGGTTTCCAAGGTATTTCTTTATTGCTTCCTCAGAGCTTTGACACCTTGTTGGGTATGAGTTTTCCAAAGTTGAAGGTTTATTGCGCTGTATCTTCTAATCCATGAGGGATAGAGGGTTACTTTGGCTGAGTGACTATAAGTTATTTTTTATGTAGAATCCATTTATGAGGTTAATTTGAGGGTTTGATATGTTATTATACTAAAAAATTGAGTCTGATGGCTATACAACAGGTTTGGTCTACCACAGCGTGGGTAAGGCGCGATTTGGGTCCATACACGCGTGGAACAGCCCTACAAGCGGAAGGTGGGACAGACAAGCAGTGATGTGATGGAATTGAGAAAAAACCTTTTTCTTTCTTTCTCTTTTTTTCTGGGTCTGTTTCTCTTTATTATCTGTTTCTTTGTTTATGGACGGGCAAAATGGGCACAGATGGGTATATGGTTGAAGTGTATGCAGGACAAGCTTGCCTTGGTAAGGGGGTGCTCTAGCCCGTTCACAGCTGGAAAAACTAGGCACCCCAGAATGTTTTTTTCCTATTTTCTCTCTCTCTCTCTGGGAGTTGTGCACGCGCTGGTGGCTTGTTGTTTTTTTGTTTTGCAGAAGGGGAAGGCAAACTGTGTGGCAGTTTGTCTGGGGTGGACCAGGTACCTCTCCAGAAGCTTGGGGATTTACAAAGGCACAATGGAATTAGGAAGCATTGCTGGGCATTTGCGGGCAAAGCAAATTGGTACTTGGAACTTTCCTCTCACTGACTTAGGGTACAAGGATGGTAGGTGGTATGGTCAAGGTAATTGTGGGAAGACCTCTGGGTACAGATCTCAACTTGGGGGAAATGTGGTGGTATTTTATAGACACAGATTGGTAACCGGTTGCAGCTTGAAAAGAATCAAGGGAAATGGGATAATGGGATTTTGGTGGCTTTGGGAAGGCGCAAAAGGCAGTCACAGTAAGCGTGGGGGGCTCCAAGCAGGGTGTGGAGGTCCTCATGAGAAAAAAAAACGCACAGAAGCAATGGAAACAGGAGAATGGTATTTGGGTGACTACGGGATGGTGTGTTGGGCGGATGTGGACAAAGGCAGGGGGCTCCAAGTAGGGGCGGCGGAGGGCCGCTTCATGAGAAGGAAGAACCAGGTGTGCGTAATGGCAGGCAAGTGCAGAGGATTGGGTGGTATGGGTAATGATTAGGGTTAGGCTAGGGTTCTGGCTTCTAGGTTTCCCTTCTTATTTTTTGCTAGGCTGTCATTGGGCTTGTACTTAGGTTAGGGTTGAGAAGGAGGACCTAAAGACCTCACTATCAGTGCTGTCTTGGGGAGGAGGAGGATATACCCCATACCACTACGGTCTGGGAAGGAAGGAAGGAATTATTCTATCTATCTATCTATCTATCTTTCTCTATCTCCCTTCAAGGGCGCATCCCACTCCTTACAGAAGCTAGAACCAATAACTTCCAAACCTAAAGGGAGAACTTGGAGAGCCTTAGTCTCTTGTTTCCATACTTTTAACCACCCAACCCTTTGTAAGGGAATCTACCACCACATCCATGGATCCTGTGACTAGAAGGCTTAGATACACAATCCAGGAAGAGGTAATTAACCTCCTATCAAAACTCTTCATCTCAGTAAAAATCAACAACACCAATTATGGTACCTAGTCAACTGCAGTTTTGGTAGCACTTAAAGCCATAGATTTTGATTAATACCTGATTGACAATAAACTGGTCCCCAAAAATAAATCAACCTTACATCACCAGGCCACCAAAACTTTACTCTCCTCTTGGCTAATAAACCACATCAATAGTCAAAATACTTCCAGACTTAAAACCAAATACCAAGCCTCTACCAGAAAAACTAAATACACAAGCCCAAAAAACATATAGAACACATTAAAAGAGTTCCATCTCAAACATTCTAGCCATAAAGGTTTTGAAGTCCAAAAATAACTCAGACTCATAAAGCAAGGAGGGGCTCCATTGCTTAGAGAAAACTTACACAAATTTGAAAACATTAAGTCTCAAATACTTCAATTCAGAGGAAATTTAGACAGTGAAAGCTTGGTTTTTACACTACTCAAATCCCTCCATCCAAGGTACTCAAACAACATTGAATCCATCCTGAAATTAATAAAACCTCTCACGTAGGCACAAGTACATGAGGAGCTTTTACAAACGCACAATTTTTCAAACCTCAAATAAACAAAATCAACAAACAAGGAAGAAAACTTAAGAAATCTCCAAAATAGCAATCAATGGTCCACAAAATAAAAGTTATTATGCCTTCAAAATCCAACTCAATGCCATGCCAGAAATGAGAACTCCAGAGGTGCTTGCATTGAAAAGAAGATACAAGCTGGAGAATGGAAAGGGGAAATCCCAGAATTTTACTCACCTAGAACTACCGCCAAACAACCAAACACCAAATCAAAACTGACCACTGTTATTTTCAGATGCCACAAACCAATGCACCCATTGTGTTTTTATGGTAAAGAAGCACTAAGGAGAATATTATCTTATTCAACACTGGGGCAAACCAGCACATGTTAAACAGCCTTGAATACTTTGAAAAAAATGGCTTTAAAAACACAGTTGACGGTCTGGAATGGAAATTAGCCAGTGGAGGTGTAACACTACCTATAGCTTGAAAAGTTCATGCCTTAATTCAAGGCAAGAACAATCTCCCCATTATATTTGAGAATTTCTTATTTTTACCAGAGCTATCCAAGAAAATTATTGCAGGATGTATTCTACTTCAGGACCAAATCAACACCTGCACTAATGGTCCGATGGTTGACTCAAAAATCATGATACGGTGTTATTAAAGGGAATTTTCAACAACAACTTGATGGAATTCAATGCAAATCCTAACGTAGGCCCAAAATCTCAAATTGCTGAAACATCTTTAAAACTGTCAGCTGAACTGATTCACTTCCAGTTTGCACACTCAAACTATAATTGATTGAATTGTATTTCCAACAGCAATTACCTCCATCATGACAAAGCCAGGGAATTGAGGTGCAAAAAATGAATAAAAACCAAGACCAGATTCAATACTCACAATCAGGAAAGGCAACAAAGTACTAGACAATCAAAAAATGTCCATGTAGACCTAAGCCAAATAATAGGTACTAATTCAAAATATGTGTACTATGCTCTCTTCACTGACAATTTTTCCACATACAGAGTAGGTTATCCACTTATTTCCAAATCAAAATTTGATGTACTAGATGCAATAAAAACATATATTGCTAAAGTTGAACAAAAGATTGTCCACAGAGTTATTCACCTCACCATTGAAGGAGGATCTGAGTTTTACAACTCTGAAGTAAAAGCATATCTAAATAAATTAAGGATTAAAACTAGGAAAACTGCCCCATACACTCCTGAGCAAAACAGGGTTGCCAAACGTAGCAACGAAACCATAGTAGAAAGGGCTTTGTCCCTTATGATCCACAGAAGAACTCCAACAATACACTGTTGGGAAGCCATACAGATGGCAATATTCCTTACTAACAGATTGTTTACCAGATCCAAAATTGAGAAAGATTTTACTCCATACAAAATCTGGCACAGCTACCCTCTGTCTGTAAATCACATAAGGGCCTTGGATGCAAAGCACACTATCTGATTTGCAAACCTCTATGAAATCAAAAATTTCTTCTATGATTGAAGAAGGCATTCTTCTTGGCTTCACCAAATAAAATCAAAACTACCTAGTATCCAACCCTACAACGTCCCAACTAAAGATAGTGTGCAATTCTACCTTCAACAAAGATGTATTCCCTTTTAGAAAACACCTCCCAGAGCAAATGCCTAGTCTTGATGAATCATGTACCATACTCATAGCTGATGGTGAAAATCCCAGAAAACCTTGCAACTCAAACCATCAAAGTTGGAAACCACCCACTCCTAAGCTCATTCTCAATCTTGGGCCTCCACTTGCTCCACAGAACACTCCCATGTCACCATCCAACTCTGACAGCCAAAGCAAACCAAAAACCTTTTCTCCACCTACCTATGTGTGGCATAGAAGACTCCGCAACCTTTGCACGCATAAGATACTCAAAACTAGCTGAAATATCTCTGAAAATTTTAGCTTTGTCACACCTCACAGAGTCATCCACCAATAGTCAATAGTCTCCCTGATCCAAACAATTTCTCTGACGCCAGAATCAGACCAGATGCCCCAGACTGGATGAAATCATTCAAGAAGGAAATTAAATCAATGAAAGACAGAAATTTCTTCACTCTACTCAAAGTAACAACTCACAAAAAGGTCATAAAAGGGGAATGGTTTTGCAAGATGAAATGGAATACTCACAGGATTTTTGTGAAAAAAAATCAAGGTATGTAGCTAAATGTTTCTCACAGATTGAAGGCGTGGATTACAACAATAAAATCTTGCCCAGTGGCAAAACTTCATCACTCAGGCTTCGTATTACAATAGCAGCCCATAAGAATTGAGAAATCCATCAAATGTATGCTGTAACAGCATTCCTCAATTCTCTGATTGACAAAGAACTCCATTTAGAACAACCGGACGGATTCAAAGAATAAGACAATGTGGTATGTCAACTCAACAAAGCTGTATATGGCCCAAAACAGTTGCTGAGAATGTGGAATGAAATTTTTCATGGATTTCTCAAGGAAATTGGTTTTGCCAAATCAACCTGCAATGAATTTCTCTACCTCCTATACAATCCACAAAAAAAATACTACCTCTTATAGGTCCATGTTGATGATATGGTAATTACCAGAAATGACATACACAAAGTCAAGTTTGAAATCACCCAATAATGGGAAATAGAAGACCTAGGTAAGGCCAAGAGTATATTAGGGATCCAGGTATGGAAAACCAAAAATGGGCCCATTTTAAATCAGTACCATATGGACAAAGAAATTTTCACTGCGTTCAACCATTCAGAAGTCAAAGCTGCAGCCACACCACTACCCTCAACAAGGAAACTCACTAATTTGGGAGATGAGGACCAAGATGCCTTTCTTCAACTAGATTTACTGTACAGGAGTGGAGTTTGTTCCCTCCTATACCTTGCTCAATGCACCCAGCCCAATCTGGCCCATGCGGTTGAGGTAGTTGCAAGATACATGGAAAAGCCAAACCTATCACATTGGAAGGCCTTCTGCCATGTGATTTGAGACCTCAAAGGAACAATAGAGCACGGACTAGAATACACCACAAGCAATGACCAACTCAAAGCAAACCAAAGTTACTATGTCATGTTTGGACACTCTAATTCTGATTTCCCAGGAGACAAAGCAAAACAAAATTCAACTATCAGGTACATCTTAACCATCATGAACAGCCCAATCAACTGGAGGTCCAAAATCCAACAAAATGTATCCGTATTGTCAACTGAAGCTGAATATAAATCAACAACCAAAGCTGGACAAGAAGCTGTCTGGCTAATTGAATCTTGAAAATTTCTCAAACATCCCTGAAAAATCCAGATTTAACTCCACTGAAACAACTTAGGCGCCATTCAACTCACCTCAAAATAAATTTTTCATGCCAGGAAAAGACACATCAAAATACAACATCAGTGGATTGCAGAAATGGTAAAATTGGGAAAGGTAAAAATAAAATATTTTCCAACAGAAAACATGCTGGCCTACATGCTTACAAAACCTCTGAAAAAAATATTTTCAAAAGATCAAGAGATGAAACAGGCTTAAAAAGGGTAATCTCCCGATCTTGTTGAGGGGGGCTATCAAAATTCCTTAGACATGCACGTATAGCGCAACAAGTAGGGAGAATGTGCACTGTCATGATGTCTTAGAGCACAAGCCTCCATGACATCAGATCAAAGCGCGTCACCAAGAGTGAGAGCTCCATGCACAACTGAGAGAATCTATGAATATAAAATAGCCCGCTCAAGACTGATATTAGTGTGAAAGCAAAGACTTCAATTCTTTGGCATGTCTCACTGTTCAAGCAAAAGGAAGTAAAAAAATACTAATCCTTATTACTGGGTGAGTCAATCATCAAAAAAGAATAATCTATCACCGTCCTAACTGAGGATGTGAATTGGTCCTTTGGCTCTTCTTCCTTTTTCTTTTCAACTTTTTGGAATTGTCCTTATTTAAGGGAAAATCCAGAATGTATCTAGCCAATCTCAACAATTTCTTGTTATCATTGACAATTGTGAACTTTTTCAGAGCAGAGGTCCTGATGCTTCAGTGCATCATGCAACAAAGAAAACCAAACCTAAAGCCAAATGGAAGCGCACTAACCTTTACTACTGGGTAAGTCCCATAAATATGACGTAACCATCCATCAGTAACCAACTGATGGTGTGTACCAAGCATTATAAAAAACAGAAAATTGGGCAGCCAATTCTAGTGGAACAACAAAGTAAGAAACTGGTCAAAGGCAGCAAGCAGAGCGGAGCCTAAAACAAGCCACATAATTAAATGAGTAACCAAGCAAAAGAATAAAGCGCTACTTGCAACTTCACAAGAATCTACCCCAAGTGGCAAGAAAGCCATGACAAAAGGAACTAAACCTCCCCTGATCCTTTCCCATAATCCAGAAAAACAGAGACCAGGATGGGGGATCAGTGCATGAGGATCAGTAACAACCCAAAAGGCATAAGTTCAATGTTGTTGTAATTTTGTTATTTAAGGGATGACCACCTGGAAACCATGTTGTATTTTTTTTCCTTTTTTTGACCCATCAGCAAATTTCATTATTTTCACCATCACCATTCTCATCAAGTAAAAAAATAGTCCATTAAAAACTATTTCTTGAAACACTTTATGCTGAAGTATTCAGAAACGTAACAGATTAACAGTTGAAATCTGCACCAATAAAACCATGAACAGCAAATAGTCTCCAAGGAAAAAATATCCTGCATCCCAATGCTCCAAGGAGGAAGCAAAATCCCAATTCGGCAACAAAAGATGACCATCTTCTTGCTCCAAAAAAGAATTATTCAAAATAAAAATTTCTTATCCTGGTTTGGCTCCCAACAGCAACCTAAAGTAAGAGCTGAGGGAGGCAGCATGGATCCTCAAAAAGAATTTATTCAAAGGCTTCTACATGGCAATTGTCAAGAACGTAAATGGCAACAACTTGTACAAGATATTGAAAAGAATCAACAAAGGCTACGCCAAAGAAAACCCATACACTGGATGAGAATTCTTACCAGATAGGCTTCAATCACTTTCAACAATGACCTCAAAGAATACCTTGAACAGGTTGAGAGTTGTATATTGCAGTTCAACTCAATTGGATTTCACCAGAAGGAGGAGGCTATTTGCAGATCCATCATGGCTCAAATATTTCCAAGAAACATTGTTGTATAGTTGATCCATTTCTGCTTGACTCCCATTCAACCTCCTTTTTCAAATTATTTATTGATTTTCTTAGAACCCTATGTGAAAAAACACTTGTCCACAAGCCTGCCAAAGAGGAAAGAACAGAAAGCCTCTTTCAAACCCAAGACAGGCCAAGACAAAGGCCTCCAGTGGGATGCAAAGGAGGGAAGCACAATCCCCGATTCACCCGCACAGAAGACAAGTGTTGGGCACTGCAACCAGAGCTAAGACCCATCCGGAGACCACACCAAGCCCACGCCAACTACGCCCCCAACAATATGAACAATACAGACATAAAACAATCCAACTCTGAATATGAGGCCACAGCCCATACGGCTTTGGGGCTCCTTAATTCAGATGAAAGACAATACCCCATGCTGATACTAGAATTGGGAGCAAGACATCCCATGGTGAATTGGAGGGAGTAACTAAAAAAGCCTACACAATGCAACATCCCCATCACCACCAGAAAAAGCAAGGCCTCAATGGTTTCCGAAGGATAAGAGGCTAAAAAGGACTTAATTTCAGCTGCAAGTAATAAACTCAAAGGATAATCATGAACACAGGCTTACAATAGTTCACCTAAAAAGGACCAGAAAGACTCTGGTACAGAGAGCTTTAGGAAAGATAGAGAAAAAGAAAGAATGGAAACAGCAGTGGTAAAGGAATAGAAACACAGTTGAAGCAGGCCAGGTTGGAATTGGAGTAGGTTGGTTGAGTACTGGGATTGAGTATAGTGGTGATTCTGATAAGTTGAAGAATCAGGATTAGTTGGAAAAGGTTTGAATGGATCAACTGTGGTGATGATTGAATGTTGTGCTTACCTGACTCAGAAGCCTGGGGTCAGAGGTGCAATCTTGTGGTGCAAGAAGAAAACCTTCCCCAGAATCTGAGCCAGGAGAACCACTTTATAGTAGGGTATAATTTAGTTTGGAGTGCTTGCCGTGGGTCTAGCGCAAAGAGTTGCAGATGAGGTGAGGAGTGTCGGACAAGAATAAAAATAAATAAAAGAACAAAAAGAGAATAAAAATTGAATAATAGAAATAGAATAGAAATTATTTGAGCATATAGCCCATAGCAGGAAGACACTGCTCATGGAACTTCTTCAGTTTCCACACACACCGGATGGATTGAAATAATAGGAGCCAGTGGATCTAGGTGATTTTACAAAACTACCTATTTCTTCCATCCCTATTGAAAAAATGTTTATGCTTAGGGTCCATCATAAAGGAAGGAGGATTTTTCTTTCACACAGGAAAAGCATTGGTAGTGACTATTGAAGACAAAAGTTTTGCAATAACAATAAGATCCAGAATACTTTGCTTTTACCAAAAACAACCCATCCTCTACACGTAATACATGCTGATATATGTGGACCAATCAGTCCATCCACCAAAAGAGGCGCTAGATTCTTCCTCACATTGGTTGATCAACATAGAGGATTCATCCACATCATCCTCTTGAAGAAGAAGAGCAACACATTTGACTCCTTCAAAGCATAGAAAAGACCTATGGAAAACAAAACCGGATTTCAAATCAACACAATGGTATCCAATGGAGGAGGGGAATTTTTAAACAGAAAAATGATAAAACTCTTTGGAAGGGAAGGAGTTTGCCACAATGTTTCACCAACATATACACCCCAGAACAATGGGACAGCCAAACGCACAAAAAAAAACAATTGTAAATATGACAAGATGTTTGCTACTTGGATCAAACTTGGCATTGGAATGGTGGGGAGAAATCAAAATGAAAGAAATGAAACTCACAAACTTTCTCCATTTGCTAGGAAAAGGTAGATTATGCTGATTCAAGCTCCTCTTCAATCAAAACCCAATTTCAAGTTTTTCCAAAACTTTGGGTGCAGAGAATGGTCTGTTATCCCAATGCCTCTCAGACCAAAAAAGTTCTCCCCTGTGGCCTGGGAAGGGATAATGGTTGGGTACAGCAACAGTTGTACATATTACCATATACTCTTGCCATCTGATTAGAAAATCATTGAAACTAAGAACTTACTATTTAACAAGACCATGTTTCCACATGGAAACACCATTTCACGCAACATCCACATTTGGAGTTCCAACAATGGGTGTATTACTGTTGAAAATGATCCCTTCTTCCCATTCCTCAAGTATGACCAAGACAACAGCAACAGCCCATTGGACCCCTTAAACAGAGCCAACTCCATTTGAAAACCTCAATATCCATCTTTCAGTGACGCAGCTTCCATCAGTGGATCAGAACACCCAGCCAGCCTTGGACTTGACAGAGAAACATGGCAGCTTCCTACAAGAAATTTAATCCTTTGCCCGCTTCAGCACCCTACCTTAATCAAGGGAACATCTCGGTAGAAGCCATCAGGAACTACTTGCAAAGAAAGATTTCTGGCATTGCCAATCTTGCAAAGCAGATCAATCCAAGGAACCAAACCCAGGCCATGGAGTGTCCCAAACGCAACAAATGGATTGAAGCAGAGAGGAAGGAGATTTACAACATGAAAAGGCACAATGTATGGGTTGAGCGGTGTAATACTCCAAACAGTGCTGAGCCGCAGGCAGTTCTGTGGAGGGAAAGGTGCTTCTTAGGCTGCCCTCATGAGTGTTTCAAAAATATTTGAATGTAACTGGGATGAAAATCCAGAAACTTGTGAATAAGGAATTGATGGAAAAGGATGAATTTGATGGTAATTGGTAGCAATGGAACAAACACTATCTCAGGCAAGATGATCTGAGAAAAGATTTGAACAAAATAAGTCAAATTTTGTTCAGAGTTCAAAAGAACAAGTCAGTTGTAAGTAAGAATTCCCAAAAGCTCATAACTCTGGTTTTCAGCAGAAGATGAGAAAAGATCAATTAAATCCCAACCAACCTCCAGGTTCTCAATGAACCTTCCCAACTCTCCGCAATCAAGCGCTTGAAGGGTACCAGATAACTGTGGGTCGCCGTACACAACAAAGCAATTGGTTTTGTGAAGCTCTAGAAGCAAGGCAATAACTAATTTGAACAAGAATAACCCAACAATTCCCAAGGGAATCAAGATTAGTGTGGAAAAAAGATTCAAATTCAAAGAAAATAAGGGAGGTTTAACACTCCAGGTTTCAATCTTAAAGAAATCTCTTAGTCAAATGTGACTGGTTCCAGAAAGATAATAAGAATTTGATGTAGTTTCTTGGATTTCAGAACCAGCAGACTAAACACAAAATGCAGAAAACACAGAGATCAGGAATGAGAATAGAAGAAGATGAAGAAGATGTAGAAACCAACAGCTTAGGTCTATTTGATCAACAGGGAGAAGATCAGAGGGCACAAGGCGTGGGAAGAGTCAAAGTAATGAGGTTGAGTTGGCATAGATGGTAAATGCAAACAGCAGAGCTAGGTTTTCAGAGATTTTGATTTGAGGGCCTTGATGACCAATCTCTTACCAGGCAAGTATTCAGAGTGGCCTTTACTTGGTTTGGCAAGATTGGAGGGATAGCTTGAGTTGTGGTGAGGTGCGTCTTGAGTTGGGATTCAAGAGTTGAGAGTCAAGTCTTGTTCAGTTTGGGAGTTGGAGAAAGACAAGAAGAAAAGAAGAAAGAGGAAGAAAGAGGAAAGAAGAAAAGAAGAAGGAAGAGAAAGGTTGAGGAAGAGAAGGAAAGAGTTGAGATAGATGGGAAAAGATGTATGGTTGGGAGATGGAGAATCAAGATCAAGATCTGGAGAAGGTGAAGCAAGAAAAGAGAAGGTCCCGAGTCCCCCAAGGGATTGCGGGAGGTCCACCGGGGCGGTAAGGCGCGCATAGCTACTGAGAGAACGGCAGAGGAGAAGAGAGAGATTGAGGTGCAATCTTAACACCCCACGTGACTGGTGAGAGGATGATCTGAAAGGAAGATCTTCTTCTGAAGAAGGTCCAAGGATGTCATTGAGGAGGCCTTTGTAAGAGAGTTGGAAATCATGGAATTACTTTGAAAAAGATTAAGAGTGAACTCTTTGTTAGTGTAGTCCTCACGTAGTCCCTTGGTTTTGATATCAATGTGTCTAGATTTCAAATGAGAGCCAAATTTTTTGATTTTGTTGTCCAAGCCTTTATTGTCAATGTGTAGAGTAGGTCTAGTTTCAGTGATTTGATAAATCTCACTAATGAGATGTCTAATCCACTTGATTTACAGGTAGCAGTCAAGAAGCGCATTCAATTTGGATTTGGTGGAGGAATAGGTGATATTCCTTTGTCTGGTGGAGTTCCAGATAACTGGACTTCCGTAGTGAAATTTAATGTAGCCAGTTTGAGATTTGCGGAAGATCGGATTGTCGCCCCAAGTAACGTTGCTGAAACTTGACAGGACTTCTTTTTCGGGATTGTATTTGATAACAAGTTTGAGATTCTTAGTTGTTTTTAGATACTTCCATACTTTCTTAACTTCCCTCCAGTGGGTCATGACCGGTTTGACATTGAATCTTGCCAAGCTTGACACAGAGAATGCAATGTCCGGTTGAGATCATTGAGCAAGGTGGTTGAGAAGGCCAATTGCAGATCTGTAGTTGACATTAAGTTGATAGAATTTGGCATGATCTGCGTCGGAAGCGGGTTCAAGGTTGAGGTTTTGAGTCAGTGGAATATTAGTATCTTTACAGGAGGATAAACCAAGTTCCTCAAGCCCGCGAGCAATGTGGTTAGGCTGACTTAAGAGAATTCGATTGTCTTCAATTCCCATAAGCATGCCGAGGATAGTATTGGGCGGATGGCATGATGAATTCTTGAATTGCTCAAGGAAGTTTACTTCAAATTTGTTAGAATTGCCTACATGGATTAGATTGTCAACTTGAAAGTAAATAATTTCCCCCGTTTTTGAATTGAGGTACAGACAGGGATCTCTGGTCAATTCAAGATACCCTTGAGACTAGATCCATGACGTCAATGTTTTGTACCAGTTCTTGGGGGACTGTTTGAACCTGTAGAGAGAATTTTTTAGTTTTAGATAGGGGGATTTCCTGTTTGATCCTTCTGTGGTCCTTATGATTAAAGTCTCATTGATCGGGGAATGGAGAAAGGCGCCTTTCACATCAAATTGGGTGAGCTTCAATTTCATCTTCAGACTATATGCAAGAGCCACTCGGAGTGACCCAAGTTTGCCTGTTGGTGCCCATGTTTAATTGTAGTCAATCCCTAATACTTGGTTGAATCCTTGAACGCAAAGTTGAGCCTTGTATTTGACAGGGTCTCCATGGAAATTCTCTTTTACCTTGAACACCCAAGTAGTATTTAAGATATTGTTGGGGACTCCGTAGTATTCTTCCCAGACGTCTTGAAGTTCAATAGAGTCTATCTCTTCTTCAGGGGCTTTCTTCCACTTGGGCCATTTGGCACATTTCCGCGCTGCTTTGTAGGAAGGGGGCTTGTAGTAGTGGTAGAACCCATATTGTTGAGGCTTTCTTGTTTCTCGTCTAGGCCTTTGAGAGCTGGGTTGGACGGGAGGATCAGGGACAGGAGAAGGAGAAGGTAGTGAAGGATGGGGGTCGGAAGACAAGGAATCAATAGATTCAGAGTCTTCTCGATCTGAGTCAGATTCTGATAGTTCATTTTGAGATTCTCGGAAGGCATATTGTTTTTCGATTGAGGGAAAATCCAATTCATTTGATTCAAAATTAGATTGACTGAAGATATTGATACCCGGTGGTTTGAGGAGAGGGAAGTCATTGAGGGAGTTCTTGAGAAACTGTACATGTTTGGTTTCAACAAGAGCACCAGATGAGTTGAGAATCAGGTAGGAATGAAAAACGGGGTTGAACCCAACTAGGATCCCTTCTAATCCTTTCTCATCAAATTTTCTTCCTTTTTGAAGCCGATTCGCGAGATAGACAACAGGAGATCCTAAAGGTTTCAAATAATTAGTGGGTAGTTTCTTGTTAAACATGAGCTCCCAAGGGGATTGGTCGTTACCTTCCCTAGGGACTTGATTGAGCATGAAGCAACAGCTTCTGATCACAATATGCCAATACCCTTTGTTCAATCTTGAAGATGAGAAGGTGGCTCGGGCAGATTTGATAATTGTTTGGTTCGCTCGTTCAGCTCGGCCGTTGTGTTGGGAATGGTAGGGCTCAGAAGTTAAAAGTTTGATGTGTTTCGACTTGGCTAATTCCTTTAGAGTATTATTGTTGAACTCGGTGCCTTTGTCTGAGAAGATTTCAGTGGGATAGTAGTTGAGCCGCTTTTATTCCATCTTGAGTAAGTTGATGATGATGTTGGGGGTCTCTTCTTTAGATTGGAGAGGAAGGCCAGTAAGATAACTGGTGAAGTTATCGACTAGAGTCAAGATGTACTTGTGGCCTGCTTTAGACTGAGGAGGTTTTGGACCTATCAAATCCAGGTGGATTTGTTCCAAGGGTTTTGAGGATGGCGTCGAGGTGGCTGAGAAAGGATCCCTTGTGATTTTACTTTGTACGCACCCATTGCATTGGAATTTACTTATTTGCTCTTTTGAATATTGATCTTTAACTAGATTTTTGAGCATCGAGATTGACGCATGTCCGTACATCTTATGAAGATTGGATAGGGATGGGGTCTTGAGAGAAGAGCTAGGTGTAGAGTGATTCAGAAGATTAACCAATAGATTGTCTCCAACATTTTGTGGCTTCTCAATCACAAATAGATTATCTCAAATTAGCCCCTTAAGTACTGTCTCTTTTCCTTGGGTGATGTGGAATTGGTCTTGTTTTTGTGTGAGATAGACTCCCTTTTTCGCCAGGAGACCGGGACTAATTAGATTGACCACTATATCAGGGACATACATGCATTCTTCAAGCGTGATGACAGAATCTTTCCACTCGAGCCGATCCGTGCCCGTTCCTTGAATCTAAAGATTTGCTTCAAGTTTGCCTGTCTTGACTTCATCCAGTTCATCTTGTAGATTGATTGAGGTAAAATACTTCAGATTGTTGAATATGTGTATGTTTGCGCCGGAATCTGTGAGGAGGTTGGGTGTATTATCTGTATTGATCCAGAGGGTGAGTAGTGCATGGTAATTGATAGTAGGAGTCTTTTTGGTTCTATTTTTCCATTCCTTTTGCTGCTTGACCCACCATTCTGGCGCGATTTGAGGGTGGAGATGAAAACATGAGGATTTAGGGTGTGGTGCATTTGGGTCATGGAAACGTTCTTTGCACCTAATGCAAACCTTCCTATCTTCCTTATCCAGCGGTTTGCCTTTCATGGTTACCAACAAAACATCTGGAGTCGACTTGCCCATCTTGTTTTGTCCCTTTCGCTCATTGTTGAACTGCGTTAGGTGATTGAACTCCACTTCAAACGTGATTAGCTTCTCGCCGTGCATGATCTGTTTTTTCAGGTTCTCCAGAGAAGGAGGGAATTTGAAGAGAATCAAATATGCCAGTATATCGTTTGGTAAGTCTATTCCTACATTGGCCATACAAGTAAGAGCTTTTCAAATTTTGGTTATAAATCCTTCAATTGTGTTTTTGTTAAATGGGGCATGTAGAAATTGGTTAAATATACAAGCTCAGTTGGCGGTTTCAGATGAGGCGAATCTCCGGGTGATCTCAGCCCAGAGCAATTTTGAGGATTTTATGTTCAAAGCATTGACTACATTAGCATGAGTTGTGCTGTCAAGTTTGGATAGGATGATGGCCCAAATTTCTCGATCTTGCTTTGTGGGTAGTTGGCCCACATTCACGGTCATAACGTCTTTGATGTCTTTGAGGTCAAACAACATCATCATTTTGTTGCGCCAAATCAAGTAATTATCCTCATTGAGCTGGGGAATAGCATTGACAGAAGCCTTGAGTGCAACCTGGTGAAAGTAATTGTTGGCTCCCGCTGGTCTGTTCATTTTTGATATTGTAGAGTTGTCTTTGGCTTTTAACCGTAATAAGAATTTGATGTAGTTTCTTAGAGTTCAGAACCAGCAGACTAAACACAAAAGTCAGAAAACACAGAGATCAGGAATGGAAATAGAAGAAGATGAAGAAGATGTAGAAACCAACAGCTTAGGTCTATTTGATCCACAGGGAGGAGATCAGAGGGCACAAGGCGTGGGCAGAGTCAAAGTAATGAGGTTGAGTTGGCATAGATGGTAACTGAAAACAGCAGAGCTAGGTTGTCAGAGATGTTGAGTTGAGGGACTTGAGGATCAATCTCTTACCAGGCAAGTATTCAGAGTGGCCTTGACTTGGTTTGGCGAGATTGGAGGGATAGCTTGAGTTGTGGTGACGTGCGTCTTGAGTTAGGATTCAAGAGTTGAGAGTCAAGTCTTGTTCAGTTTGGGAGTTGGAGAAAGACAAGAAGAAAAGAAGAAAGAGGAAGAAAGAGGAAAGAAGAAAAGAAGAAGGAAGAGAAAGGTCAAGGAAGAGAAGGAAAGAGTTGAGATAGATTGGAAAAGATATATGGTTGGGAGATGGAGAATCAAGATCAAGATCCGGAGAAGGTGAAGCGAGAAAAGAGAAGGTCCCAGGTCCCCCGAGGGATTGCGGGAGGTCCACCAGGGCGGTAAGGCGCGCATAGCTACTGAGAGAAGGGTAGAGGATAAGAGAGAGATTGAGGTGCAATCTTAACAAAAGACAATCAAAGAATGATTGATCCTGGTATGGTTGGAAGAAGGGATCAAGCAGTGGTATAAAACACTCAAGAATCCAACCAAAAGAATTCTTCTTCAACCAGAAAGGCTATTGGTTGGTGATATGGATAAGACCACAGAGGGGCGGATCAAGGATTTGAGTATGGAGGCTCAAGGATCAAAGGGCAATCATAGATATACCCTGGATAAGATGCTCAGATAAAGGCAAATGGGACCCAAGGATTATTTATTTCTCAAAAATGAGGGATGAATGGATTCCTGGATGATGATGGATAGATAAGATGGGGAAAACGGCAAGGGAGAGTACCTCCTTTTATGGGCAAGGGATCCTGTAAACTATTTACAATGGGAAAACACAAATGAGAGCGGATTCTGTTTTTTTTTTGATGAAAAAGAAAATCCGGACTTGCAATTGAATAAAAATTACATAAAGAAAAAAAAAAGAGTAGAAAAGAAAATTTGAAGGAAAAAAAGAAACAAGGCAGCAGTTATGAGTGGCTGCGCCCAGTTTCTGAAAGGTGTCCGCAAGTTTGTAAATGGCCACAACAACTGTTGACAACCACAAGCAACGGTGACGCAAGGGGGCGGTCCCATCCATGCTTAAGGTCAGGAAGGGATGAGATGATTTTGATTGGGTACCTTTTCTTCGAAGCCAGACTGATGTTAAGGAGCATCTGAGCCTGATGGTTGATCAACTTCTGGAGGATGATTGAGGTATCCCTGGATTGGATTGGCCCAATTGGACTGCTGTTGTTCTTGGGTCTTGGGATGGATTTCTTGACACCCAACTGGTGATGCTGGACAATAAATTTGAGGAATGGCTCCTGGTGCTCTCAATAAGGGGTGGAGATGAGGGAACAGTTTGAGTAGGCGGTGAACTGGCCATCACAAGGATTGATGAAAAATTTGGGGAGTGGTAACAAGAGATGGATTGGATTGGATGGTTGGTGGAGGACAGTCAGACAGAGGGGGGATATTTGGATGGGAATGATCCTCCAAGCGCACTGGGTCAAACGGACTTGGGCACCAAGCAAAAAGCAAAGGAGATGAATGCAAGACCTTGGGACTTAAACATCCCAGGGGTACCCTTCCTAGACCACTAGGACAGGGCAAAGTTGGAGGATGGCAAAACAGAATGGAATACTTGCCAACACAGAATTTTTTTTTTCTAGATGATATTCAGATGAACAATTATATGTAAAACAAAATTCAAAAAAAAATTCCCTGTTTGATGAGGTGTCCCAAATTGGTCACCCCAGTGGGCAAGATTGGATTCTGACACACCCATTCCTTCCATATGGGCTTACAGAACCAAAATAGGCCCCAATAAAAACTTCTTAGAATACAAGGCTTGGATCTGCGCCCAGGGATTCAGAAAAATATATGGAGTCACTTTTGAGCAATGTTGCGCACCCAATGGATGCCCCAGCTCTCTCCAGTGCCTTCTTTCTTTAGCTGTTGACAAGGACCTTATGTTGCATCAGCTTGATGTCAGGAGTGCATTCCTGACATGCAACCTTGATGAAAAGGTCACCATCCTGCCATCACCCAGATACCTTCAAAACCAAGGAAAGTTCCTGGAGTTAAAGAAGGCAATATATGGCTTAAAGAATTCAGCTCTGGCTTGGTATAAGCACCATAGTGGATTCACAGTAGCTTCAGGGTTTATGATATCAAAAAAGGACCCTTGTTTTTTCCATTGCTTATCCAGCATGGGCACATGGGTTTTATGTCATGTTGACGACTTGCTCATTGTCAGCAAAAACCTCATCTTAATCAAGGAGTTCATTAAGCAAGATTTCATCATAAAATATATGGGAGAGGCTTCCTTCTTCATAGGCATGACCATCAGACTGAGTGCCGGTCTTCTAGTCATTGACCAGGGACAATACACACAACAGAAACTGGGCAAATTCAAGTTCAACCACTTACCAGCATGCAAGGGGCCCATGTCTTCCGTGATCAAAATGGCAGCTGCGTCTGACAGAAGTCACCTACAATTTTTGAGAAGAGGCATCAGCTACTGGGCCCACTAGTTGGATCTTTGAATTACCTCAGTGTGCTCATTTGCCCTGATATCACCACAGCCGTCAACATCCTGTTGCAGTTCTTGAACACGCCAGTCAAGGATCACTTCCAAAGGGTAATCCAAGTGTTTAGGTACCTAAAAGGTGTTAAAATGCGGATGCACTCAGGTAATGTGCATAGGAGTGTGTAATACAAATGGGATGCAAAAATGGGCCTCCACGGCCCATTGGACATCATGTGGGCCACGTGGGCCTATGTTGGTGTTATTGGTTTTGGGCATTTGGGCGCCAAAACACGTTTTTCTGGTGTTTTGGGACACGGGCCCTCACAGGCCCGCCAGGGTGGATGGGCCACCCAAGCCAGATGGGCTTATTTGGGCATAAAAGGTTTCAAGCTTTATTATGGACATACTTCGCCAGACGGGCTGGCCCGCCAAAGTGTGTAATTCTCACAATTTGGGCTTGGGGCGGCCGCCCATGTCACGGCCCTCTAGGGGCCGCTGCCCGTGTCGCGGCCCTCTTGGGGCTGCTGCCCGCGTCGCAGCCCATTTGGGGCCGCCTTTGTTCCTCGGTAAGGCCCACGTGGGGCCCGACGGCCCGTGTGGGCCCGTCGCGCGGCCAAGGGATCCCACGCGGTGGGATGCCATGCGGGCCTGGCTGGTTGCGCTGGGCAACCAGCGCCGCGGAGCCGGGGCTTGCGGCCCCGGCTCGCTCCCCCACCCCTCGCTTGCCGTTGCAAGGGGGATGGGGGCGAGCTGGCTGGTTGAACCAGCCAGCAACCGACCTCAACAGTGCCATTGGTCAGGGCAGGGGGGACCTGACCACCCCCTTGCCCAAGGAGGTGGTGGCGCCGGCCGCAAGGGTAGTGACCGGCAGGTGGGGGGGAATTCATCACCCCCCCACCATTGATTGGTTGAGGCAACCAAGCAGGACAGGGGTTCTCTCCCCCCCCCTTTACCAAGGGAGAGGAGCAATGGGCCTGGGGGGACCTGATCACCTCCCAGGCCAACTTACTTGACAACTCCCTGGGGGTATCAACCCCCAGGGCCCCTGGTGAGGGGATTTGACCGCCCCCACCAGGGATTTGAGAGAAACAGGGGGGGGGACAGCATGTCCGCTGATCAAACCCCCCCCCATGTGAGTCTGAGACCGGACCCAGGTGTGCCCTGGGTCCCACCTGGCCCATTTGAGGGGCCAGGGGCTGGCTGCGTGAGGCAACCAGCCTGTAAACAAGGCAATGAGGTCATCATGGCTGGTTGTAATGGACAACCAGCCAAGGGGATTGAACAGTTAAGGGGCTGGTTCAGCCCCATTGAGGTGGAAACACCAGAAATAACAGGAATAGGCTGGTTGTAAGGGTACAGGGTCTGATGCCATGTGGGCTGATGTAGTCCAAACCAAGTAACAAGGCCAGTAGAGCCTGTAGAGATATTTTGGGGCGGAAAATTTGCCTTTTGGCTTGTTGTATCATGGGCTCACAAGAGGCCAATCTTTTTTACTTAAGGAGCTCTTATCCCTGCTGTTTTCCATCCATTCATTCATCATTCCAATCAAGTTCATCCAAGATATTGCCCAATTGTGAGAGCCCCATTAGACAATATTGACACCCAGTGTCCAGCATTTCTTTTGCTTTAAATACTGCTCATTTGCCTAAGCTAATTGCTGGCCATAATTCTAACAAAAGGAACACCCAAAAGAGGTTTGAGATTTAAACAAAGCCAACGGGCTGGTCTCTACATATATAAAGATGCTGACTGGGCTAATTGTGTTAAATTGCAGAGGTCGCAGACAGGAATCTTGGCCTTGAAAGGGACAAGCATTCTAGCATGGCGGTTGTACCACCAGAAGATTGTATTGCTGTCAACCACCAAAGCAGAATATAAGGCACAGACTGACGGCGCAAAAGAGGCTACATGGCTCTCAGCGCTGATAACAAGCTGACCTCAACAGACGCACAGCCATTTAAGATCCTGATAGACAACAAAGGGGCCTTTGACTTGGCCACCAGCCAGTCCAGCCTCAATAGCTTCCATAGCAAGCACATTGACATCTGATACCACTAAATCTGCGAACTTATCAGTTGGAATCAAATAGTTCTTTGGCATGTGTCCTCCAGCTCAAACCTTGCCAATTTCCTGACTAAACAATGTAAAACCACAGTCTTAATCCACGATGGGTTGAGTCTCAGCAAGAAAAATGGACAAGAGAAAAGAAACAAGAGAGATAGCCAACCTTAATCCCCAATGGGTTGAGTCTCAGCAAGACAAAAGGACAAGAGATGAGACACAAGAGAGATAGCCAACCTGAGAGAGACAACAAGTGGGTTGAGCTACAATTTGAGAAGTGATGACAAAGCAACAAAATTGAATGTAATAGATTGTAGATCTTAATCCTCAATGGGTTGAGTCTCAGCAAGACTAATGGACAAGAGACAAGACACAAGAGAGATAGACAACCTGAGAGTGTAATGGAAGAGATCACAATAAGCTTGAAATGAAGAGAACAGAGAAGGTAAGGAAGAAATGCAAACCTGAGAGCAACAGCAAGTGGGTTGAGCTACAATGTGAGAAGTGATGACAAAACAACAAATTTGAATGAGGAAAGCGGTACAACTGGGTGAGAGCACCGGTTTAAGAACAACTTGATTAGGTTTTGGACAGAACTAAGCATATCACTATCTACACCACAGCTTTGTGCACAGCTTTACTTCCTTTGACACCCCCCCTCACTTCAAGCCTATGGGGATTGAGACCCTTGATGATTGGAAAATGCTTCATTGGCGACAGATCCTTGTGCAGATGTCAGCCAGCATTCTGGTAGTTGGGATGTAGGAAATGTCAAACAGGGACAATTCAAACTTCTCACAGAGCCGGTGAAACATGACATCAATGTGATTGGTGTGTTGCTGATGAAGAGGGTTGACTTTGAGCAAGATTGCGCTCTGATTATCAACAAACAGTTGAGGTTTGCAACTGGAGATGGAGAGTGACAAGAGCAGTTGGTTCAACTAGGTAAACTCCTGGACACATGTGTACACCGCTTGGTACTCAGCCTCTGTGGTTGAGGTGGACATGGTGGGCTGTTTTGTTGATTTCCAGGAGATCAGGTTGCCATTGAGCTGGGATAGTAATCCGGAGTACAAGCAGCATTTTTCAGGACAGTTGGCATAGTTGGAATCATAGTACACAGTGAGGCTTCCCAAGGTATCAGACCCCAAGAGGTGTATACCATATTGGGAGGTTGACAACAGATACCCAAGCAGATGGATCACTGAATTCCAGTGTGTGGTTCCCGGCTGTTTGAGATGGTGGGACAGCTGAGAAATAGCGTAGGAAATATCTGGTCTTTTAAAGACTTCAAGGTACTTAAAGGACCCCAAGAAATGAAAATAATTGATGTTTAGCTTGGTGAAGGAATCATGTTCCTCATCAGAGGCGCAAACTAGGCAATCGTTGGGGACCATTGGCCTGACAGTGGGAAAACAGTTGAGAAAAACATAATACTTGGGAATTTTCAGAGTGTAGATTTCTTGAGAGACGTTCAGATATGAATTGCCAACCCTGAAAATTTTGAGGCCAAGTAGGTGCCTTGCCTCACCCAGATCTTCCATCACAAAAGCATTGGAAACCAGTTTCTTGAACCGAGAATTGTAAGGACTGATGATGATCATGTTGTCAAATTATACGTGAACTAGGCAGGGCCAACCTGGAGCCTGAGATAAAAACAGACAAGGGTCTGCTGAGGATGGAAGGAAGTTGATTGAGACAAAGAATTGCTTTAGCACGGAGTACCAAACGCCAGGAGCTTGTTTTAGCCCATAGATTGCTTTGTGGAGGAGGAGACATGACCCTTTGGGGACATCAAGACTAGCTGGAGCGCAAAGTTATACCTTTTCTTCAAGATTTCCATTCAAAAAGGTGTTCTTTGCGTCCATTTGATTAATGTTGTAACCGCAACTCAGTCCAAGGATCAGGGCAACTTTCAGATTAGAAGATTGACCAGTGGGAGTGTAGGTATGTTGAGATCTGAGGATAGGCAGATTGAGAGTCAGAATGAAGGATGTGATTTCATATGAGGAACAGATAATTGAGAAGGGCATTCAGGAAACAGGTGACAATGATGAGCGAGGTAGAAGAGTCATAGAAACACTTTTCTCACCTGAGGATATGCAGATTGAGAGTCAGAATGAAGGATGAGGAAAGAAACCCTCAATCTGGCTCAACTATCTGTCCTCAGGTGGTGACCCGGCGGTTGGGACAAGTAACATGTGAGAATGCGCGCCTGTGATTTTTGATAGAAAGATGGTTGGGCGCGCGCACTTGACAGGTGAAAGTGAGAGAGACCAGATGAGATGTGAGGAGAAGATATAATTGGAAGGGGGCAAGAAATGAAAAGGAAAGATGGAAAATGACTGGATGGAGGAGGAATAACATGAGATAAAAGGGGGATGGTCCAGTATTCCTACAAGGTAAGTAACCCTTCTTCCACTTACTGTTTTCTGCCTTGATCACAGAGACAGGCTTTGTATTTCTTGAAATTACCATTGACATCTTCCTTGATGTGGAAGAACCAGAGGGTTTTCAACAAGGTGGCCATAGCCTGCTTGGGAAAAACCAACCAGACCTTCAGCCTTACCATGGCTTCAAGCTTGGATTTCACAGTGTTCCTCCAGAGTTGAGCTTTGGGAAGAAGCATGGCCGCGCAATGATTTTGCGGCACATGGATGTTGAGGATGGCTCTTGCCAAATGAGCTTAGCAAGTGGTTTCAAGGATGGAATTGGGATTTATGGAGCAGTCAATGATATTGGGGGCAACATCTGAGGTAAGAACATTGTCCCAACCAGGTCTCCCTTTTGGTGGTTTAGTTGATGGAGGTCTGGCTGTCAATTGGGAGGATGGGCCAGCTTCTGCATCAGGTTTGGAGCTTGATTTGGGCAGGAATTCAGGAGTGTCTACAAGGATGGTTTCCTCAGGAGGAGTGTCTACAAAAGTATTGTTTACGCCTTCTGAGGAATTAGTTTCAAGAAAATAAACGGGAAATAAATCATCTGAGGAGCCTTCTTGAACAGAGGATGGACCGGGAAAGGAGTTTTTATTAAATTGCACATTGTGGATAAAAATCAGTTGATGGTTGGAGGTAAGAACCTTGAAATTGTGTTTCCCTGAGGTGTAACCAAGAAAGATCCCTTTTATGGCGGTATCCCCAAATTTCCCATCTCATTTGTGCTTTTGGCAAGTGGAAAAAGCAGAGGAAACCAAAAAAATGTAGTCAGGACAGGTCAAACTTATTGCCTGTCCAGAGTTTGTAAGGAGTCCTCCAATCAAAATTCCTGGATGGTGTAACATTTTCCAGAACCACCAACATGGACACGGCGTATTCCCAGTAAGCAGCTGGAAGGCCAGCTTCCTTGAGGACAGCAAAAGCCTTTTTGCTGGTTGTTTGGTTACCGCGCTCCGCAATAAGGTTCTGCTGGGGGGTATATGGCGCTGTGACTTGGAGTTGGATCCCGTTTTTTTGCAGGAAGGAGTGAATTTTGCCACTTTTAAACTCCCCACCTCCATCCGTGTAAATGAGCCAAATTGGGTGATCAGGTTGTTGTTTTTCTACTTGGGCAACAAATAACTTGAAGTTTTCAAGAGTCTTGGATTTTATTTTGAGAAGATGGAAAAAGTTGTAGGCGGTGACTTGATGGGTGATTTTGAAGTAGTATTCAAAACCGTTGACCAAAGGTGGAGTAATGCAACCTCTGAGATCAATGTGAATGTTTTGCAAGGGATGAGAGGCTGGAGGAAGTGTGGAAGAGAATGGTATTTAGGTTGAATTGGAAAGATGGAAAGCATTGTGGTGGTCTTTTACAGATGCAAGTTGGAATTGGCTGCGCGCTCAGAAGTAGCGGTGGGCTAAGCAATGGGTGCAGCTTTGCCACAGTAAGTTGTACTGCAGGCTCAGCAGCAGTCAGATTGGGCTCAGCATCTGGAGACGTGGGGTGGATTGTATTGGATTGGACAGATTGTGCAGATTGCGCAGTGGTATCTTGGATATCTGGAATGGCGTGTTGGGTGGATGCAGACATGCGCAGGGGGCTCCAAGTTGGGCGCCGCGCAAGGGCGGCGTCATGAGAAGGAAAAACTGGGTGGAGGTAATGGCAGGAGGGCAATACAGATGGATATGGGGTATGGGATGTGGATCATGGGATGGGGTATGGGATGTGGACTGGGGGATGTGGCTGGAAGAATAGATTTGGGCTAGGTTTCTGTAATTAGGAGTTATATTTCATTTATCTTGTTTGCTTGCAGTTTTACCTAGGTTAGTGTTGGAATTCTGTGTTTTCAGCTCCCACTTCAGTCATTCACTTCTTTAAACAAACACTCTCCTTATTTTTTAACTACTAAATCATGATCATAACTTCATAAAAGTAGTAGTATTATGGCATACATCTCCTCTATCTGCTCTAATCAGTTTTTATCTTTTGATTGAACATTTCAAGGTTGAGTTGTGAACTTTTATGGAAGAATGCTAGTTTGAGTAGCATGTTATATAATTATGATCAAACTCTTGTAGTCTAAGAACCCTGATTCATTAGTTCTTACATTATTTTCATGACTGTAAGAACCTCCTTCCTTATCATCTTCTTTCTTAATTTGATGTCTTTTTCCTGTGCAAGATCAACCTTAATTAATGCGTCAGGTGTCTGTGATGTCCATTCTTCTTTTGTCCCTCAAATTTCCTGTCTTATGTCCTTGAAGTGTCTCCAACCAGTGCTTTGTGTGTCACTGATTATGTGGTATCTCTCTGGCAATGTTTTCATTCATTATTCATTATGCATCTTATTTTCTTTAAAACCACATTCTGACCTAGTTGCATTATGGCTTGTATTTACTACTTAAATTCTGCCTCTTTCAACTTAAATCACCATCTGTTCTCGAACCAATTTCAACCAGAGAGTCCCCTTCTCTGAGTTTTCCTGATCCGCTTCTCTTTGCATTATAAGATCAAATACATACTTGAACTTTTCATCCTGCCTTTAAGGCATCAAATTCTAACAGTTAGGTTTAAGGGGAAGGCTACTTAAACCGCACCCTTAACCCAGATGTGGAGGGAATCTTATCATATGTCATTGGATCATCATAGGTTTTGGAAGGATCTTTACTCTCATCTCTCTATCTCTCAGTTGAAGGGTGAACAGTTGCACTCAGGGTTTACAGACGTAAGGGATCAATAACTTCCAAACTTGGGAACTGTAAAAGAAGAAGACCTCTTCTAAATTCCACATATGGGGGTCTGGCAGTGAAGTAAACTTTTGTTCCTTGTCTCTCCAAACTAACAAGCGCAATGTCCCAGTACCTCCCATTGGCCATCTTGGGGTTGGAAAAAATGACCCCCACTCCTCTTCCTCTTCCTCCTCCTCCTCTGGCTTCTTGGAAGCAAGCCTCATTAGGGGCGGGATACAGTGTCCCTTGCTCCAACAATGGTGCTTGTAACAAGCCTGTTTGCATCAGGCTGCGGGAAAATCCACATATCCGGTTCAACACTGGGGACTTTGAGCAATTCCTTGCGCAATACAAAGGAATTGCTGATGCTGAAGGTGCAATAGGTTTGAATGAGGCTTGTCCAATTGTCCTCTTCATTATGGAAAAAGAGAAGCTTTGGGATGTGGAGGAGATGGAAGGGTATTAGGAACTTGATTTGCCAAAAATGAAGGCAGAAAACTTGGCGCGGTGCGGAAGGTGCAATACTTGGTTTTGGGAAAGCAACTTTGAGCAAGCCGTGGCAGAAGCAAGCCAAAATGATGGAGGCCAGACGCAGGTGCAATTGGGGGAGTATATAGCAATGTTCAACCCAATCTACCGCTACCTTGCAAAGAAAAAGGTAATAGCGGGTCAGACAGGCGCAATGAAGAGGGCGTTTCTGGGCAGACTTTGTCCCCAACTTTGCAGGTGGGTGCAGTGGCACTTGTACGACAACAACCTGGTAAAGAGGTTGTTGGATGGGAGTATTGCGCTTCTTCTGGACATTCTTATCATCTGTAAGGCTGTGGAAAGCAAGATGGACTTGGAGTAACTGATGGAGGACATGGAAAGTTTGTTCCCAACAAGGTGAAAGAAGTCTTCTTCTCACCCTCTGGCAGCGCTGACACAGGCTCTGGTTGCAGGCACCTTGAAAACAGAAGGCGCTCTGGCAACATCACTGACAATGGGCCCGGAAATTAGCCAGATGATGGAATTGATGAAGGATTTACAAATCTTCCTGAGTCAAATGTTTTCAGGGCAGCATTATCCGCCTCCTCACATTGGGGGACCGCTTTGGCCATTGAATCTGCCCGCATTGGGTTTATGCAATTAATGCGGGGACAAGGGGCATTGGGGGTTGGGGTGCAATGAAATGACAAGGGACCTCAAGACGGGAATGGTTTGACAGGTGGGAATGGGATTCATGTTCCCAACGGTGTGGAAACAAGAGAGGTGATACCCCCCAAAGTTGTCCTCAAGTTCCGGAAGTTATTTGTCTAAGCGTCTGTAAGAAGATTGGATGCAATGAGTTTAAGAATAGAGAGAGTGATGATAGGATAAATTACTTCCTTCCAATCCTTTCCATACCATTCCCTGGTGGTCTGGTGATATGATATGATCCAACCCGGAGTCTAGAGTGAGGTATTTTTGAGTCCTCCCTCTCAACCCTAACCTAGGTACAACCACAAGCAACAAGATAGATGAAATATGACCCCAAGTAAAGAACCCTAGCTCCACCCTAACCCTACCCCGTACCACCCACCCTGTCTGAAACCCTCCCCTTTGATATCACGTACCTCCGGTTTGTACTTCTCATGGCGCCGCCCTCCGCCACGCCCTACTCAGAGCCCACCAGGTTTTATCCATCCGCGCGCGTCCGCAGATCCCATGATCCGTGAGTTGGCCCGCGCTTATGCCCTTGCAAACCTCCACCCCGCTTATAAGCCCTGATCCCCCCGCCCTTGCCTTCCGGACAAGCTACCCGCAAGCTTGGTTGTGCCGGCTCCATCACTAGGTCTGCGTTCCCTGGGCGGGTTGCAGCCCGGTGCCCCCAATAGTAGGCCTGACCTGCACCTGCTGCCAAGCCCCGCAATCCCTGCCGCTGAGCCCTCATCTGCTGCTGCTGAGCCCGCAGCAGGCACTTCTGAGACGGCACGCACCCCAAATGCTGAGCCCAACCTACCCAACTGCTGAGCGCACATTGTGCAACGCAGCTCCCAATCCAAGGTTATAAATACAACACCACATCCCCCCCAAAGTTGATTTCTGTCCCCAAAGGTCCTTCCATCACTACCTTGAGCCTACCGTGCTATTGGACCACCTTCCCTACTCCTCCCAGTCCACCCCAGCTACTAGCCCTGCCCCTTCTTCCAACTTCCGACAACACTATGATCCCCTGGGATTTCTGCGCCCGGAATGGGCACGCGTGTTTGATTGTTCCTGGTCAACGCGCCTGCAGCGCTTGCCGTTGCGGTCACCCCCTGTGCTTGCTTAGCAAGGGAATTCCCCAGCCTCCCCCTCAATCCAGCTCCTGTTCCGGCCTGCGCAAGAGGGCCCATCCCAACCCGTTTGTGGTATTGGATGAAGAAACCATCTTGGATGACTTGTGGACTCCTCCTGGATAACCCCTTTGCCGTCCCGCCCCAATCTCAATTTGCGATTCTGCTTCACCGCTCCGCCGCGGGGGACCTCCCCGGAAGGAGGACTTCCCAAAATTTGCGGCTTACCAAGCGGCTATGAAATTCTGGGCAGACGGCGTCCGGGTTATGCAAGGAGCAAGGGACCCGCTTATCAATGAAATCCTTTGACGTCGTGCGGCTCCTCCTTGAGCTCCTACTTCAGCCCCTGCCACGGCTCCTGCCCCGGCCCCTTCCCTGGTTCTGCAAGGCACCCCTCCACCCCCTGCCTCACCCATTTTCATCCCGTTGTTGCCTCCTGTTGAACCAAGCCCCCCAGATGGTCCTCCAGAGGCCCCCTACTCAACAGTCCCGTCTCCCCCAACCCACCTGAGATCCTAGAAATCCCTGTTGTTTTGGCACTCCCAGCGGCCGGATTTGAGATCATTGCTGAAAGGTTGACTGCAATGCTCCACGACTTCCTAGCAACCCCCTGCGCTCAACCCTTGGAATCCTGGCCCAAGCTCTTGGCCTATTTCTGGGCCTCACTGGTGTTGTCGCAGGCAGACACGGAGTAGATGATGAAAATGGCTTAGGCAAATTTCCCCCCCTCTCCCCCCTTCCCTCTTTCCTTTTTTTTCATTGTACTGCGCTTCCCCTGTTTGAGAGAAGTACACATCTTCTGTGCGCGCGTCCTTTCCCATCAGGTTGTCCTGTGGAAACATCCCCGCGTCCCAAGTGAGTTTGAGAGTGAGATTGAGATCTGTGCCTGTGTCCTGGTGAGAATGAGAGTGAGATTGAGATCTGCGCCCGCTTCCTGGTGAGAATGAGAGTGAGATTGAGATCTGCGCCTGCGTCCTTGTGAGAATGAGAGTGATATTGAGATCCGCGCCCGCACCCTGGTCCAACAAAATTCCCCGGAAGGTACCTGGACCGCCCCAGGCAAACTGCCACACAGTTCACCATAACCAACCTGCAACAAACACAACCACCCTCCACCACCGTGCGCACACAGTCATCCAAGAGAGGAAACAAACACTCTGGGGTGTCTAGCTGTTCCGGCTGTGAACCGGCTAGGACACCCCCTCACCAAATCAGACCTGTCCCGTACGTGTCCCACGCATACTCCGCACACATTACACTGTAGGAGAAGACAACTGATAAAGAGAAGACAGAGAAAAGAACTAAACCCAAAAAGAAATTTTTTTTTTTGCTAACACCGGGCCTCCGCTCCTTGTCCCGCATTACCCAACTGCGGGCTCCTCCTTGCGTTTAAGGACCCAGCTTGCAACCAATCATAACCAAAACCAGTACCAACTTGCGAGGCAATGTATTCAAGAAATTAGAAAACAAAAATTCTGGGGTGTCTAGTTAGTCTGGCTGTGAACCGGCTGGAGCACCCCCTCACCAAATCAACCTTTTACCCTACTCGCGTCCCCCCCCAGCTTGAAGGCTGTCCCCAGCGGTTTGTAGCCTCTTGCTCCTTTGAGGCGGCGGGTCGCGCACGGGCTCCTCCTCAGCCAAAGAGACCAATTTGTCTACCAATCCTGAACCACTGGCACCATCCCCTGCGTCTGTGCCATTGCCGGCTGTCTCATTGAAGGAGGTGGAGCCGCATGCAAAGAAGCGCTTCACATGCAAAGCTGCAGCCTTCCATTTGAGTTTCTCCCCGTAAGCTGATAACTCCCGCACTAAAACTTGGCATAAGGGGCCATTCCATTGGTTTGCAAAGAGCTTACCCCACTGGGAATCCAAACTCCCGTTGTAAAGCAAGACCAAGTCCCCCTTCCGCAACGGATCCCAGAGGCAATGGGAACAACGCTTGTCCCAATAGCGGACCAATGCTGTCCTAGTCTTGTGCAACCTTTCCGCAGCCTTTTTCAGGGTCTCGTCCTGTTGGAGAAGCTGTTTGGCGCGCGCCTCCACAAGCTCTGCAGAGGTCTTCACCTTCCACCAGTCAACGCCCAAGAAGGTTTCCAGCTCAATGTCCACCGGAAGCACGGGACACTTTCTGTAGAGAAGTTCATAAGGCAAGTAGCCCATTGAGCGCTTGACCAAGATCCTGTCCGCAAAGAGGACCATTGGAAGGGCCTCCTGCCACCACTTGCTGTTGTAATTGCACATCTTTACCAAGGCATCCTTGATAGGCTGATGACCGCGTTTGATCATCCCAGCGCCCTGCAGATAGTACTCCGTGACCCGCCCAAACCTGGATCCACAATTCTGGACCAGCGTTTCCTCTAGGAACTTAGCAACCTTCTCTGCCAATGTGGTGAACCGTTTGGGACACTGTGGGAAAAGAATTCAAAAATTTTCCTCACACGTTGCGCGTCCCTCATCCGCATTGTCATCCTTGCGTGTCGCGCGTCCCTCATCCCCATCCTCATTGTCGCGCACCGCTCACCGTCATTGTTGCGCACTGCTCACCGTCATTGTCGCGCGCTGCTCATCATCATCTTTGCGCTTCCCTCATCCGCATCATCATTGATGCACTTCCCTCATCCGTATCATCATTGTTGCGCGCCGCTCACCATCATTGTTGCGCGCTGCTCATCATCATTGTTGCTGCCACTCATCATCATTGTTGCCGCCACTCATCATCATCATTGCCGCCGCTCACCCTCATTGTTGCGCGTCGCTCATTCATACCTTACCAAACCCATCCTGACCGCGCCTCCAAGCGCTTTTCCAATCCTCAGACCCATCAATCTCCCACCTCACTCAATCTATCAGTTGTCAATCTCAAGCCTGTCAGGATTTACTCAATTGCCTCAAGCCAATCTCCTATCCGCCCATCCGCACTCTCACAAACTCCATCCGTCACCCTTCCTGGGACTCTTCCACCCTCTTCCGCCTTCGGCCGAGGGGTGGAGAGTGTTGACTACCGCCCGCGGACATCCGCGGCGGTCCAGTTCATTTTACTTTCCCACCCCGTCCGCCTTTGGACGAGGGGTGGGTGATTTGGGTGCTGTCGTGCGCGCCCATCCACGGAAAGACGCGAGAGATGGTGAAGGGATGAGAAGGATTTCCACCGGTGTGGAAAGAATAGAGGTTATCCCCCTATAATTGTCGCAAGGTTCGGAAGTTAACGGTTCCCTGCGTTTGAAAGGAGATGAGGATGTCCAAAGTTGCACTTAAATAAGAAATAGAGATAAGGAGATAAGAGATAAAGAAAAGTAGAGAGAGAGAGATATCGCCAATCCTTCAATCCTCAGAACTTTCAACCTGGATGTGTATCCAGTATGATTTCCTTTAATCTCCTGGTGAGATGAGTGATTCAATCTGATGATGTGATTCTTCCTCTTCCGCTTCTCTTCATGCATGCTTCAATGCTTCCCCCCTCCTCCTATCCCGGAGTTGAGAGTGAGGATAAGTCCTCCCTCTCAACCCTAACCTAAGTACATGTGCAAAAAACAGTATGACAACAAAACAGAAAACAATCTCAAAAAAGAAACCCTAGCCTCCTCTCCCCACCTCCTCCGTACCAAACTCCCCCCGCCATCCGTACCCCGTTCCATTCATCCGGTTTGTCCTTCTCATGACGCGTTCCTTGCACCGCGCCCTACTCGGAGCCCCCCGCGCCTGTCCATATCCGTTTGTCCGTGCCCTTTGGGGGTGTTTGGTAATATCCTGCATGACCTGCGTGCTCATCCGTTCCTTCATAGCCCGCGGATTGCTCCGCCCCTACATATCCGAACAGGCGCGCCCGCAAACCTAGTTGAGCGCACTACCTTCCGAATCCAATCTCCGGGGCAGATCCCCGCCCACGCCGCATTTGATGCTGAGCCCAACCCGTCCACCAGGTGCGGAGCCAAACAGTGGCTGCTGCTGATCCAGCAGCTGCCGCTGCTGAGCACTCCGCATACCCTAATGCTGAGCCCGCTTGCCCCCAATGCTGAGCGCGCAGCCGCGACGCAGTTCCCAACCTGTGTCTATAAATTGACACCACATCCCCCCCAACTTGAGTTCTGTCCCCAGAAGTTTCCCATTGCTTTGCCATACCATCACCTCCGCTACTTCCGCTCCACCCCCACCACTTCCCGCTATCACCTTCTCCATCTCCCCTCCTCTCCATCGCCATCATGCTCCCAAGCAAGTTCTGTCCTTGGAACGGGCACACCTTTTTGATCATCCCCGGTCGTCGCGCCTGTGTAGCTTGCCATTGCGGTCATTGTTGCTGCTTGCTTAGCAACAGCATCCCTCAAGCTCCCCCCCAATCCGGCTCTCGCCCCAGGCTGCACAAGAGGGCTCGTCCCGACCTGTTTGTGGTTTCGGAAAACGACTCAATCTTGGAAGGATTGTGGACACCACCCGGCTCACCTCCATCCCGCCGCCCCTGAGCTCCGTCACCCACCACTTTGCACCTGAGCCGCGACTCGGCATCACCCCTCCGCTGGGCTGGACCTCCGCGATGGGGCAAATACAAGACTTCGGAGGAACGGCGCGCAGCGACCCCCGCTTGGGCTGCTGCTGTCGGCGTGAACCAAATGGTACCTGACCCAAGACTCTCTGGAAGAACCGCGGCCACGCCAGCACCTCCTCCTCCTACTCCACAACCGCTGACACCGCCCGCGCCACCAGTGGACTCGGATGAGAGGCCTACAACCCCCGACGCTCCTCCGCCTCCGTCACCGATCTTCGTTCCGTCATCACCTCCAGCTGGACTGAGCCCCCCTGTTGGTTCCCCGGAGGCCTCATCTTCACCGGCCGCTCCTCCAGCCAGCCCTCCTGAGATCCCGGAGATTCTAATTGTAATGGCGCTCCAGGCGGCTGGCTTCAAAGATTTTGTGGAACGGTCAACAATGATGCTCCGGAACTTCCTTGCAATCCCTGGCGCACAATCCTTGGAATCCCGGCACAAACTCCTGGCGTCTTTCCGGGCTTTACTGGCGGCTTCGAGGGCGGAAATGGAGGAAATGATGAAGATGGCGTAGGCGCATCCCCCCCCTTTTTCCCCTTCTCCCTTTCCTCTTTTCTTCTCTTCTTGTTGCTTGTACCGCGCTTCCCTTTTCCGTTAAGAAAATACATGTCTCCGCGCAAGGTCCTATCCTTCTGATAAAAAAAGTGCGCGGCCGCCCTTTGAGAGAGTGAGTTGGAGATTGAGTCCGCGCCCGCGCGCTTGCTTTGTGAGAAACCGTAAGTGACTAGCCGTTCCAAAAGAGGCACCTGGACCGCCCCAGACAAACTGCCACAAAGTTCCCCGTACCCTTCCTGTAACAAACACAACAACCAAAACACCAGCGCGCGCCACCGTAAGGGAAGAGAGAGAGAGAGAGTAGGAGAACGGACATTCTGGGGTGTCTAGTTGTCCCCGCTGTGAACCGGCTAGAGCACCCCCTCACCAAATCAAGCTTATTCCCATACCAGCCACCCATCCTTGAGATATCCTGAGAGAAAGAAAAAGAGAAAAACAAACCAACAGAGAAAAAAAATAGAAAAGAACACTTTTTTTTTTTGCGCGACGCCCGTAGACCACCCGCAAATCACTCTTTGTCCCGCTTCCCCCATCCGCGGGATTGCCCATGCGTCCCGGTTCCGCCGGGCTTGTCCTCCTGTCTACAGACCCGGCTTTGTGCCCCGCCCGCGTTTCCTGAAAAAACCCCAAGCCAGCAAAGACCCCACAATCCAGATAAGAAATAAACATATAGAAACAAACATTCTGGGGTGTCTAGTGGTTCCGGCTTTGAACCGGCTAGAGCACCCCATCACCAAATCAAAACTTATCCCCTACCCCCTCTACCTCCCCCCCAACTTGGCCACTGTCCCCAGCTGGTTGCAACCGCCTACTCTGTTGCAACGGCATGGCCTCCGCTTTTCCGCCCAAAGACAAATCCCCGGATCGCGTTCCTACACGATTGCCGCGCTCCACGCTCCCCTCGTCAGATCCCTCACCCCCTTCTGCCCTCTTGTCGAACGAGGTAGATCCTCGCCCAAAGAAGCGCTTGACATGCAAAGCCGCCGCCTTCTGTTTCAGCGGGGTACTGTCTAATTCCTCCAACTGATAGCTGCCGCCCTTGAACTTGGACGACACGCGGAACGGGCCGTTCCACCAGTTAGCAAACAACTTCCCCCACTGAGACTCCAGACTTTGGTTGTACAGGAGCACCAAATCCCCCTTCCACAATGGATCCCGGAGGCAATGGGAGAAGCGCTTGTCCCAATAGTGCACCAATGCCGTCCAAGTCTTCTTTAGCCGGTCCGCGGCCTTTGCGAGCATTCCTTCCCGTCAAAGGAGCTGTTCTGGCCAAGCCTCAAGCAACTCGGCGGAAGTCTTCACCTTCCACCAGTCAACCCCCAGGAACGTCTCCAACTCAATGACCACTGGAAGCACAGGGCGCTGCCCAAAAAGTAACTTGTACGGCAAGTAGGCTGTTGACCGCTTCACCGAAATCCAATCCGCGAACAGCACCATTTGAAGGGTCTCCTGCCAGCGCTTGCCATCCTCCCCGCACGTCTTGACCAGGGCATCCTTGATTGGCTGATGCCCCCATGCAATCATGCCAGCCCCTTTGGGATAGTACTCCGTTACTTGGCCAAACTTGGCTCCGCAACTCTTCACCAACTTGACCAAACGGCCGCAAAACTCAGCCCCTCCGTCCACTGTGACCAGACAAAGCAACCCGTACCGCGCAAAACAGTCTTCCTCCAGAAATAGAGCAACTTTTTCCGCCGAGAGCTTGACAAATGGACGCGCTTCCGCCCAACTGGACAGGTTGTCCCGCGCAACAAGCAGATAGGCAAACTTTCTGGCCTTGATGTGGACAACATCAAGCAAGACTTGACCAAAGAGGGCTTCTTCCCCCGTGGGGTTTCGACTTCCTTAGGCAGTCTCGCGCTCCGCCGTTGACAGGCTTCGCAGGACGCCAGCCGTTCCCGCACCGCACGCACTACACCCGGCCACCAGAACTGCTCTTTGACCCTCCTCCGCGTCTCGACCTCTCCTTGATGACCAAGATTGTCGTGAAGGCTCCGGAGGATAGCTTCCTGATCCCCTCATGAAGTGGTAACCACAAGAGGAACCGGAGTCTTCCGCCGCCAAAGCTGCCCCTCCTGCACGTAGAAATTCCCCGCTCGCCGCTTTGCTCATTGCATGTCCTTCTCCGTAGCTCCCTTGGGAAAACGAAGGTCCCGCAAGTAGTCACAAAGGATCACGTACCGCCCGTTCTGCCGGAGAAGCAGCTGAACGCCTGCCTCTGCAACCCCTACCTTGAAAACCGGGGCCTCCACATTGAGCAGTTCCGCGTCCGCGAATGGGTCCTCCCTCAGATACTGCAACAAAGTGTCAGGCATAGTGAACGCTTTCCCCGGAACATGAACAACAGCAAAGGAGAAAAGCTTGAGAAACGCCACCCACTTGGTCATGGGAGCGTTGGGCAACGCCGGGGAATTGATCATCCGCGCCAGCGCCTCCGCGTCCACCAAAAGCTCAAAATGGACCCCCCACAAAAGATACTGGAGCCTCCGCACAATCTTGGTGACCCGCAAACTCCAACTTTGGCTGAGAGTACCGGCTTTCCGTTGGAGTGAAGGTGACCAACTTGTAAAGTACCGGTCTATCCTTGTAGTTGTCCTCTTGAGTGAGAACTCCCCCCCCGCGCAAAATTCGATGGAATCAACCGCTAGCCTAATTCCTCCCCCGTTATAGTCGAGATCGCGGAGAAAAATGTCACGTCCCACAATCTCCTTGAGCTTCCAGAACGCACAATTGCATTCTTCCCCCCACTTCCACTCCGCGCCTTTCCGCGTTAGTGATTGGAGCGGGCTTGCCACCTCCGCAACCCTCTTGATTAACATACGGAAATAGCTACATAATCCCAAGAACTGAAGGATATGCAACACCGTCTGCGGGGTCGGCCATTTGAGGGCCTTGTTCTGCTTCTTCTCTGCAATGCGCTGGCTGTTGCAAGCAACAACATGGCCAAGGACTTTGAGGGCTGGGACACAAACCGCAAACTTCTTCCCCGACATCATCAGTCCTGCCGCCTCTATGCGAAACAGGATGTGTTCCAATGTCTGCGCATATTGCCACACAAAACGTTGGTCGCCGGGAACTTCAACCAGCTCCTCTACCCTGTAATTTGATTTCGGACCTTCGATTCCCGCGTCGTCAATGAAGATTTGGACTCCCTCCGGAAGATTTTCCTTCAGGATCCACGCCATTTGCGCCTGGTACACCGCCATGGAATTGGTCGCGCCTCGCGGGAGCTGAGTCAGCTGCATTCTTCCCAACCCAGTCTCAAATGCCGTTAGAGGCCGCAAGCGAGGATCCAACTCGCGCTGGTGGTATCCCCCCATCACATCCACTAAACCATAACAAGCTCGCCCCGCCATTGACTCAAGGAACTTGTCAACGCGAGGGGACCATCCTGCGTCCCGGATTGTAAAGGATTTGAGCCGCTGTAAATCATGAACAATCCTCAACAACCTTTCGTCCTGCTTAACCACGGCAAAGATCGGGCTGGAGTAACTAGACGTTGACTGTTTGTAAAGGCCAGTCTTCACCCGCTCCTGCACCAACTCCAGAAACTGCTCCCGGACCGCCCGCGGTATCAGAATCGGCTTGATCTGCCATGGCTGGTGATCAACAGTGGGGATGACATAGGGGTTGCCGATATTGTTTTTCAGGAGCCCCCAGTCTTCCGGTCCAAACACAAGCACTCTTTCCCAAAGAACCAGAACCAAAATCAGCAACTCCCGCTCCTCCGTACTCAACCATCCTGTCAGGCCGAAATTGAAAGCTGCAATCCACTTCTCCGTGATCCGCGCCAAACTAGTAACCCACCCCAAAGCCTTAATCGGTGTGACCCAAGGGTCCCGCGACCAAATAATTGGTCAAAGCGGTCTGTTCAGTTCCTGGGGAATTGGCTCATTCCTTGGTCGGACCTTCCGTGACACCGGCTTGTACTTGCCCGCGTTGCACCGCATTATCCGCACGCATCCTTTGCTGTAAGTCCTGCACAGAACGGAACCGCGGCTTTCGACTTTTCTCACAAGTGTGGCACGATGATAGGGTTTTCGAAGTGTAGTACCCTTGGGCAATGCATACTGAGAAAAGGGACTTACTTCTGCGACCTGTGCGCCCTGCAACTTCCTTCCTCCCCCTCCCTGCTCCTCATTAGTTGGCCCCCCGCGCGAAACCAGAGCTTGTTCCGCGCTGTCTCCTCGGTTGACTAGAAAAAATCCTCCGAAGGTCGCCCGTCGCAGACCAGCTCCGCATCCGGTTCCTCCTCATACTCCGACACTCTCCTCCGCTTCCCTTGCCCGTGATTGCAGATAATTGTCTTGAAACTTCTGCCAGACAAATCCTCCACCGTCAAAGCCTCCATTCCCGCCTCTGGATCAAAAACCATTTGTGCTTGAAAAACAAACATGAACGGCATTCCCAAAATCACATCCGCACAATCAAACAAAAGAAAAGAAAGGGGCCTACGGACCCTTGCAACCTCGACCTTCTCCTCCTTGACTACCTCATCCACACAAAACTCCCCTCTGTTAAGCGCGCAAAGACCCATCGCGCATTTCCGCCAAACCAACCCCAAATCATCCACCATCCGCAATGGCAGCAGGTTCACCATTGAACCGCTGTCCACCATAGCCCACACCTTCCTTCCTGCTATGACCATCAGAACGTAAGCAAGAGGAGTCAAAACCAATTTCAACTCGCACTCCCCTCACCCCTCCTCCTCCTGCGCCACATGAACCTGCTGCACCGTCTGAGGTACCCAGCCCTGACCGCAATCCCGCAACGCCTGAACCATCTCGTCTACCACCACCGGCAACATGGCCGCCATATCCCGCAAGGTCAGCGGAACCGGGCTCTCGTTACCCATCACCCTTTGCACAATGTCTGCCGCTTTCTTCTTCCCTACAGGGTTTGCTGCCGGTGCCTTGGTTCCAGGCGCGCGCAGCCGGTTGCGGAACGGCCGACAGGGGTCGCTCCTTCGCGTCCACCTCCATTTTATTGGAGAACGCCACCTTTTCTTCCGTTGCCACTACCCTTACCTCAGCTTCCACCCAAGGTGGTTTCCACAATCCTTTACCGGTAACAATGCCCAGTGACGCTTGCGCCGTTGTTCCCGCCTCCTGTCCCCGTGTACGCACCTGCTGCATTGGAGTCGGCTGGCTTGACTCCATTGGAACCTGTTCGCCCTTCCGAAACATGTACCCCATCCCTGCCGTTTGAACCAATCCTGCACTGAGATCCTTTGTAAGCTCCTCGCACGCCAATTGCCAATGACCGTTTGCCCCGCAGTACGAGCACCCCCTTGGCACAAAGGTACTTGGCGGCCAAAACCCTTCCACCATGTGAGGTGGAGGCCCTTGCGGCTGCTGCTGGCCCATACGGCTCATGCAGATCTTCAGGTCCTTCATCAGTTCCGTAAATTTGCTTACTGGAGGGGCTGGCGTGGGTTGAGGAACCGGAACACGCGTGGAAGTGGATGGAACTGGGGCCGGAAATTTCCCCAAAGCTGGAACCTGGGGGGCGGATTTCTTTGGTCCCGCTGGGAAGGACTTAGCAGTGTCCTCAATAAGCTCTTCTAAGTTCATCTCACTCTCCATAGCCCGGCGAATGACAGCCAACTCCAGAAGGAGCGCGATGCTCCCGTCCAGTGACCGCTTTACCAAGTTGTGATTGTAAAGATGCCGCTGCACCCTAGCCCGGAGTTGAGCGCCCAAACCGCCCAGAAACGCGCGTTTCATGGCCCCCGTCTGTCCCGCTACCACCTCTTTCTTTGAAAAGTACCGATAGATCCGATTGAACATCAAGGTGTACTCCGCCAGCTCCACCCGCATTCTGACTCCTCTGCGGGCGCTTGCCTCCAAGGCCACGCGGTTGAAATTGCTTTCCCGGAATCGAGGTTTGTGCCTACCCCACCCCCTTAGGATCTCCGCCTTCAGTTTTGGCCAATCTTGATTCTCGTAGCCTTCCATTTGCTCCACATCCCAGAGCTTCTCTTTGTCCATAATGAACAGGACAACAAGCCGGGCCTTATCAGTGTCCGACGCACCTTCAACATCTGCAATACCTTTGTATCTCAAGATAAATTGCTCCACATCCGTGGTGTTGAATTGGATGTGAGGGTAGTCGCGTGGCCTGATGCGAACCAGACGGGTGGGTTCATGGTCACTGGAGACCAATGGGGGAATGGCTGGCTTGTCCTGGGTTGAGCGGAGGGAGGGGGAGGAGGAGGGAAGGAAGACAAGAGTGGGGTCGGAGTAGCGGACCCAGAGACAGAAGGATAGGAGAAGAAGAAGAAGGAGCGACTGTAGGGAGGTATGAATAGGACATTGCGCCCAGTTACCTTTGAAAGACAAGAAACAGAATGTTACTTCCCGTCCAGACCCCCAGATGTGGAAAGAATAGAGGTTATCCCCCTATAATTGTCCCAAGGTTTGGAAGTTAACGGTTCCCTGCTTTTGAAAGGAGATGAGGACGTCCGAAAGTCACACTTAAATAAAAAATAAAGATAAGGAGATAAGAGATAAAGAAAAGTAGAGAGAGAGAGAAATCGCCCATCCTTCAATCCTCAGAACTTTCCACCTGGATGTGTATCCGGTATGAGTTCCTTTAATCTCCTGGTGAGATGAGTGATTCAATCTGATGATGTGATTCTTCCTCTTCCCCTTCTCTTCATGCTTGCTTTGATGCTTCCCCCCCTCCTCCTAGCCTGGAGTTGAGATTGAGGATAAGTCCTCCCTCTCAACCCTAACCTAAGTACAAGCGCAAATAACAGTATGACAACAAAACAGAAAACAATCTCAAAACAGAAACTCTAGCCTCCTTTCCCCACCTCCTCTGTACCAAACTCCCCCCACCGTCCGTACGCCGTTCCGTTCATCCGGTTCGTCCTTCTCATGACGCGGTCCTCGCACAGCGCCCTACTCGGAGTCCCCCGTGCATTTCCGTATCCGTTTGTCCGCGCCCGTCGTGCAGCATTGAATGATCCAGCATGGAGTGAGCATAATCCTATCATCACATCAGATATCTATGATTGCCCCCTTGATCCTTGATCCTTCATACTCAAACCCTTGATCCTTGATCCTTATCAGCAACCAATAGCTTTGCTGGTTGAAGAAGAATTTGACTCAGTAAATTCTTGAGTGTGTTACACCACTCCTGATCCCTTTATCCAACCATACTGGTCCTGATCATCCTTTGATTATCCTTCTGGAACCAGTCACCTTTGACTGAAGAGGTTTTATTAAGCTTAAAACCTGGAGTGTTAAACCTCCCTTCACTTCTTTTGAAGTTGAATTCCGCCACGCTACTCTTTAGTCCCTTGAGAAGTTTTGGGTTTTTCTTGTTTGAATCAGTTATTGTTTTTTCTTCTAGAGCTTCTTCAAACAATTAGCTTTGTCTTGTGCAGCCACCCACAGTTATCTGCTACCCTTCAAGCGCTTGATTGCGGAAAGTTGAGCAGGTTCATGAAAAACCTGGAGGTTGTTTGGGATTGAGTTGATCTTTCCCAAGCTCCTGCTGACTACCAGAGCTATTAGCTTGTGGGGGTTGTCACTCACAATTGCCTTGTCTTGTTGAACTCTGAACAATTCTTGATTCCTTCTATTCAATTGTTCCCCAACATCATCTTGCCTCAGATAGTGTTGTCTCCCAGCTACCAACCACTACAATCTTTATCCTCTTACTTTTGGTTCCCTGTTTACCAGGTTCTGGAATTTGATCTTGGTTACATTTAAATATTTTTTTAACACTCAGGAGGGCTGCCTAAAAAAGCACCTATCCCCTCCCTAGAACTGCCAACGCCCTGCGCCGTTTGGAGTCTTAAATTTGGTCCCCCGGGCCAGGATCAAACCAGCAACCTTGGGATTTACAGTCCCAAATTTGTGGAATCAACTTTGAAATCCAATCTTTTTCTCTTTTTCTGTTTTTCTCTTTTTTTTTTGTTTTTATGTCATCATCTAGATCTGATCCGTGGAGGCAACTTGTTCCAGAAGTAAGTCCTCCCAATTGTGCACCATCAAGGGGTTTGATCCTAGTTGTTTTTTGTAAACCCTACCCTTGCCACACTCGTGAGCCACTTTTGAAATCTGTTCTTTGGATCCCTTAGGAAATCTTTTGTCAAAATGGAATCTATCGGTACCCCTTCTACCTCTGTTTGGGCCAAGGTGATCAAGATCAAACCTCAGAACAAGAACTTATGCTTTAACGGTACAAATGTCAAATTTTTCCTGGATTCCTACAAGATGGCTGCTGAAGAGGACGGTGCTAGCAAATATGACATGGCTTATCAACTACAATTCTTTATCTCCACTGATGAAGTCATGGAAGTGATTGAATCATTTGATGGATTTGAATCCCATGACTGGGTACTTCTTTAGGAGGCAATGATTGCCTATTGGGGAAAAATTGATATAGCTAGGTTCACTCTCCAACATCTGGATGCCCTAGTCTCGCAATGGACCTCCAATGGTGGTATCTCCTCAGCCTCTGATTATCAAGCTTTCAGAAAATCTTGAGACCCTATCCAATCCTATCTTATCCAAAACAATCACATTTCTACGTTGGATGAAATTTGAGTGCGATTTTTTCAGTCTTTCTCTCCAGGAGTGCTGGAAAGAATTAAGGATAAATTTGTGAAATCTGGATCCATGATCACTACAAGAGATAATTGGTTCAAGCTCCCTGCTTTCATGGTTCTTAGGAATACTGTGGATAAAGTGATGAAAGTTCAAACAGCTCTCACCTTTGAAAAACCTAAAATCACTGAACCAGTCCTTGACCCCTCTTTTCAAGCAACTAAAAAAATCATGAATAAGATGGAAGAAAATGGCAGACCTAAACCAAATCCTCAGACCCACCAAGAAAAACCTACTATTGATGAGATCACCAAACTCCTGCAAGTTTTTGAGAATAAAATGGACCAGAAACTCTCCTCGCTGGTTGTCCCCAAACCCTCCAACTCTGTTCCTAGGGCAACCATAGTTTTCTGTTATTGCCACAGAGAAGGTCATGGAACTTGTTGCTGTCCTGAAATCCAGAAGGAAAAGGAGGAAATGTTGGTGGAACAGAAAGGGAGTAACTTCTTTCTTCCTAATGGTGCACTTATCCCTTTTGATTCATCTCTCCCAATTTGTCATGTGGTGGCCTCTTTCCAGCCTTCTGCTCCCAAGAAGGCATCCTTAGCCTATTTGGATTTTTGATCTGCTTGTGGAACCCTTCAACCTTGGTATCTTCCTGCTTTCTCTTCTTCCACCTTTTCTGGAACCTATCAATCTGATCCAGCTAGGAAATGACATGAAGAACCCAGAACTCATAAAGCTCCTCCTGTTCCATCTTCAATTCTTTGAAAACCGGTCAAACGTTGATCTTCACTGGAGCCTCCTTCTTCTGAGGTAGAAGACATGGAAGTAGAAAAGGAACCCCTCATGGATAGGTTCCCAGAGTACTCTGATCCTGCTCCTCTGTCACCCAAATCACCTTCCCCAACTGATCCAGTTATAGTTCCACCCTCACCTGAACTTCCTCTTCCAACTCAACCCAAGGTTTGATTTGAAAGGGGAATTTCCAAAGACCACCCCAACGCTGTGGAAGGGGTATTGAAGAAAATCTCTGATCTTAAAATCCCTGATCTAACTGTGGCTGAACTCCTTTCCATCTCACCATCTGTGGCTGAAGGCATGAAGAAATGGGTTTCTCGGCAACGTGTGGAGATTAGTCCTGACAAATTGAAAGTTTCCTCTGGAACCTTGATCAAAGAATCAGGTGGAACAGATCCTCCTTCTAATTCAAATCTTTATTCTTGTCCTCTTGGATTTTTACCATGCTCTCTAGGTGACTCATCCAAAACGGTTTCTCTACTTGTTGATTCTGGGTCCCAACTAAACTTAATTTTGGATGCAATGGCCTGCAAGCTCAATCTCAGTCCAAGGGTCAGCTTCAAATCTGCGGTTTATGGAATTGGGAATCAATCTTGTGAGTTGGTGGGTATTGCTGAGGATTTGAAAGTTTGAATTGGTTGAAATTTTGTTGGAACCTGTCACTTTTGGATCACTTGTTTGGAAGGTCCTATGATTTTGGGTTGTCCTTTCTTAATAGATTTTGGAGCCACCCTGATGTTTTCCAATCAATTTGGGGAGAGAATTCTTCTTCCTAATGCTGATGGTAGGAAGATTGAAGTTCCTCTTTTTTCTTTGGATTCTGGTTGTTGGGAAAGAGATTTCCCTGGTTTTTCACCTAAATCAGTTCTGAAGGGGAAGCAGAAGGATTCTTCTAACTCCTCTCATTTTTTAGCAGAATAGTTGGTAATACTAATGGTTGTAGTTCTTCTAAGCCTTGGACTTCAACTACAGGGCCAACTTTTATCTCTGAGGCATATTTTTCATCCTTTTCATCTCTTTATTCTTTTTCTCCTGATCTTGAAAAAGTCCAAAATCAAAAACATGTTAAAACACAAACTTCCAAAAATATTTCTCTTCTCTCTGGTTCTGTTTTTTCTTCTTTTCCTTGTACTCTTATCACTGATCAATCTCCTTCTAGCTCTGGTTCAATTCTCCGCAATGAGTATAAACTAGATCCTGATCTTGATTTTTTTCTTAATGGTTTTGGTATGAAGGAGCATGGGCTCCAGTGGAGGCACTTGGGGGTAGAAGTAAGTCCTCAAAATTTTGTACCATCAGGGCATTCTTCTACAATAACTTTCAAAACTCTAACTTGTGCCACACATGTGAGCAAAGCGTTATTTTTTTGAATCCTCTTTTATGGAAAAGGCACCTTTTGAAAATTTTATGGAATATCAAACTTGGAGAATGTTAGAATCTGGTCTCAATTGTCGTGCTCAGGTCTTGCTGGTGAATGCTTGGAGGAAACAAGAACTTCTCTCTTTTTCCACTAAGTTTAAGCCAGTTGCGAAAAAGGTCCAGCCTGTCAACCAACCCATGCCTCTCAATCTCAATCCTCCTCTCATGCGTCCTCCTCTATCTTGTGATCCTTATTGTGGTCTATCTCACTCCCTTACTGGCCCCTTTGTACCTTTTGGTTGTTTCACTGAAGAACAATTGAAGGTGGTCAAGTTCGGTCCAGATGGATGGCTTCTAGCTGATGAGTTAAATTTGATCAAAAATATCTTATCTCTAAGGGAAAAATCTATTGCATTCTGTGAAGAAGAGAGAGGTCTCTTGAAAGAAACCTAAAGTCTCCCTTACATCATCCCTGTAGTTGAACATGATCCTTGGAAAAAGAAAAAGATCCCTATTCCTGCTGCAAAAGTCAACAAATTCCTCAGGTTGGTCCGCAAACAAGTCCATACCGGTCTATATGAACAGTCAACCTCCAGTTCCTCTAGCCGAGTTTTCTTTTTTCTAAAGAGTAATGGTAAAATTACATTACTTCATTATCTCCAACCTCTCAATAAAGTTACTATCAAGTACTCTGGTGTTCCTCCTGCCACTGAAGAATTTTTTGAATCCTTCTCTGGGAGAGCCCGTTATGGTCTAGGAGACATAATGGGGGGTTAAAAAAAACAATCTTTGCATCCTATTTCTTGGCCGCTCACTACTTTTGATACTCCTCTTGGTTGATTTCAACTGACTCAATTTCCTCAAGGTGCCACTAACTCAGTTGCAGTCTATCAGGCTCAGATGATGTGGATCCTCCAAGACAAAATCCCGGATCATGGGGGTATCTTTATTGATGATGGTGGAATTAAAGGTCCAGTTTCTGACTATGATAATGAGCTCTTACCTTGGCACTCAGGAATTCAACAATTTATCTGGGAGTATGCTACTATCTTGGAAAGGATTTTGTTTTGAATCAAGGAATCTGGCCTTAATGTCTCTGGATCAAAACTTGCTGCCTGTGTCCCTGCCTTGGAAATCATTGGCCATATAGTCTGCAAGGAAGGAAAAAGGATGGCACCCTCTAAAGTCAACAAAATCATCTCCTGGCCTACTCCAATAAATCCAACTGAAGTTAGAGATTTCCTAGGTGTTGTAACTTATTTCAGGATCTTCATTCTTTCTCTATCAAAAATCTGTGCACCCTTGCAACGTCTAACCAGAAAGGAAGCTGAATGGATTTGGACCCAAGATTGCAAACAATCATTTCAGTCGCTCAAAACTAGTGTTGGCAATGACATAGTTTTGAAAAAGATCTCTTATGGGCCTGGAGCTGGCAAAATAAAATTGGCTGTTGACTCTAGTTATCAATCTGTTGGGGCTGTCCTTACTCAGGAGGATGAAGATGGTTTGGACCGCCCTGTTCTTTATGAATCTTTGCTATTTTTGGATGTGGAATCTAAATACTCTCAGCCCAAACAGGGACTCTGTTTTGTGGCCAGAATGCTGAAAAAACTCCATGCAGTACTCTGGGGACAACATTTTGAATTGCAAGTTCACGCTCAATCCATTGTGGAAATCATCAATGCCCCCAGTCTTCCAAATGCTCCAATGACTTGCTGGGTAGCTTTTATCCAGCTTTTCTATTTTGATATTGTCCATAGGCCTGGGAAATCTTCTACTATGCCTGATGGTTTATCTAGAAGACCTATTGGAGACGATGAATTGGATGTTGGAATGGATTTTGATGAGGAAGAACCCTTGGTCCGCCCTGTTTTTGCTTTCTCCTCCCAAGATTACTCTGGTTTCCAACAAGGTTTCTGGCTTAAGTTAGAGCAGTACCTTTCAAATCTCCAAAGACCCCCTGATCTTTCTGCCAAAGAATTTTGATCCCTTAAAAGAAAGTCCTCTAGTTTCTTTTTCCAAGGTTCTAGGCTTATGAAAAGAGGAACTCCTTGTGCGCTTGTTGTGGTTAATATCCCGGCTAAGCAAGATTTGATCCTTGAAAATCTCCATGAGGGCCTTGGTCATTGTGGGGAAACCAAAACTTATCAACAATTATCCGAACAATTCTGGTGGCCATCTCTGAAGAAGTCTGTCTCTCAATAGTGCAAGAGTTGTGAAGTTTGTCAAAAACATGATCTTAGGCGTCCAGCTGAAATTTGCTATCCTACTGGGGAGTCCACTGTCTTTTAAAGGGTTGCTATGGATGTGGTTCATATCAAGGCAGGTGTTGCTAAGTACCTCATTGTGGCTAGAGATGATTTTTCTGGATGGGTTGAAGCCAAATTCCTCAAGAACCTTAGTTCTGAATCTGTGGCAGCTTTCCTTCATGAGAATTGGACAATGTGTTACGGTTTGGCTCAATCTTATTCTACTGATGGTGGCTTGGAATTTGGTGGAAAACTGGATGAAATGATCCAATTGCTCCCTGGGAAACATAGAGTTACTACTCCCTATTATCCTGAAGGACAACGCATGGTGGAAAGAGGCCATGCTCCCTTGAAGGCTGCTCTGGTTAAACTGTCTGGTGAAATTGGCAAGAATTGTTGGAAGTTTCTCCCTTTGGTCCTCTTCTCTGATTGAATTTCCACCAAGCAAACCACTGGCTACTCTCCTTATGAAATCATCTTTGGTCAGAGGGCTGTTCTTCCTCTTGATCTTGAAATGGATTCTTGCTTGGGCATCTCTTGGGAACAAGTTTCTTCAACTACTGACCAATTAGTTGCCAGATCAAAGCAACTGGAGCGGAGTGAAGATATTTGTAACAAAGCTTATCAGAAGATGATGGAATCAAGAGCAAAATCAGTTCAGTATTGGGAAAATAAAAATCTAAATTGAATCAGGGATCCTGTAAACCCAGGTGATCTGGTATTGGCTTATAATCAATCTTTAGAGACTCAGTGGGGAAAAATTTTTTCAAATCATTGGAATGGTCCTTATAGAGTGGTTTGTCAAGTTAGAGGTGGATTTTATGTTTTGGAAGAACTTGTTAAGTATTCTACGGCAGAGAGAAAAATCTGCAGCGGAAGCGCAGAGGTAAGGTCAAGGGAATGCGGACACTCCAAATCTGGAAGGACTGGGTAGTCTCCCTCTCTCAAGTCCGAGCTATATAACAGGACGAGGGTAATCAAATCCGAACGGGTAGACAAGGACAACAACAACCTCAGATCACTCATCAATTACCTCGCACTCCTTCCAATCAACTCGCACCCTTTCCTATTTCCTTTCTCATCTCTCCTTACTACTTTCATCTCAATACTCTCATAGCCATCTTTATTAACCCTGTTTCTCAGTTATGATCCGTGTGCCTGGTGAGATTTCTAACCTTTTCATTCTTTTTACTTGTCTTGACATTGACCTCAACTCACAAGAATCTCTTCCTTCTCAGTCTCATCTCATTATATTCTCACTATGCGTCTCTAAACCTCATGTCCACTGGTCTCAAGATCCTCAAGCCCGATGTTGGTACTCATATGTTGCATCATCTATCTACAACGCCTGTTGATTCATTTCTGTTGATTTTTCAGTTTCCAGTTTCTAGTATAATCAATCTCAATTTTCTTATTACGGTTAAAAGCCAAAAGCAAGGCTCTATCAAACCAACAACCAACTCAATCAAAGGAACTGGAAAATGGCGGGCTCCAAAGGGTTTTGTCAAGCAATGCTGAAAACCGCTCTAGAAACCATTCCAAGGCTAAGCAAGGACAACTATGGCGTCTGGAAAGACAAGATGGACGCCATACTGGACGTAAGAGGTTGCAAGAAGGCCTTAAACAATGAAGTCTCAACCCTGGATGGAGACGTGAACGACGAAATCAAACTGCTTCTCATCTCCCGTCTAGAACCATCGACTCACGACAAAATCGTAACACCAACTAATAAGAACTCAGCCAAGTTACTGTGGAAGGCCATCATAGAGAAATACGCATCATCTCAAGCATCAAACAGGGCAAGAATCTTCAACGATTTCCTTTATATTAAATTCAAACCGAACAAAATCGAGGAATTCATCACAAAGATCAAAGTCTGCCTGAAGAAAATGCTGGAAGTAGGAATCACACTCCCAAGCGACATCCTGGCCTACCTAATCCTATTCAAATTCCCCGAGAATATGAAAGATTTCAAGAGACGGATCATGCACACGGACAAGGAACTCTCAGTCAACTACGTACTTAACCACCTCACCCAACTCAATAATGAATCAAAAGCTCATGGCTCTCAAGATAGAACGAACGACAGATCCGAGATAGCCCTGGCAAACACCAAATCACCAAATAACAACTCGTACAGTGGAGAGAGACAAAGATGCACAGAGGGCTGGCACAATCCCAAACAAGACAAACTACACTCAGCCAACAACTGCTGGCACCTCCATCCAGAGTTGGCACCTGACTGGTGGAGAGAAGATCAAACAAAGTGGAAGGGTCGAAAAACCAAAACAACCACCTCAGCACACTACCTAGCACTGCTCACGTCATGGATCAATCACGGAGACCCAGGATCTAAATTCATACTCAACAGTGGCGCATCACTTCAAATGGTCAACGACAGTAGATACTTCAAGGAAATTTCCCCCTGCAAAGAAGACTCCATCAAAACGGGAAAGAAGGGAGCCGAGTTAGAAATTAAAGGAAAAGGTACAGCCATCTTCATATGGGGTGACTTCACGCTGGAACTATCGAATGTATACTACGTACCAAGTCTAACCATCAACCTACTGAGCGCGGGAGCACTAAACCAAGCAGGATGTGTGTTGAAGGGTGAAAAAGGAAAGTTTCAGGTGCTGAAAGATGAACAAAGACTGTTCAGCGGAAAAATTTTTGGCAATCTTTATACGCTAGAGACCCCAAAGCTTCCCCAAAACCACACCAATTCCGCACTTCTGGCTCACTCTCACGAGGATGATTTGATGGAGATCCACCGAAAACATGGAAATGCAGCAATTAGTCGACTCAAAAGCACAACCAACAATATCCCATCGGAAGTCAAGAAAAGATTTGAATGCATCCACTGTATCAAAGGCAAGATCACGAAGGCTTCCTTCAAAGAAACCTCTCAACCTGTAAGCAAGACCTTTGAAAGAATCCATCTAGACCTCATGGGGCCTCTCAAACTGCAATCAAAGGGCGGCCACAGCTACATCTTAATGCTAGTAGACAATGCCACAGGGTACATTGGCGCATTCCCAATGGGATCGAAAGATGAGAAGGCAGAGATACTGATAGATCTGATAGAAAAAGAACATAGACGAAGAGGCTACTATCCAACCAAAGTATGCTCGGACGGCGTATCGGAATTCGTCAATCAAACTCTCAAACAATTCTACAACAAAAAACACATACGTCAAATCATATGGGAACCCTACCACCCCAAACACAATGGAAGGGCGGAACGGGCCAACAGAAACCTAATCAAATCCACCAGAACCATGTTAAAGGATGCACACCTTCAGGCGAACTTATGGCACAAGGTGATCAAGGCAAGCTCTCTCATGCTGAATCAAATCCCCAGAGACGGTCATCATGAATCGCCCTGGGGAAAAATTCACGGATATGAACTGCCTCCAGGATTTGTGAAGCCAATTGGGAACCCATGTGTCTACCTCCTGTCCAGAAGAGAGAAAGGCCATAATTTTAAGGAAAAAGGGGCGGAAGGGATCCTTGTAGGCTTCAACCCTCTCCTTCATTCATACCAAATCTTGACTAAATCCAATTCTGTCGTTCTCACAAAGCACGTCAAGTTTCTCAAGATGGCAAATCCTCAACATTCAAAACTCCTTCTCTCCGAGGACAAGACATCAGAGAACAACCACGAAGATGTCAATGAAGCTGTGAATACCAATCCACCTTCTAACCCTGCTCCTGTCTTGAAAACTCCAACATACACCGAATACAGAGATGCGGCAAAAGAATCATTGTCAGGAGAGTCCGAGGACAATCCCAACTCTGACTCTGAATCTTCAGACGACAACACTTCTCACCCTCAACCGCGACACTTGTCTGAGGATAATCAATCGGACGGATCAAAACCCCAACCTAAACCTCCTCAAACGAAAGTCGCAGAACCCACGCAAAGCACAAGGACCCTTTGCAACCGCACTTCACTACGTCCTCCACAGAGGTACGGATACTACCACTACTATGAGCCCAAAAGCTACAACGACGCAGTAACATGTGAAGAAGGTGTCAGATGGATTCAGGCCATGGACACAGAACTCGGCTCAATCAAAACACTAGAAGTTTGGGAGGACTATGAAGGGCCAGAACCAAAGAATCCCCTACGGACAGTGTGGACGTATAAAATCAAGGAGAACTGTCACGGTGATCCTATCAAATACAAGCCTAGACGATGTGTCCAAGGTTTCAATCAGATAGAAGGCTTGGATTATTTTGAGACCTTCTCCCCAACCGGAAAACCCTCCTCTCTTTGAATGCTACTAGTATACGCATTAAAATCAAAGCAGAAGTTACGCCAATTTGACGTCAAGAGTGCGTTCCTACACTCAAAAATAGAAGAAGAAGTGATAATCCGAACCCCAAAAGGTTCCAATTGCAAGTCCCGCTTCCTCAAGCTCAAGAAATCCTTATACGGCCTGAAACAAGCCCCCAAGAACTGGTACGAGACCCTCACGACATGGTTCAAGGAAACTGGATTTCACGAGTCAGCATGCGAACCATGTCTCTACCTGTCAGAAGACGGCCGATCAAGACTCTTCTTCCACGTGGATGATTTAATCCTCGTGGGAGAAGGACAAGATTTTGAGCAGAAGTTTCTGAACAAATTTGATGGGTCTGAAAGCAGGAATCCCGATACACTACTAGGTATGAAAATACAGGTGGAAGAGGACAGGATTCTACTAAGTCAACCCAATCATATCCAGCATGGGCTCGAAGAACTCGGACTATGCGACTGTAGAGATACGGTCACACATCTCACTCAGAACCTGCAACTCAAACCCGCAACTGATGAAGAACACAAAGCCTTTAAGGCCCTAAACATCAACTACCGATTGGCTATCGGGATGCTCAACCACATAGCATGCTACACACGGCCAGACATCAGTTTTGCAGTATCAAGCCTAGCAAGATTCAATGTTAAGCCAGGACTCCCTCATTGGAACGAGCTAAAGAAAACGTGGAAGTATCTGAAGACCACTCAAAGCCGCTGTCTGACACTGACCTGCCAACCAGGATCCAATCCTCTGCAAGTGTACTCGGATGCGTCTTGGGCGGATGACGCCAACACACATAAGTCGCAAACTGGATACCTATGTATTGTATTCGGCAGTCTTGTTTCATGGAACAGCTGCAAACAACGGAACATAACTTGGTCATCCACTGACGCGGAACTCAACGCCTTGGTAGAATCATACCACGAAGCCACCTGGATCAAAGCTCTCCTACATGACATATTCACTCAACCCATCACAACTATCTCCATGAACATCGACAACAGCGGTCTGGAAGATAAGATCAGAAAGTTTGGTTCAAACTCAAAGACCAGACACCTGGATCTAAAGACAAAAGGTATGAGGGAGGAACTCAAAGCCAACAACATAAGGCTCACCTCAGTGAAATCCTCAGCAATGATCGCAGACTCATTGACAAAATCCGCCTTGTCTCAAAGTATAGCTCTGTTGTCTTGTTTCTTTCCTTTTTTCTAATCCTACTGTCCTGTCTTGTTTTTTTTTTTTTTTATTTTCTTTTCTTTTTTTAAAAATCCTGCTAAATAGTCCTGTCATCTCATCGGGCATGGAGGGGTGTTAAGTATTCTACGGCAGAGAGAAACATCTGCAGCGGAAGCACAGAGGTAAGGTCAAGGGAATGCGGACACTCCAAATCTGGAAGGACTGGGTAGTCTCCCTCTCTCAAGTCCGAGCTAAATAACAGGACGAGGGTAATCAAATCCGAACGGGTAGACAAGGACAACGACAACCTCAGATCACTCATCAACTACCTCGCACTCCTTCCAATCAACTTGCACCCTTTCCTATTTCCTTTCTCATCTCTCCTTACTACTTTCATCTCAATACTCTCATAGCCATCTTTATTCACCCTGTTTCTCAGTTATGATCCGTGTGCCCGGTGAGATTTCTAACCTATTCATTCTTTTTACTTGTCTCAACATTGACCTCAACTCACAAGAATCTCTTCCTTCTCAGTCTCATCTCATTATATTCTCACTATGCGTCTCTAAACCTCATGTCCACTGGTCTCAAGATCCTCAAGCCCGATGTTGGTACTCATATGTTGCATCATCTATCTACAACGCCTGTTGATTCATTTCTGTTGATTTTTCAGTTTCCAGTTTCTAGTATAATCAATCTGAATTTTCCTATTAGAACTGGATGGTACTCAGTTGGGTAGAAGGTTCTCTGCTGATCAAGTTAAGAGATTTTATTGTTGTGGGGGCAATTTGGGTTCAAAGTAAGTCCTCCCAATTGTGCACCACCGGGGTCTTCTGCGGCTTTTTGTTGTAAAAACTCTACTTTATGCCACATACGTGAGCACATGGGAAGCCATTTCTTTTATCTTCTCCGCATTTAGGCTCTTTGGGATGGATCAAGATGAGTTTCAACATTTTTTTTACTTAGAGGATCAAGAAACGGCCAATTATTTTCTTTTTTCATGTTTTCAAAATTAGGATGCAGACTAGGGACAGTCTGTAAGTTGGGGAGAGATGTGGTGAACCATTTGGGACACCGTAGGAAAAGAATTCAAAAATTTTCCTTGCGCGTTGCCTGTCCCTCATCTGCATCGTCATCCTTGCGCGTCGCGCGTCCCTCATCCGCATTTTCATCCTTGCGCGTTGCGCATCCCTCATCCGCATTGTCATTGTCGGGCGCTGCTCACCGTCATCATTGGGCGCCGCTCATCATCATTGTTGCGCGTCCCTCATCTGCATCATCATTTTTGCGCGTCCCTCATCCGCATCCTCATTGTCGCGTGCCGCTCACCGTCATTGTCGCGCGCCGCTCACTGTCATTGTCGCGCGCCGCTCATCATCATTGTCCCCGCCGCTCATCATCATTGTTGCCGCCGCTCATCATCATTGTTGCCGCCGCTGACTGTCACCGTCAATGTTGCGCGTTGCTCATACATACCTTACCAAACCCATCCCAACCACGCCTCCAAGCGCTTTTCAAATCCTCAGACCCATCAATCTCCCACCTCACTCAATCTATCAGTAGTCAATCTCAAGCCTGTCCGGATTTACTCAATTGCCTTGAGCCAATCTCCTATCCACCCATCCGCACTCTCACGAACTCCATCTGTCACCCTTCCTGGGACTCTCCCACCCTCTTCTGTCTTTGGCCAAGGGGTGGAGAGTTTTGACTACTGCCCGCGGACATCTGCAGCTGTCCAGTTCATTTTCCTTTCCCACCCGGTCCGCCTTTGGAAAAGGGGTGGGTGATTTGGGTGTTGTTGCGCGTGCCCATCCACGGACGGACGCAAGAGATGGTGAAGGGATGAGAAGGATTTCTACAAGCCCACATGATCAAATTTTTCCGGTCACCTGATTTTCTTTCTTTTTCCGCTCTATTTGTAGAATCCGTTGTACATAGTCTAACAGGGCCTCCTGCCCATATAAGGAGGGGCTCTCCCCTGCCTTTTGGAGCATCATGAAGCATTGAATGATCCAGCATGGAATGAGCATAATCCTATCATCACATCAGATATCTATGATTGCCCCCTTGATCCTTGAGCCTCCATACTCAAACCCTTGATCCTTGATCCTTATCACCAACCAATAGCTTTGCTGGTTGAAGAAGAATTTGACTAAGCAAATTCTTGAGTGTGTTACACCAATCCTGATCCCTTTATTCAACCATACTGGTCCTAATCATCCTTTGATTATCTTTCTGGGACAAGTCACCTTTGACTGAAGAGGTTTTTCTAAGCTTAAAACCTGGAGTGTTAAACCTCCCTTCACTTCTTTTGAAGTTGAATTCTGCCACGTGTTAAATCATCCTCTGTCAAATCATCCTGCACTTAAGCATCTCCCTGCGGCGTCCTTGAATCAAACCCCGTCTGCAGCAACTTGCGCGTCCCCGCGCTCACCCGATTGCACCCAATGGCTACTCAACTCACCTTTCACTCGCGCACTCACTCCCGGGGGATCTTGGACTCACTGCGCGTTTTCTCCGAGCCGATTCTTATTCATGTCTTTCATTCTTTTCTCATCCTCCTTTGCTTTTTCTATTTTTTATTCTTTCCGTTCTTATTTGTTTCTTATCTCTCAACCTCAAACTCTCAACCCCTCTACCGCCATCAATTACTCAATCACTCGACTCCACCATTAAACAGTCAACCACCCTCAACCACTCAACCCCTCAACTCAATCACTCTACAACCAGTCACTCAATCAATACTTTCAATCCACCTCGACTTGATTCTCTGCTCAACGTCTAATCCTTCGACTGTCTGGTATGATTTCAATCAATATCCTTTTTGAAGTTGTTACTTCCAATTCTATTTCTTCTTTCATTTCATTCCTTAACTCATTTGTTCCTGGCTCGACAGATTGTTTCTAGTCCCTCCAATATGAATACTTTTGTCAAGTTTCAACTCCTCAATTAACACGGTTAAAAGCCAAACCGCACGACGATCTAACCACTCAACACCATGGAGGGACCTGGAACAATGGACGGCTTCAGACAAATCATGCTCAAGGCCGCTCTTGAAGCCATTCCTAATCTGAAAGACGAAAATTATCTGATTTGGAAAGATAAGATCACCATCCTGTTCGAACTTATGGGAATCAAACAAATCCTCGAAGACAATTCCAAAAATCTAAATCCTTCAGACAACCTAGAAACCCGAGTTATTATTCTTTCCAAAATCGACACCATAACTCATAACAATGTGGTGAACGCAGAGAACATCAATTCAGCTAAAAATCTCTGGAAAACAATAAAGGAAAGATTTGCATCTTCCCAAACTGCAAACCGAGCCAGAGTTTTCAATGACTTCCTATATCAACCTTTCAAGCCCAAAGCTATCGCTTCATTCATCACCAAAATTAAAATTTCCCTCAAGAAAATGCTCAATGTTGGGATTGAACTTCCATTAGACATCTTGGCGTATTTTGTTCTCTTCAAATTTCCCTCCTCTCTTCAATCATTACGTCAGCATATAATGCACTCCGATAAAGAATTTACAGTCAATCTTGTCTTGAACCACTTAACTCAGCTGGATAACAAATCCAAGTCAAAAGTCGCCAATACTCCAGTCAGAGAAACTGCACTCACCACAAACAACTCTAAACCTCTGTCTAATAAACCTCAACAATGTCGCCAAGGATATCATAATCCAAGTGCAACCGATCACCCAGAGGATAGATGTTGGCAAAAGCACAAACATTTAGCCCCAGACTGGTGGAAGGAAGCACAGGCCAAGTGGAGAGCTCAGAGGAAACCCAAAGGGAACAAAATAGCTCATTATCACGCCCTTCTGACCACCTGGATCAGCAAAGTAAACGCCAATCATCAAATTGTCCTAGACTCTGGGGCCTCATGCCACATTTTCAATTCCTCTCACTACTTCTCCTCCCTGCAAGAATGCAACGGTGAACACATTAGCACTGGAAAAGAGGGAGCTAATCTTCCAATTAAAGGAAAAGGCGAAGTGGTCCTCACCTGGCGAAATTCTCACATTCGACTCTCTGATTGTCTTTACGTACCAGACCTTGTAATCAACCTCATCAGCCCCGGAGTTTTAGTTTCCAAAAAACACTGTTTGGTTTCCACTAGCGGCAATTTGTTCAAGGTTCTTCATAATGGAACTATTGCGTTTGAAGGCTTCATTTGCAACAATCTCTTTGCTCTCAATTGTCCTTACTCCATTGGAAACAACTCCAGGATCAGCTACCTAACTCAAAAAGCCTTCGACCTCGATAAACTACTCTATCTTCACCAATCGCTTGGTCACGCCAGCCCATACCAATTGAAAAACTTAAAACCCCAAATTCCACATTCTCTAATGAAAGAATTTCAATGTCCCGCCTGCGTATTCTCAAAGATTGCAAAAACGCCTTTCAATTCCAAAGCCAACTTGGCTTCCAAGCCATTTGAGAAGCTTCACATAGATCTAATGGGACCAATCAATCCGGAATCCCGCAATGGGATGAGGTACATAATGACCATCGTTGACAGCCACTCTGGATATCTATCAGCCATCCCTCTTTATTCCAAATATGACGCCTGTTCCCAAATTCAATCCATTCTTAGGTTCAAGAAACAGAAACGAGGATGTTTCCCCGCTACCATCTGTTCTGATGGGGGAGGAGAATTCATCTCCCAAGAACTACGATCCTTTTTTCAAGAAAATTCCATTCAACACATCACAACTGAACCATACCATCATGAACACAATGGAAGGGTGGAACGTGCCAATTTAACAATTGCCGAATCCATTAGAACAATCCTCCGGTCTTCAAAATTTCCTCTCGCCTTTTGGGCTGAAGTCTCCAAGGCCTCTACCCTCATGTTGAATCAAATTCCCAAACGCCCGAACGAAAAATCACCCTATGAAATGTTTACGTCCAAAACTTTGCCCTTGGAGTATTTTCATCCTCTCGGTTCCAGGGTAGCATACTTAGACTTAAAGATTCCTCGCGGGAACAAATTCAACAATCGAGGGATAGAGGGAACCCTAGTCGGCTTCAACCCTGACCTCTTATCTTATCCCATCCTCAAGCCCGACTACTCGATTATCTCTTCAAAACACATCAAGATGATCAAATCTTTTCCCAATTCTTCCACTACTGAAAGTCCTCGCAAAAACATTCCTTCTCTTGACATTGATTTCCCCATTCTGCATCACGAACCGACTTCCAGCAACTCTCCAACAATTACCCCTGACCCTCAACTCACCGACCACCTTGCGCAACCAATTGAAACTGCTGAATCTACGGATGACCAATCCTCTCAATCGTCTCAGGAGGTCGCCGACAAACTTGCTCCTTCTCAAATTCTAGGCAATCAATCAATGCTCCGTCCACCTGATCGTTACGGATATCATCACTATTTCGTCCCCAAATCGTTTGAACAAGCCAAGAAGTGCAAGGAATGCATAAACTGGGACCATTCAATGGATGTGGAATCAACCGGAATTGAGAAAATGGATGTTTAGGAAGACTACAACGGTCCTGAGCCAGCTAATCCTCTTAACACGACGTGGGTCTATCGACTTAAAGAAAACTGCCACGGAGACCCTCTTGTCTACAAAAGCCGGTTGTGCGTGCAAGGTTTTGATCAGGTTTATGGACTTTACTATCAAGACACTTTCTCCCCAACCGGAAAAGCAGCATCACTTAGAATTGATCTGCTTTATGGCTTGTATCATTCACTCCCTATTACTCAATTTGACGTGAAAGGTGCTTTTCTGCATGCGCCCCTCAAAGAACTGGTAATAATCAAGACTCCCAAAGGATCGAAGCAAACGTCAAAATATCTTAAACTCAAGAGATCTCTATATGGGCTTAAACAAGCCCCCCTCAATTGGTTCAACACCCTCACATCCTGGCTCTCAAGCCAAGGATTCCATCAATCATCTTCCGACCCCTGTCTCTATCTGAATCCTGGTTGCAAGTCCATGATCTTCTTTCACCTCGACGACCTCATTCTGGTCGGTCTCGCCGACAATTTCAAAAACAACTTCCTACAGCGATTCCCAAACTCTACTTCCCAGGACCCTAACACCATTCTAGGCATCAAGTACTCCAAGATTGACGACAAGATCCTTCTCTTGCAACCAAATCACATAGAACACGGATTAGAAGAACTAAAACTCACCAAGTGTCATCCCTCGTCTATACCGCTAACTTCAAATTTCAACTTGCGACCCGCATCAGATGAAGAAAATGAAGAATTCAAGGCGCTGAACATCCATTACAGGTCAGCCGTTTTCTTAATGAACTATATCACATGTTTAACTCGACCAGACATCAGTTACGCCGTTTCAAGTCTGGCCCGATTTTGCAAACGACCCGGCATCAATCACTGGCGTGAAGTCAAACGCTGCTGGAAATATTTAAAAGCCACTAAGGGACTATCTTTGGTAATCAAGGTAAAAAACCGCGAAACTCAACTTCAATGTTTCAGCGACGCCACTTGGAATGACAACCTTGAAACAAGACATTCTCAATCCGGTCACCTCACTCTTCTATTTGGATCTCCCATTGCATGGAGCAGTTATTGCCAACGGAACGTAACGCACTCCACCACTGAGGCCGAACTCAATCCGTTGGTCGACTTGTTCCTTGAGGCTATCTGGATGAGAGGACTGGTGTCCGAAATGTTGGAAATTACCACGCAACCAAGCATACACCACATCAATAATAAAGGCTTAGATGATAAGTTGAAGAAATTCAGCTGTAACTCCAAAACTTGGCATATTGATTTAAAGACCAAAGCTATTTGAGAGGAACTACTCGCGCATAATCTTGAGATAAAGCTAATACCCTCCCACCAAATGATAGCCGATGGGCTGACAAAAGCACTACCCCGTGGTCCGCTCTCTAAGCTCCTTCAGATCATTAATCCTCACTTTCCATATCTTGAAATCCTACCAGCCACGGGGGGTGTTAAATCATCCTCTGTCAAATCATCCTCCACTTAAGAATCTCCCTGCGGCGTCCTTGAATCAAACCCCTTCTGCAGCAACTCGCGCGTCCCCGCGCTCACCCAATCGCACCCAATGGCTACTCAACTCACCTTTCACTCGCTCACTCACTCCCGGGGGGATCTTGGACTCACTTCTTGTTTTCTCCAAGCCAATTCTTATTCATGTCTTTCATTCTTTTCTCATCCTCCTTTGCTTTTTCTATTTGTTATTCTTTCCGTTCTTATTTGTTTCTTATCTCTCAACCTCAAACTCTCAACCCCTCTACCGCCATCAATTACTCAATCACTCGACTCCACCATTAACCAGTAAACCACCGTCAACCACTCAACCCCTCAACTCAATCACTCTACAACCAGTCACTCAATCAATACTTTCAATCCACCTCGACTTGATTCTCTGCTCAACGTCTAATCCTTTGACTGTCTGGTATGATTTCAATCAATCTCCTTTTTGACGTTGTTACTTCCAATTCTATTTCTTCTTCCATTTCATTCCTCAACTCATTTGTTCCTGGCTCGACAGATTGTTTCTAGTCCCTCCAATATGAATACTGTTGTCAAGTTTCAACTCCTCAATTAACACCACGCTACTCTTGAGTCCCTTGAGAAGTGTTGGGTTATTCTTGTTTGAATCAGTTATTTTTTTTGCTTCTAGAGCTTCTTCAAACAATTATCTTTGTCTTGTGCAGCCACCCACAGTTATCTGATACGTCCCTTAAAGCGCTTGATTGCGGAGAGTTGGGCAGGTTCATTAAGAACCTGGAGGTTGTTTGGGATTGAGTTGATCTTTCCCAAGCTCCTGCTGACAACCAGAGCTATTAGCTTGTGGGGGTTGTCACTCACAATTGCCTTGTCTTGTTGAACTCTGAACAATTCTTGACTCCTTCTATTCAATTGTTCCCCGACATCATCTTGCCTCAGATAGTGTTGTCTCCTAGCTACAGACCACCACAATCTTTATTCTCTTACTTTTGGTTCCCCTTTTACCAGGTTCTGGACTTTGATCTTGGTTAAATTTAAATATTTTTGTAAAACTCAGGAGGGCAGCCTAAAAAAGCACCTATCCCCTCCACAGAACTGCCAACGCCCTGCGCCGTTTGGAGTCTTACACCAAAAACTTCACCAGAGGAACAGCCTTGACCCAACCCAATAGATCATCCCATGCGACCAGCAGGTAGGCAAACCTTCCTGCCTTTATGTGGACCATGTTGAGGGAGACCCGCCGAAACAGCGCTTCCTCCCCCGTAGGGTGACCCACCTCCCTGGGCAGCCTAGAGCTCCGCCATTGACACACTTTGCAATACTTCACCCATTCACACACCGCCCGCACCACACACGGCCACAAGAACCTTGCTTTCACCCACCTAAGCGTTTTGATCTTTCCCCGGTGGCCAAGGTTGTCGTGAAGACACCTCAGAATCATTTCCCGGTCCTTCCTTGATGTTGCGACCACCAAAGGCACTGGGGTACTCCCCCCCCACAGCTTTCCTTCCTTCAAGTAGAAGTTGGTTGTCCTCCGCTTCACCCATTGAATTACCGCCCCTGCCGTACCCTTGGGAAATCAAAGATCCTGCAAAAAGGAGCACAAGTTTGCGTAACACCTGGACTGCTGCAATGGAAGGATGACCTCCGCCTCCACCATACCTATGCAGATAACCAGAGACTCCATGTCCAGGGGTTCCCTCCCCTCAAACGGGTCCTCCCGCAGATACAGCAATAGCGCCTTGGGCATTGTGAACGCCCTCCCTGGAACATGAACTATGCCAAAAGTCAAGAGCTGAAGAAACACCACCCACCTAGTCATAGGAGCGTTTGGCAGCGTTGGAGAATCAATCATCCGCGCCAAGGCCTCCGCATCAACCAACAGCTCAAAGTGTACCCCCCAAAGCAGGTGCTGAAGCCTTTTCATGATTTTGTGAATCCGCATAATTCCAGCTTTGGCTGCAAATACCAACTCTCCCTCACGGTAAACATCATGGACTCGTAGAGAACTGGCCTGTCCTTACCATTATCTTCCTGCGTCAGGACGCCGCCCGCGCCAAACTTGCTAGAGTCAACGGCCAGGCGGATCCCTCCCACTTTGTAATCAAGGTCCTTGATGAAAATGTTGCGGCCCACAGTCTCCTTGAGCTTTGCAAAGGCAGAGTCACACCTTGCCTTCCATTCACAGGTTGCACCCTTTCATGTTAGCGCCCGCAGCGGACTTGCAACTTCTGCAAACCGCTCAATGAACATGCGGACGTAACTGCACAGTCCCAGGAATCGGAGGATATGCAAAGGCATCCAATGGGTTGGCCATTTGAGGACTTTGTTCCATTTCTTTGCCGCAATTCTCCTGCTTTCAAAAGCCAACACATGTCCTAGCACTTCCAGAACCAGAACACAAATTTCCAGCTTACTCCCTGACACTGTAAGCCCTGCCTCCTCAATTTGGAACAAGACCCGTTCCAACATCTGCGCATACTCCCAGATGAAGCAGCGGATCTTTGGGGCTTCCTCTAACACCGTGCCCCGGTAATCCATCTTTGGCCCCTTGATTCCCACGTTGTTGATGAAAATCAGAACCCTGTCTGGAATGTTGTCCCGCAGAATCCACGTCATCTGGGCCTGGTAAGCGGCCACCAAGTTTGTTGCGCCCTGCGCCAACCCGTTAGCTGGATCCTCCCCAATCCTGTCTTGAACGCGTTCAACGGCCGCAAGTCAGGATAGAGCTTGCGCTTATCATACCCCCCATGACATCGACCAATCTGTAACAGGCGCACCCTTCCATTGATTCCAGGAACTTGTCCACATGCGGAGGGAAACCGGGGTCCCAGATGGTGAATGAGTTAAGCCGCTGCAGGTCATGAACAATCCTAAGCAAATTTCTGTCCTGTTTAAAAACCGCAAAGATTGGGCCAGAGTAGCTTGATGTGGACTGCTTGTACAACCCATCCTCACGTGCTACCGGACCAGTTCCAAAAAGGGTTCCCGCACGGTCCAAGGGATTGGAATTGGCTTGATCTGCCAGGGCTTGTGCAGCACCGTGGGGATCACATAGGGATCACCAACCTTGTTCCTCAGCAATCCACTCTTGTCAGGCCCAAAGGCAAGGGCTTTTTTGCGGAGCACCAACATCAATTCCAGCAAATCCTTCTCCTCCGCACTCAACCACTCCGTTGGTCCAAAATTGAGCGCCTTGATCCCCTCATCTGTGATCCGCGCCAACCTCATTACCCACCCGTACTTCTTTAACTGACTCACCCAGGGGTCCCAAGCCCAGGAGATTGGCCTTAGAGGCCTTTTCAGTCCCTGTGGCATTGGCTTGTTCCGGGGCCAAACCTTTTGTGCCACGGGCTTGTACCGCTGTGGAAAGAATGAGGGTTTTCCCCCCTATAATTTTCCCAAGGTTTGGAAGTTAACGGTTCCCTGCTTCTGAAAGGAGATGAGGACGCCCAAAGTTGCACTTAAATGAGAAATGGGAATAAGGAGATAAAGAAGAATAGAGAGAGATTGAAATCGCCAATCCTTCAATCCTAAGAACTTTCCACCTGGATGTGTATCTGGTATGAGTTCCTTTAATCTCTTGGTGAGATGATTGATCCAATCCAATGGTATGATGGTCTCCTTCTCCCCCCCTCCTAACCCAGAGTTGAGAGTGATGATAAGTCCTCCCTCTCAACCCTAACCTAAGTACACGCGCCAATAACAGTATGAAAACAAAACAGAAAACAATCCCAAAACAGAAACCCTAGCCTCCTCTCCCCACCTCTGTACCAAAATTCCCCAAACGTCCGTACGCTGTTCTGCCCATCCGGTTTGTCCTTCTCATGACGGGGTCCTTGCACCACGCCCTACTCGGAGCCCCCCGCGCCTGTCCGTATCTGTTTGTCTGCCCCCGTCGTGGATGTCCGGTATTATCCGGCATGATCTGCGCGCTTGCACACGCGCTCCGTCTGTTCCTTTATAGCCCGCGGATTGCTCCGTTCCTAAGTATCCAAACCGGCGGGCCCGCAAACCTAGTCGAGCGCACTACCTTCCAAATCGGTTCTCCAGCACGGATGGCCGCCCACGCCGCATTCAATTCTGAGCCTGACCCGTCCACTAGGTGCAGAGCCAAACAGCAGCTGCTGCTGAGCACTCCCCAAACCCTAATGCTGATCCCCCTTGCCTCCAATGCTGAGCACGGAGCCGCGAAGCAGTTCCCAATCCGTGTCTCTAAATTGACACCACATCCCCCCCAACTTGATTTCTGTCCCCAGAAGTCTTCCATTGCTTCACCACACTACCACCACCGCTACTTCCACTACCACCCCCACCACTCCCACTACCACCTTCCCCCAGCCTGCTTCCTCACCCTCATCATGGCCCCTCCCTGAACCTACTGCGCAAGAAAAGTTCTTCCATGCACACTCCTCTCCGGCCGTCAAGCTTTCTCAGCCTGCCGTGCCGGCCACCGCTGATGTTCTCGTGGCAACACAATGCCGCAAGCCCGTCCCAGACACAACCCAACCAGATCTCGCAAGAGGGCTCTTCCGGACCCGTTCGTAGTTTTGGACAATCACACCATCTTTGAGCACTGGTGGACTCCGCCGCGCTCCCCTCTCTGCCGTCCTCCACCAAGCAAGGGTTGCAAATCGGCTTCTCCTCTTTGCCACGCGAGGCCACCGCCAAAGGAGGACTTCCCGTCCTTTGATGATTTCCGGAGGGATTTGCAATCCTGGGCAGACCGCTTCCGGGTCACGGAAGGCGCGAGGGACCCGCGCCTCAATGAAATTCTTTGGCGTTTCACTGCTCCGGCTCCAGGTCCTCCTCAGGCACCTGCACTGGCTCCTCCCACTCTTGCTCCACAAGGAACCCCTCCACCGCCCGCGCCACCAGCAGTCTCGGATGAGAGGCCTACGACCCCCAACGTCCCTCCGCCTCCGTCACCCATCATTGTCCCATCATTGCCTCCAGCTGAAACAAGCCCCCCTGTTGGTTCCCCAGAGGCCCCGTCTTCACCGGCCGCTCCCCCCGCTGTAGAGACTCCTGTGGGATTATATAAATAAAGTAGCAAATAGCTTGCTGGCAGTCCTTGAAGGGGAATTTAGTATTGCTTCTACTCCTTTGGAGTATTAGTATATACTAAGAGTGGTTTTGAATTGCCTGCCCTTCTAGTACTATAGTAATTCTGCACAATAATTTATTTAAATTAATGGCTGGTTTCTTTGAGACTTAATATAGGTCTCAGATCAGAACTAGATTAGTTATTGATTGTTATTGGTAGGGTTTGTTGAAGAATGGACCAGATGTATTGGATTATGGGTTATTTCCTGATCAGATATATTTGATCTTAACCAATATCCCAATATTAAAGGGTTCAAGGGTTTATCAAAGGGGTGGTTCAGGAGAGGACCCAAGGATGGGTTTACCCACAGGGGGCTGGGTAGAGGAAAAGGTTGGTGGTTGCTTTTGTTTGTGCTCTCTTTCTTTGTAAGGGTTATTTATTAATTGAAGGGTGGTTCTTCTTTAATTTGGTGCTGAATATTTAGGTCACAGAAGAACCCTTATTCAAGCACCTGTTGGGTGGTTTAATTGGTTAAAGGTGTTTTATAACTTGGTTTCTGATTCCCTGTTTCCTTTATAATTGGTTCACTGATATTTTATCTGGGTAGGTACCACAGATGGGTACTGATAGAGTGGTTGATGGGGTGGTATGAGTAGGTGATGAGATGGGTGGTAATGATTAGGTGAGTAGGTATCCAACTTGGATAGGGCAGAGAGGCCCTCCTTAAATAGACAAATCCTGCCCCCAGGGGTGCTCAAGGCTGCCCCTGAGGGTTCTCCCTGTTCTGGGGAGGAACAGTGAGATACAGTTACATGAGGCATTTCTGCTGGTTGGGAAAAGTTTGCACAGTTACATGAGGCATTTCTGCTGGTTGGGAAAAGCTTGTACAGGGGTTTCCTGCATGCACAGCCTTGCATAAATTGCTGTGTAGTGCTGATAAGATGTATTGCTGTGCTGTACTGGTAGTTTGTTCAGTGCTACTTGATTCTACCTACATGTATTGCTGTGCAATACTGGTGGTTTGTTTGGTTCTTCTTAAGTCTGGTCCCACTTCCTCCTGCATATATTTCTCCTGTATAACTTCTGCACAGCCTCCTGTATTTATTGCTCTTGTATTTTCTTCTGCACAGCCTCCTGTATTTATTGGTCTTGTATCTGCTCCTGCACAGCCTCCTGTATTTATTGTTCTTGTATTTGCTTCTGCACAGCCTCTTTTATGTATGCTTGCATGTTTGTTTGGTTTTGGTTGAGACTGGTTTGACTTCCTCCTGCATATATTGATCCTGTATGCCTCTGCACAGCCTCTGGTTTGTGTATTTGCTGATGGGGTGACTGGATCTGGTCTGCTTGCACTGCCTCCTGGATCTGTATTGCTGTATGGTGATGAGGTGACTGGATCTGACTGATTGCACTGCCTCCTGGATCTGTATTGCTGTATTCTTATCTGGACTGGTTGTTGTGTGGTCCTGGTCTTGAGGATAAGCTGCCACTGGTATGTACTTGAGGGTTTACTAGGTATGCCTTATGTCTTCCACAGAGATGTGACACCTGGGTGGGTATGAGTTTGCCACAGTTGAAGGTTTCTTGGGCTGTATCTTCTAATCCATGAGAGATAGAGGGGTATGTTGGCTGAGTGACTATGGGTTATTTTCAATGTAGAATCCATTTCTGAGGTTAATTTGAGGGTTTGAGCTGTTGTTACACTAGAAAAGTGAGTCTGATGGCTATAGGACAGGTTTGGACTACCACATCCCCCCCAGACTTAATGCTGTCCACAGCATTCCTGTCCATAGACATCAGACTCCACATCCTATCTTTCTTCTTCTTCTTCTTCTTTTTTTTCTTTTTCTTCTTCTATTTCTTCTTTTTCTTCTTCTTCTTGGTATTGATCTTGAGAGAAATAAATAAAAAAACTAATAATCACATATTGAATAAAAACAAAGGTCCAGAGAATCCTAGTGATCCAGTTGGTCCTGTTGAAATCTTGATTGTTTTATCTCTAAATCTTTTCCTCTTAATTATTTCTTGATTGTATCCATGTAGGAAGTAAAGGTATAATTAAATCCTTTCCATTCTTCTTGGTTGTTGAATTATAGTAGGGTTCTTCTGGATCAAGACAGGTTTTGGAATTTTCCTCTGTTCCTATGATTTGACTTTCAATCTTCTTTCCCCTTCTCCATATCCTATGGTACCTCATGGCCAAAGCAAGATTCCCCTCTCATCACCTCTTTTCTAAATTTCAATCTTCTTTCCCCTTCTCCATATCCTATGGTACCTCATGGCCAAAGACAGATTTTCCTCATTTTATTCCCCCTTTTTCCTTTCTTTCTGAATCTTTTCTCTAGTTTCAGGCCTTGACACCCTGTTTGCATATATTCAAACCTGATAGATAACTTTTTCCTTTGAAACCTGCTGTAATTCCTTCAATCAGACAGTTCTTGCCAAAGATTAATTGATCCCTTTTTCCTTGATACCTTGACACATCTTAAAGTCCTTAGTTGGATCCAATCTTGAGTTAAAGCCAATATTGATGTCTTCAGACCCTTCCTTCTTCCTAGTATTCCATGTTTCCTTGGTTTTTAATTGAGATCTTCATTTGATATATATATTTTTAAAATAAATGGTTGATAGGCAATTCTGGGTCTTACCAGGACCAAGATGATTTCTTTTTACCTAGTTTTTTATTTATTTATTTATTTATGTACTCATTTCTTTTATTCCTTTTATCTTAATTTTGCCTTTGTGTGTAGGCAGTTTCATGTCTTACCAAGGACCAAATGATGGTTTCTTTTTTTTTTCTTTTCTTATTTTTTTTCTGTCCCTCTTCTTTATGTTTTTTTATGTGGGTGATCTTATTTATTTATTTTTTATTTTATTTTATTTTATTATTTTTTATTTTCATTATCCGAGAGGAAGAAATGGTTGTATTCTGCAGTTTAAGGTCTTACAGGGGACCGTCAAGGTGTTTGCTGTTGAATCGTGCCCAGGCACGGTGTGCGAGATTCAGTCGCGGGAGGGATTTTTTTTTTGGTGCGAGGTGTGGAAGGGCGCGCGAGGTGCGCGGCAGGTCTTGTTCAAAGGCGGGGCGCGCGATAGTTGTCAAAACGAAGCGGGCATTGCGCGCGAGGTTGTCGCACAAGGACGGGGCGCGAAGTAGTCGTTCTGGACTCCATCTTGTTTGTCAATTGCCGCGGCTCTGATCAATGTCAATCTTTGCAGCGGTCAACCTCCCGATATGGATTGAATCGAATACAGCCTTCCGGGTTGTAATTAATCAGTAAGCCGCACCTATTTTCTTCTGTTTCTGTATTTACTATCTATTCTTTTCTTATTATTTATTAATATTATTCTTATTTATTTGACCGGGGTTTAGCCGGTTGTTGAGTCGAGTACCTCTACGCTCTGGTACGATCGCGCATAGCTGGCGAAGAACATCCGGGCGATCCGATCAGATGCAAGATCAAAATTCTCCTTGGCAACTGGGGTTGTCGCGAGCGGTGCGATGGAGGCGATGCAGGGCAGCAACTGATTGTGAGTACTGTTTGGTTTCACATTCAATTTTTTTACAGCTTTAATTTATCTAATCTTATTCATTATTTCTTCTTTTTCCTTCCTAAACAATGCAGGCTTGGCAGCAATAAGGCCGCGCAAATTGCAAGATCGGTCGGTTGATCTTCAATGGAATTAGTCATTCCGATCGACCAACCGCCCGGATCATTGACATTTTACTAGGCAAACGGGGTCATCAAGGGCGGTGTATGGAATTATTTGATTGTAAGATTTGTTTGGTCCAATCTTCTTTTTTTTACAGTTTCAATTTATCTGGTTGTATTTATTAATCTTCTTCTTTTTTCTCGGTCCTTCCAATCGGCGGACAGGAAAATTAGATTGACTGATTGACTTGTGCGATTGGTAGAGGTGGGAGTGTTGCTGTATTGCGCATGATTACCAACGGCCGCTTGCGCGATCGGACCGGATGCAAGCTAATTAATCTTTTACTTTTTTTTAATTAATATATATTTTTTTATTATATAATTTTTTTCTTCTTCTCAATCCTTCCAATCAATGCAGGACTTGCAGGGACCGAGTTACGCAAATCGCAAGATTGATTGGACAATCTCCGGTTGCATTTATTTATTTGGTCAGCCAATTTTCTTGTATGATCGGCATTCTTCCTCTTCCTTCCAAACGACGTGGCTTGGCAGCGATAAGGCCCGCAAAATGCAAGATCGGTCGGTTGATCTTTAGCTGCATTACTTAATCAGATCGACCGATTGCTTGCATCATCGATTCATTGGTGCATGGGAACAGGCCGATTGCAATCGGAGGGTCCCCCCCCTTTTTTTTTAATTAATTCCGTTCTCTTTTCTTCTCAATCCTTCCCATCGGCAGATGGGCAGAGGTTGAGTTGCAGCCATCGGTGTTTTTTTTGTCCGATCAGATCGGGGTTGCCACGACAACGGTTGCGCTTTCTTCTGGTACGCCTTGTTCTTTCTTCTTTTTTTTCTTCTTTCTTTTTCTTTTCTTCCAATTTTTCTTCCTTCTCCTTCTTATTGATACAGATGGGCAGGAGCCCACTTGCGCGATTGATGCAAGGTGAGTTTCTTCTTCCCTCTTTGTTTTCTTCTCCGACCGGCGGATGATTGATATTGCCGCTCGGACCTGTCCAAGATTGTCGGACTATTGCGGTTGGAGCAGTTGGCGGTTGGGAGCAAGGTCCTCCCCTCCTACCAATGTCTATAAAAAGACAACGGGGTGGAGCCTGTTTTGTCTCCATCCATCCATCACTCCCCCGGCTTTTATACGCTGCGGGGCCCAACATGATGAAGGGCGTTAATGATAGCGCCAACCGGTTTATGTCACAGTTTTTGTAAGCCGTCAATTGTTCATTCATCCGTTTTTTTTTTAAATCAATCACCGTCTTGTCGCCATCACTGATCCCCTTTTTTTTCGATCTTAGGGTACAAGCAAACGCATTGTTCCCAACATCTTGGCTTCTTTGATTGTACTTGTTTGGCTGGTCTTATGGTGAGTCTGATTCTTTTGTTGGTTTTATATATATATAAGGGTAAACTTGTCGCTGATTACTCGATATTGTTTTTTTTGTTACACTTTGTTTTAAGATGAAATAAAAAAATATTGTGAGTCTATTTTTTTTATTATTTTCTTCTTATGACCTGGGGAATGAACTCGAACTGATTTTTTTTTTTTTTGTGTGTTTTAGGTTTATGTGGTATTCTACTAGTATGATCCTTCTTAATATTTTTTTTGCAATGAATACCCTTGGTTTGTCAAGACCATGAGTTTTTTTTTTTAATGGTAATTAATTTTTTTATGAGGTTGAGGTGATGAATACTGTGACTTCCTCCTGCATATATTGATCCTGTATGCCTCTGCACAGCCTCTGGTTTGTGTATTTGCTGATGGGGTGACTGGATCTGGTCTGCTTGCACTGCCTCCTGGATCTGTATTGCTGTATGGTGATGAGGTGACTGGATCTGACTGATTGCACTGCCTCCTGGATCTGTATTGCTGTATTCTTATCTGGACTGGTTGTTGTGTGGTCCTGGTCTTGAGGATAAGCTGCCACTGGTATGTACTTGAGGGTTTACTAGGTATGCCTTATGTCTTCCACAGAGATGTGACACCTGGGTGGGTATGAGTTTGCCACAGTCAAAGGTTTCTTGGGCTGTATCTTCTAATCCATGAGAGATAGAGGGGTATGTTGGCTGAGTGACTATGGGTTATTTTCAATGTAGAATCCATTTCTGAGGTTAATTTGAGGGTTTGAGCTGTTGTTACACTAGAAAAGTGAGTCTGATGGCTATAGGACAGGTTTGGACTACCACACCGCCCTCCCTAGATCGTGGAAATCCCAATTGTAATGGCACTCCTGGAGGCCAGCTTTGAGTTTTTTGCGGAAATGTTGACCACAATGCTTTGGGATTACCTTGCAACTCCTGGCGCCCAATCCTCAGAATCCCGGCGCGAGCTCCTGGCGTCTTTCCAGGCCTTACTGGCGTTGTTGAGGGCGGAAATGGAGGAGATGATGAAGATGGCTTAGGCTCATCGCCCCCCCTTACCCTTCTTCCCTTTCTCTCCTTTTGGTTGTACCGTGCTTCCTTTTTCCTAAGAAAATACACATATCCGCGCGAGATCTTAATCTTCTGAGAAAAAGTGCGCGACTGCGCTTCATGAGAATGAGCTTGAGATTGAGATCCGCGTCAGCGCGCTTTGCTTTGTGAGCAACAGTAAGTGACCAGACGTTCCAAAAGAGGCACCTGGACCACCCCAGAAGAACTGCCACACAGTTCCCCATACCCATCCTGTAATAAACACAACAACCAAACACCAGCGCGCGCCACCATAAGGGAAGAGACAGAGAGAGAGTAAGAGAACGGACATTCTGGGGTGCCTAGTTTTCCCGGCTGTGAACCAACTAGAGCACCCCCTCACCAAATCAATCTTATTCCCATACCAACCCCCCATCCTTGAGATATCCTGAGAGAAAAGAAAAAGAGAAAAAGAAACCAAAAGAGAAGAAAAATAGAAAACAACACATAATAATTTTTTTTTTTTTTTTTTTGCGTGACGCCTGTAGACCGCCGGCAAATTGCTCTTCATCCCGTTTCCCCCATCTGGGGGATTGTTCTTGCATCCTGGTTCCGCGGGGCTTGTCCTCGCGTTCACCAACCCGGCTTTGTGCCGCGCCCGCGTTTCCTGCAAAAACCCCAAGCCAGCAAAGACCCCACAATCCAGATAAGAAATAAACATAGAGAAACAAACATTCTGGGGTGTCTAGTTTTTCCTTCTGTGAACCGGCTAGAGCACCCCCTCACCAAATCAAAAATTATTCCCTACCCCCACCACCTCCCCCCCCAACTTGGCCACTGTCCCCAGCTGGTCGCAACTGCCTACTCCGGGGCAACAGCACGTTTTCCGCTTCTCTGCCCAAAGACAAATCCCTGGATTTCTTTCCTACACCATCTCTGCGCTCCACACTCCCCTCATCTGATCTGTCACCACTTCTGCTGTCTCATTGAACAAGGGAGATCCTTGCGCAAAGAAGCGCTTGACATGCAAAGCTGCCGCCTTCCATTTCAGCGGAGTACCGTCTAATTCCTCCAACTGATAGCTGCCGCCCACAAACTTAGACGACACGCAGAACGGGCCTTTCCACCAATTAGCAAACAACTTCCCCCACTAAGACTCCAGACTCCGGTTGTACAGGAGCCCCAAATCCCCCTTCCCCAATGGATTCCGGAGACAATCCGAGCAGCTCTTGTCCCAATAGCTCACCAATGCCGTCCGAGTCTTCTTCAGCCGGTCCGCCGCCTTGACAAGAATCCCGTACCGTTGAAGGAGCTCTTTGGCGCGAGCCTCAAGCAATTTGGCGTAGGTCTTCACCTTCCACCAGTAAACCCCCAGGAACGTCTCCAACTCAATTTCCACCAGAATCACCGGGCACTGTCCGAAAAGTAACTTGTACGGCAAGTAGCCTGTTGACAACTTCACCAAAATCCAATACGCAAACAGAACCATTGGAAGGGTCTCCTGCCAGCGCTTACCATCCTCCCTGCACATCTTGACCAGGGAATCCTTGATTGGTTGATGCCCGTGTTCAATCAAGCCGGCCCCCTTGGGATAATACTCCCTTACTCAGCCAAACCTGGCTCCGCAACTCTTCACCAACTCAACCAAACGGCCGCAAAACTCGGCCCCTCCGTCCACTGTAACCAGACAAAGCGACACGTACCGCACAAACCAATCTTCCTCCAGAAAAAAAGCAACTTTTTCCGCCAAGAGCTTGACCAACGGACGCGCTTTGGGCCAACCGGACAGGTCTTCCCGCGCGACGAGCAGAAAGGCAAACTTACCGGCCTTGATGTGGACAACATCAAGCGAGACTCAACCAAAGATGGTGTCTTCCCCTGTGGGGTTTCCAACTTCCTTAGGCAATCTTGGACTCCGCCGTTGACAGGCTTCACAGGATGCCAACCATTCTTGTACTGCATGCACTACCCCTGGCCACCAGAACCGCTCTTTCACCCGCCTCTGCATTTCGACCTCCCCTTGATGGCCAAGATTGTCGTGAAGGATTTGGAGGATAGCTTCCTGATCCGCCCTTGAAGAGGTAACCACAAGAGGAACCAGATTCTTCTGCCGCCAAAGCTGCCCCTCCTGTACATAGAAGTTTCCCGCTCACCGCCTTGCCCATTGCATGTGCTTGTCCGTAGTTCTTTTGGGAAACCAAAGTTCCCGCAATTAATCACAAAGAATTGCGTACCGCCTGTTCTGCCAGAGCGGCAGCTGAACGCCTGCCTCCACAACCCCTACCGTGACAAACCGGGTCTCCACATCAAGCAGTTCCACGTCCTTGAACGGGTTTTCCCTTGGATACCGCGACAACGCGTTGGGCATAGTGAACGCTTTCCCCGGAACATGAACCCTGGCAAAGGAAAAAATATGAAGAAACGCCACCCACCTGGTCATGGGAGCATTGGGCAACGCCGGGGAATTGATCATCCGCGCCAGAGCCTCCGCATCAACCAAAAGCTCAAAGTGAACCCCCCACAAAAGATACTGGAGCCGCCGCACGATCTTGGTGACCCCGCACAACTCCAACTTTGGCTGAGAGAACTGGCTTTCCATCAGAGTGAAGGTGACCGACTCGTAAAGCATTGGCCTATCCTTACCGTTGTCCTCTTGATTGAGAACCCCCCCGCGCCAAATTTGCTGGAATCAACCGCTAGCCTAATTCCTCCTGTGTTGTAGCCAAGGTTGCGGAGCACAATGTCTTGTCCCACAATCTCCTTGAGCTTCTGGAACGCGCTATTGCACTCTTCTCCCCAATTCCACTCCGCGCCTTTCCGCATTAGTGATTGGAGTGGGCTTGCCACCTCCGCAAACCTTTCGATGAACATACGGACATAGCTACATAATCCCAAGAACTGAAGGATATGCAACACCATACGCGGGGTTGGCCATTCAAGGACCTTCCACTTTTTCTCTGCAATGCGCCAGCCGTCAGAAGCAACAACATGGCCTAGGACTTTGAGCCCTGGAACACAAACCGCCAACTTCTTCCCTGACACCGTCAGTCCTGCCTCCTCGATGCAAAACAGGATGTGTTCCAACGTCTGCGCGTATTCCCACACAAAACATTGGACGCTGGGAACTTCAACCAGCTCTGCTCCTCCGTAATCAGATTTCGGACCTTTGATGCCCGCGTCGTTGATGAATATTTGGACTCCCTCTGGAAGATCATTGTTCAGGATCCAAGCAATTTGCGCCTGGTACACCTCCACAGAATTGGTCACACCCTGCGGTAGCCAAGTCAGCTGCATTCTTCCCAACCCAGTCTCAAATGCCGTTAGAGGCCCCAAGCAAGGATCCAACTCTCGCTGGTCTTATCCCTCCATCACATCCACTAAACCATAACAAGCGCGCCCCGCCATTGAATCAAGGAACTCTTCAACGCGAGGGGGCCGTCCTGCGTCCCGGATTGTAAAGGAGTTGAGCCGCTGTAGATCATGGACAATCCTCAACAACTTTCCGTCCTGCTTAACTACTGCAAAGATTGGACTGAAGTAACTAGACGTTGACTGTTTGTAAAGTCCAGTCTTCAACCGTTCCTGCACCAACTCCAGAAACTGCTCCCGGCCCGCCCGCGGTATTGGAATTGGCTTGATCTGCCACAGCTCATGATCAAGAGTGGGGATGAAATAGGGTTTGCCAATACCTTTTTTCAGAAGCCCCCGCGCTTCAGGTCCAAACGCAAGCGCTCTTTCCCAAAGAACCAGAAACAAAACCAGCAACTCACGCTCCTCCGTACTCAATCATCCAGTCGGGCCAAAATTGAAAGCTGCAATCCGCTCCTCCCTGATCCGCGCCAAACTAGTAACCCACCCCAAAGCCTTAATCAGTCTGACCCAAGGTTCCCGCAACCAAGCGATGGGTCAAAGAAGTCCGTTCAATTCCTGGGGCATCGGCTCATTCCTTGGTCGGACCTTCTGCAACACCAGCTTGTACTTGCCGGCGTTGCACCGCATCATCCGCACACATCCTTTGCTGTAGGTCCTGCACAGAACAGAACCGCGGCTTTTGCCTTTGCTCACAAGTGTGGCACGATGATAGGGTTTTTGAAGTGTAATACCCTTGGGCAATGCATACTGGGAAAATGGACTTTCTTCTGCAACGTGCGCCCCCAACAATTTCCTTCCTCCCCTTCCCTGCTCCTCATTAGTCAACCGCCCGCGCAAAACCCAAGCTTGTTCCGGGCGGTCTCCTTTGTTGACTAGGACAAATCCTCCAAGGGTTGCCCTTTTCAGGCCAACTCCGTGTCCTGTTTCTCCTCTACTCCAACACTCTCCTCTGCTTTCCTTGCGCGTGATCCCAGATAGTTGTCTCAAACCTTCTGCTGGACAAATTCTCCACCGTCAACACCTCCGTTCCCGCCTCCGGATTGAAAACCATTTGTGCTCGGTACCCAAACATGAACGGCCTTCCCAAAATCACATCCCCACAATCAACCAAAAGAAAAGAAAGAGGCCTACGGACCCTGGCAACATCAACCTCCTCCTCCTCAACTAACCCATCCACACGACACTCCCCTCCGTTAAGCGCGCGGAGACCCATTGCACACTTCCGCCAAACCAACCCCAAATCATCCACCATCCGCAATGGCAGCAGGTTCACCATTGAACAGCTGTCCACCATAGCCCACACCTTCCTCCCCGCTATGACAATTGGAACATAAGCAAGCAGAGTGGAAACCAATTTCAACTCAAACTCCTTGCGCCCCTCCTCCTTCTGCGCCACATGAACCCGCTGCACCTTCTGAGGTACCCGGCCCTGACCTCAATCCCACAACGCCTGCACCATCTTGTCTACCACCACTGGAGACACAGCCGCCAGTTCCCGCAAGGTCAGCGGGACTGAAGTCTTGTTCCCCATGACCCTACGCACGATGTCCACCACTTTCTTCTTCCCTACAGGATTTTCTGCTGGCGCCTTGATTCCGGGCACGCGTGCCGCCGGTTTTGGAACGGTTGACAGAGGTTGCTCAATCCCAAAACAGAAACCCTAGCCTCCGCTCCCCACCTCCATACAAAACTTCCCCCGATGTCCGTAGGCTGTTTGGTCCATCCGTTTCATCTTTCTCATGACACGGTCCTTGCACCGCGCCCTACTTGGAGCCCCCCGCGCCTGTCCATATCCATTTTTCCGCGCCTGTCATGGATGTCTGGTATTATCCAGTGTGATCCGCGCGCTTGCATGCCCGCTCTGTCCGTTCCTTTATAGCCCGCAGATTGCTCTGTTCCTACGTATCCAAACAGGCGCACCCGCGAACCTAGTCAAGCGTACTACCTTCCAAATCCAATCTCCGGCGCAGATTGCCGCCCACGCCGCATTTGATGCTGAGCACAACCCGTCCACTGGGTGCGGAGACAAACAGCAGCTGCCGCTGCTGAGCACTACGCATACCCTAATGCTGAGCCCGCAGCTGCGACGCAGTTCCCAATCTGTGTCTATAAATTGACACCACATCCCCCCCCAACTTGACTTCTGTCCCCAGAATTTTCCCATTGCTTCACCATACTACCACCCCCGCTACTTCCACTACTACCCCCACCACTCCCACTACCGCCTTCCTCCTTCCTTCCTCCGCTCCATAGCCACCATGCTCCCATGCGAGTTCAGCACCCAGAGCGGGCGCGCCTGTTCAATCATCCCTGGTTGAAGCGCCTGCATTGCTTGCCTTTGCAGCCACCGTTGCTGCTTGCTTAGCAACAGCATGCCCCGAGCTCCCCCCCAATCCAGCTCTTGCCCCAGGCCGGGCAAGAGGGCTTGTCTGGACCCATTTGTTTTCGGACGACAACTTGATCTTGGAAGGCTCGTGGACACCCCCCGGTTCACCTCCATCCCGCCGCCCCCAAGCTCCGTCACCCACCACCATCGCATGTGAGCTGCAACTCGGCATAACCTCTCTGCCGGGCCGGACCTCCGCAATGGGGAGAATACAAAACCTCGGAGGAATGGCCCGCGGCGACCCGCGCTTGGGCCGCCGCTGTCGGCGTGAACCAAACAGTACCGGAACCAAGGCTTTTTGGAAGACCCGCGTCCGCGCCAGAACCCCCTCCTCCTCCTCAATGACCGCCAACACCGCCCGCGCCACCAGCGGCCTTGGATGAGAAGCCTACAACCCCCAACGTCCCTCCGCCTCCATCACCCATTGTTGTCCTGTCATTGCCTCCAGCTGGACCGAGCCCCCCTGTTGGTTCCCGGGAGGCCCCATCTTCACTTGCCGCTCCTCCCCCCAGCCCTCCCTAGATCCCGGAGATTCCAATTTCAATGGCACTCCCGGCGGCCAGCTTCAAGGCTTTCTCCAAAAGGTTAACAAAAATGATTTGGGATTTTGTCGCAATCCCCGGCGCCCAATCCTTGGAATCCTGGCGCAAGCTCCTGGCGTCTTTCCGGGATCTACTGGCGTCCTCTAGGGCGGAAATGGAGGAAATGATGAAGATGGCTTAGGCGCATTGCCCCCCCCTTTCCCCTTCTTCCTTTCCTCTACTTCTTCTCTTCTTGTTTTTTGTACCGTGCTTCCTTTTTCCTAAGAAAATACAAATATCCGCGTGAGATCTTAATCTTCTGAGAAAAAGTGTGCGACTGCGCTTCATGAGAATGAGCTTGAGATTGAGATCCGCGTCAGCGCGCTTTGCTTTGTGAGCAACAGTAAGTGACCAGAAGTTCCAAAAGAGGCACCTGGACCACCCCAGAAGAACTTCCACACAGTTCCCCGTGCCCTTCCTGTAACAAACACAACAACCAAACACCAGCGCGCGCCACCGTAAGAGAAGAGAGAGAAAATGAGTAAGAGAACGGAAATTCTGGGGTGTCTAGTTTTCCCGGCTGTGAACCGGCTAGAGCACCCCCTCACCAAATCAAGCTTAGTCCCATACCAACCACCCATCCTTGAGATATCCTGAAAGAAAAGAAAAAGAGAAAAAAAGAAACCAACAGAGAAGAAAAATAGCAAAGAAGACGTTTTTCGTGTGACACCCGTAGACCGCCCAAAATTGCTCTTCGTACCGCTTCCCCCATCCGCGGGATTGCCCACGCTTCCTGGTTCCGCAGGGCTTGTCCTTTTGTTTACGGACCCAGCTTCGTGCCGCGCCCCCGCTTCCTGCAAAAACCCCAAGCCAGCAAAGACCCCACAATCCAGATAAGAAAGAAACATAGAGAAACAAACATTCTGGGGTTTCTAGTTGTTCTGGCTGTGAACCGGCTAGAGAACCCCCTCACCAAATCAAAACTTATCCCCTACCCCCACCACCTCTCCCCCCAACTTGGCCACTGTCCCCAGCTGGTCGCAACCGCCTACTCCGTTGCAATGGCACTTTCTCAGCTTCCCTTCCCGAAGACAAATCCCCGGATCGCGTTCCAACACCATTGCCGCGCTCCACACTCCCCTTGTCAGATCTGTCACCCCCTCCTGCCATCTTGTCAAAAGAGGTAGATCCTTGCGCAAAGAAGCGCTTGACATGCGAAGATGCCGCCTTCCGTTTCAGCAGAGTACCTTCTAATTCCTCCAAATGATAGCTGCCGCCCTTGAACTTGGACAAAACGCGGAAGGGGCCATTCCACCAATTAGCAAACAACTTCCCCCACTGAGAATCCAGACTCCGGTTGTACAGGAGCACCAAATCCCCTTTCCGCAAGGGATCCCGGAGACAATGCAAGCAGCGCTTGTCCCAATAGCGCACCAATGCCTTCCAAGTCTTCTTCAGCCGGTCCACAGCCTTTGCGAGCATCCCGTCCTGTCAAAGGAGCTGTTTGGTGCAAGCCTCAAGCAATTTGGTGGACGTCTTCACCTTCCACCAGTCAACCCCCAGGAACATCTCCAACTCAATTTCCACCGGAAGCACCAGGCGCTGTCCAAAAAGTAACATGTATGGAAAGTAGCCTGTTGACCGCTTCACTGAAATCCAATCCGCAAACAGGACCATCGGAAGGGTCTCCTGCCAGCGCTTACCGTCCTCCCCGCATATCTTGAACAGAGCGTCCTTGATTGGTTGATGCCCCGTTTGATCATGGCGGCCCCCTGGGTTTAATAATCCTTTACTTGGCCAAACTTGGCTCCGCAACTCTTCACCAACTCAATCAAACGGCAGCGGAACTCAGCCCCTCCGTCCACTGTGACCAGAAAAAGTGACCCGTACCGCGCAAACCAATCTTCCTCCAGAAAAAGAGCAACTTTGTTTGCCAAGAGATTGACCAACGGACGCGCTTCCGCCCACCGGACAGGTCTTCCCGCGCAACAAGCAGATAGGCAAACTTACCGGCCTTGATGTGGACAACATCAAGCAAGAATTGACCAAAGAGGGTGTCTTCCCCTGTGGCGTTTCCAACCTCCTTAGGCAATCTCGCGCTCCGCCGTTGACAGGCTTTGCAGGACGCCAACCATTCCCATACCACACGCACTACCCCCGGCCACCAGAACCGCTCTTTCACCTGCCTCCACTTCTCAACCCCCCTTGATGACCAAGATTGTTGTGAAGGCTTCGGAGGATAGCTTCATGGTCCGCCCTTGAAGTGGTAACCACAAGAGGAACTGGAGTCCTCCGCCGCCAAAGCTGCCCCTCCTGTACGTAGAAGTTCCCTGCTTGCCGCTTTGCCCATTGCATGTCCTTGTCCGTAGTTCCACTTGGGAAAACAAAGGTCCCGGCGTACTGCCTGTTCTGCCTGAGCGGCAGCTGAACACCTGAATCCAAAACCCCTACCTTGACAACCGGGGCCTCCACATTGAGCAGTTCCGCGTCCTCAAATGGGTCATCCCTTGGATACCGCGACAACGCGTTGGGCATAGTGAACGCTTTCCCCGGAACATGAACAACAGCAAAGGAGAAAAGTTGAAGAAAAGCCACCCACCTGGTCATGGGAGTGTTCGGCAATTCCGGGGAATTGATCATCCGCGCCAGAGCCTCTGCATCAACCAAAAGCTCAAAGTGAACCCCCCACAAAAGATACTGGATCCGCCGCACAATCTTGGTGACCCCGCACAACTCCAATTTTGGCTGAGAGTACTGGCTTTCCGTCAGAGTGAAGGTGACCGACTTGTAAAGCACCGGCCTATCCTTACCGTTGTCCTCTTGATTGAGAACACCCCCGCGCCAAATTTGCTGGAATTAACCGCTAGCCTAATTCCTCCTGTGTTGTAGCCAAGGTTGCGGAGCACAATGTCTTTTCCCACAATCTCCTTGAGCTTCTGGAACGCGCTATTGCACTCTTCTCCCCGATTCCACTCCGCGCCTTTCCGCGTTAGTGATTGGAGCGGGCTTGCCACCTCCGCAAACCTCTCGATGAACATACAGACATAGCTACATAATCCCAAGAACTGAAGGATATGCAACACCATCCGCGGGGTTGGCCATTCAAGGACCTTGTTCCGCTTTTTCTCTCCAATGCGCCTGCCGTTGGAAGCAACAACATGGCCAAGGTGTTTGAGCGCTGGGACACAAACCTCCAACTTCTTCCCTGCGACCGTCAGTCCTGCCTCCTTGATGCAAAACAGGATGTGTTCCAACGTCTGCGTGTATTCCCACAAAAAAATTCGGACGCCAGGAACTTCAACCAGTTCCGCTCCCCCATAATCGGATTTCAGACCTTTGATGCCCGCGTCGTCGATGAAGATTTGGACTCCCTCAGGAACATCATCTTTCAGGATCCACGCCATTTGCGCCTGGTACACCGCCACAGAATTGGTCGCGCCCTGCGGGAGCTGAGTCAGCTGAATTATTCCCAACCCAGCCTCAAATGCCGTTAGAGGCTGCAAGCAAGGATCCAATTTGCGCTGGTCGTATCCCCCCATCACATCCACTAAACCGTAAGAAGCGCGCCCCGCCATTGACTCAAGAAACTCTTCAACGCAAGGGGGCTGTCCTGTATCCCGGATTGTGAAGGAGTTCAGCCGCTGTAGATCATGGACAATCCTCAACAACTTTCCATCCTGGGCCAGTCTTCACCTGCTTGCGCACAAACTCCAAAAACTGCTCCGGGACCGCCCAGGGTATCGGAATTGGCTTGATCTGCCAGGGCTTGTGATCAACAGTGGGGATGATATAGGGGTTGCCAATATTGTTTTTCAGAAGCCCCCGCTCTTCAGGTCCAAACAAGAGCGCTCTTTCCCGAAGAACCAGAACCAAAATCAGCAACTCGCGCTCCTCCGTACTCAACCATCCCATCGAGCCAAAATTGAAAGCTGCAATCCACTCCTCCCTGATCCACGCCAAACTAGTAACCCACCCCAAAGCCTTAATTGGTGTGAACCAAGGTTCCAGCAACCAAGCAATTGGTTGAAGCGGTCCGTTAAATTCCTGGGGCATCGGCTCATTCCTTGGTTGGACCTTCTGCAAGACCGGCTTTTACTTGCCCGCATTGCACCGCATCATCCGCAAGCATCCTTTGCTGTAGGTCCTACACAGAACGGAACCACGGCTTTTGCCTTTGCTCAGGAGTGTGGCCAATGATAGGGTTTTCAAAGCGTAGTACCGTCGGGTGATGCATACTGAGAAAAGGGACTTACTTCTGCGACGTGCGTGCCCTGCACTTTCCTTCCTCCCCCTCCCTGCTCCTCATTAGTCAACCCCCCGCGCAAAACCCAAGCTTGTTCCGTGTGGTCTCCTTGGTAGACTAGAAAAAATCCTCCAAAGGTTGCCCGTCGCAGGCCAACTCCGCATCCGTTTCTTCCTCATACTCCGACACTCTCCTCCGCTTCCCTTGCCTGTGATCGCTGATAGTCCTCTCAAACCTTCCGCTGGACAAATCCTCCACCGTCAACGCCTCCTTTCCCGCCTCCGGATCAAAAACCATTTGTGCTTGGAACCCAAACATGAACAGCCTTCCCAAAATCACATCCCCACAATCAACCAAAAGAAAAGAAAGTGGCCTACGGACCCTTGCAACCTCAACCTCCTCCTCATTGACTACCCCATCCACACAACACTCCCCTCCTTTAAGCGCGCGGAGAACCATTGCGCATTTATGCCAAACCAACCCCAAATCATCCACCATCGGCGATGGAAGCAGGTTCACCAATGAACCGCTGTCGACCATAGCCCACACCTTCCTCCCCGCTATGACCATTGGAACGTAAGTGGGCGGAGTCAAAACTGATTTCAACTCACACTCCTCGCGCCCCTCCTCCTTGCGCGCCACATGAACCCGCTGCACTGTCTGAGGTACCCAGCCCTGACCACAATCCCACGACGCCTGAACCATCTTGTCTACCACCACCTGAGACACGGCCGCCAGTTCCCGCAAGGTCAGGGGGAACGGAGTCTTTTTCCCCATCACCGTACGCATGATGTCCACTGCTTTCTTCTTCCCTACAGGATTTGCTGCCGGCGCCTCGGTTCCGGGCACACGTGCGGTCGGTTTTGGAACGGTTGGTGGGGGTAGCTCCTTTGCATCCACCTCCATCTTATCGGAGACCGCCACCTTCCCTTCCTTTGCCACTACACTTACCTCAGCTTCCGCCCGAGGTGGTTGCCACAATCCTGGACCGGTAACGATGCCTAGTTATTCTTGCGCTGTCGTTCCCACCTCCTGACCCCATGTGCGCACCTGCTGCATTGCGATTGGCTGGCTTGGCTCCATTGGAATCTGTTCGACCATTGGAAACATGTACCCCATCCACGCCGTTCAAACCAATCCCGTGTTGAGATCCTTTGTAAGCTCCTCGCACGCCAATTGCCAATGAATGTTGGCCCCGCAGTACGAGACCCCCTCGGCACAAAGGTACCGGGCCGCCAAAACCCTTCCACCATGTGAGGTGGAGGCCCTTGCAGCAGCTGCTGGCCCATACGGCTCATGCAGATCTTCAAATCCTTCATCAGTTCCATCAATTTGCTTACCGGAGGGGCTGGCGTGGGTTGAGGAACCAGAACACGCCTGGAGGTAGGTGGAACTGGGGCCGGAAATTGCGCCGGAGCGGGAACCTGGGGGGCGGATTTCTTTGGTCTTGCTGGGAAGGACTTAGCGGGGTCCTCAATAAGCTCTTCCAAGTCGAGCTCACTCTCCACAGGCTGGCAAATGACAGCCAACTCCGGAAGGAGCGCGATGCTCCCGTCCAATGACCGCTTTACCAAGTTGTGATTGTAAAGATGCCGCTGCACCCTTCCCCGGAGTTGAGAGCCTAAACCGCCCAGAAACGCGCGTTTCATGGCCCCCGTCTTTCCCGCCACCACCTTGTTCTTTGACAAGTACCTATGGATCCAATTGAATGTCAAGGTGTACTCCGCCAGCTCCACCCCATTTCTAACTCTTCTGCATGCGCTCGCCTCTGAGGCCACGCGGTCAAAATCGTTTTCCTGGAATCAAGGTTTGCGCCTACCCCACCGCCTTAGGATCTCCGCCTTCAGTTTTGGCCAATCTTGATTCTTGTAGCCTTCCATCTCCCCCACATCCCGGAGCTTCACTTTGTCCATTATGAACAGGACAACAAGCTGGGCCTTATTGGCGTCTGAGGCACCTTCTGCATCTGCAATACCTTTGTATCTCAAGATGAATCGCTCCACATTGGCATTGTTGAATCGGATGTGAGGGTAGTCGCGCGGCCTGATGCAAACCGGAAAAGTGGGTTCATGGTCACTGGAGACCGATGGGGGAACGGCGTAGCTTGTCCTTGGTTGAGGGGAGGGAGGGGGAGGAGGAGGGATGGAAGACAAGAGTGGGGTCGGAGTAGCAGACCCGGAGACAGAAGGAGAAGAAGAAGAAGAAGAAGAAGTGACTGTAGGGAGGTATGAATAGGACATTGCGCCCAGTTACCTTTGAAAGACAAGAAAAGGAAGGTTCCTTCCCATCCAGACCCCCAGATGTGGAAAGAATAGAGGTTATCCCCCTATAATTGTCCCAAGGTTTGGAAGTTAATGGTTCCCTGCGTTTGAAAGGAGATGAGGATTTCCAAATTTGCACTTAAATGAGAAATAGAAATAAGGAGATAAAGAGATAAAGAAAAGTAGAGAGAGAGAGAGAAAATTCCAATCCTTCAATCCTAAGAACTTTCTGCCTGGATGTGTATCCGGTATGAGTTCCTTTAATCTCCTGGTGAGATGAGTGATCCAATCCAATGATGTGATGTGATTCTTCCTCCTCTCCATCCATGCCCCTCCTCTAACCCGGAGTTGGTAGTGAGGATAAGTCCTCCCCCTCAACCCTAACACCACCGCCTTAGGATCTCCGCCTTCAGTTTTGGCCAATCTTGATTCTTGTAGCCTTCCATCTCCCCCACATCCCAGAGCTTCTCTTTGTCCATTATGAACAGGACAACAAGCTGGGACTTATCGGCGTCTGACGCACCTTCCGCATCTGCAATACCTTTGTATCTCAAGATGAATTGCTGCACATCCGCATTGTTGAATTGGATGTGAGGGTAGTCGCACGGCCTGATGCAAACCGGACAAGTGGGTTCATGGTCACTGGAGACCGATGGGGGAACGGCGTAGCTCGTCCTTGGTTGAGTGGAGGGAGGGGGAGGAGAAGGGATGGATGACAAGAGTGGGGTCGGAGTAGCGGACCCGGAGACGGAAGGAGAAGAAGAAGAAGAAGAAGGAGTGACTGTAGGGAGGTATGAATAGGACATTGCGCCCAGTTACCTTTGAAAGACAAGAAAAGGAAGGTTCCTTCCCTTCCAGACCCCCAGATGTGGAAATAATAAGGGTTATCCCCCTATAATTGTCCCAAGGTTTGGAAGTTAATGGTTCCCTGTGTTTGAAAGGAGATTAGGATGTCCAAAGTCGCACTTAAATGAGAAATAGAAATAAGGAGATAAAGAGATAAAGAAAAGTAGAGAGAGAGAGAAATCGGCAATCCTTCTATCCTAAGAACTGTCTACCTGGATGTGTATCCAGTATGAGTTCCTTTAATCTCTTGGTGAGATGAGTGATCCAACCCAATGATGTGATGGTCTGATTCCATGCCATCCTCCTCCTAACCCAGAGTTGAGAGTGAGGATAAGTACTCCCTCTCAACCCTAAACTAAGTACAGGCGCAACTGACAGTATGAGAAGAAACAGAAAATAATTCCCAAAACAGAAACCCTAGCCTCCTCTCCCCACCTCCTCCATACCAAACTCCCCCCAATGTCCGTAAACCGTTCCGTCCATCCGGTTCGTCCTTCTCATGATGCGGTCCTCGCACCGCTCCCTACTCAGAGCCCCCCGCGCCTGTCTGTATCCGTTTTTCCGCGCCCGTTGTGGATGTCCGGTAATATCTGGCATGATCCGCGCGCTCCATCCGTTCCTTTATAGCCCGCGGATTGCTCCGCCCCTACATATCCAAACCGGCGCGCCTGCAAACCTAGTCAAGCGCACTACCTTCCAAATCTGATCTCTGGGGCGGATCGCCGCCCACGCCGCATTCAATGCTGAGCCCGACCCGTCCACTAGGTGCGGAGCCAAAAAGCGGCTGCTGCTGATCCAGCAGCTGCCGCTGCTGAGCACTCCGCTTATCCTAATGCTGAGCCCGCTTGCCTCCAATGCTGAGCACGCAGCCGCAAGGCAGTTCCCAATCCGTGTCTATAAATTGACACCAAACCGGCTGTGTTCAGGCGCTGCACTGTTGCCGGAACCCTGCTGCCCCCGTGCTCCCTCAGCGCCTGAACCATTTCCTCAACAACCACTGGGGAGACTGTGGCCAGCTCCCGTAGCGTGAGGGGTATCAGTGCCTTGCTCCCCATCACCCGTTGCACAATTTCCGCGGCTTTCCTCCTTCCTCCGGAACTAGTCAATGGCGCATTGCCTACCGGCCCTTGCGTACCAGTTTTTGGGGAACTGGTCAATGGCCGCTCTCTGACATCCACATCCATCTTCTCCAACACAATCCTCTTGTTTGCCTCCAATGCCCTAACCTCTGCCTCCACACGCGGAGCTTGCCACGTATTGGACCCGGTGAAAATCTCAAGTGACACCCAAGCGGCCCCTGCGGGCTGGGCTCTCGCCCTAACCTGCTCCACCGGGGGTGGCTGACCGGCCCCAAGATCCATGGGCTGCCCTTTGGGAATTTTTAAGTTGCCTTGGACGTACGGATCAACCCCTTGTCCATGTCCTTGGTCAGTTTGGCCCAACCGGACTTCCAGTGGCCTTTAACACCGCAATAGTTGCACATGCAAACCAAAAACCCGCTCAACGGCCTGCTACTGGGCTGGAAGCCCCCCCATGTGAGGAAGCACTCCGCGCGGAGGAGGAGGTGGTGGAGCCGTTGGCGGGGCAGTTATCCAATTCAGAAGTATCCGTAGGTCCCTTAACCTATCTCTTACCTTGTTCACCGGTACTTCCATTGACTGCAAAGGGGCTGCCAGCCGCTCCGTTTCTGATGGGCCCACGGGCGGTACCTGCGTCGGAGCTGGAGTGGAAGAGGCCTTTTGTTGCCTGGAAACCTTTGGGAACAACCTGGCCGTATCCTCAATCAGTTCTTCCAGATCTATCTTGCTTTCTACTGCCTTGTTTATCACGCTTAGGTTTGGAAGAAGTGTGACACTCCAAACCACTGACCGCAATACCAACCCGTGTTCAAATAGATACCGCTGGACCCGCGCACAAAGTTGCGGAGCAAGCCTTCCTAGAAATGCCTGCTTCATTGCCCCTTTTTTACCTGCTACCACCTGGTTCTTCTCTAGGTAGCTTTAGATGCAGTCAAATGTAGATTTGTATTCAGACAAATAAATCCGTGTCTGCACCACGCCTTGCAAAATTGCCTCTGCCGCTGCCCGCTCAAAGTCTGTCTCCTGGAAGCTGGGCTCACACTTCCACCACCTTGCCATCATCTTGTTCCAGAGCCTCTCCCAGTCTCAAGCCTTGTAGCCAGACATATCCTCCTCATCCCGGATTTTATTCTTGTCCATGATAAAGAGAACAACCGTACAGACCTTATCCTTGCCCTTCGCGTTTTTGGAGTTTTCAATATCCTCCAACCTTGCCAGAAAGGGCCCAATATCCGTGGTGTTGAACCGGAGATGAGGGAATTTCTTCTGCCTAAGCCACACCCATCATGGAACCTCAGCCGCCTCCAAAGGCTCCAACCAAGGAGGAGCAAAACCCCTGGACCAAGTAGTCAGTGGTGGTGGAGGTGTTGGCCCGCCAGCTCCAGACCGGAGAGGGAACAAAGGTGGGATGTTAAATCCTGGAGTAGTTGTTGGCCACATTGCACCCACTAGCTTTGAGAGACCTAGACAAAATATTCTTCCCGGCCAGACCCCCAGATGTGGAAACAAGAGAGGTGATACCCCCCAGAGTTTTCCTCAAGTTCTGGAAGTTATTGGTCTAAGAGTCTTTAAGGAGATTGGATGCAATGATTTTAAGAATAGAGAAAGTGATGATAAGATAAATTCCTTCCTTCAAATCCTTTCCATACCATTTCCTGGTGGTCCAGTGATATGATATGATCCAACCCAGAGTTTCAAGTGAGGTATTTTTGAGTCCTCCCTCTCAACCCTAACCTAGGTAAAACCACAAGCAACAAGATAGATGAAATATGACCCCAAGTACAGAACCCTAGCTCCACCCTAACCCTACCCCATACCAACCACCCCGTCCAAAACCCTCCCCTTCAATATCATGTAAATCCGGTTTGTCCTTCTCATGGCGCAGGCCTCAGCCATGCCCTACTCAGAGCCCCCGGGTTTTATCCATCCGCGCGCATCCGCGGATCCTGTGATCCGTGATTCAGCCTGCGCTTATGCCTGCGTGAATCTCCCCGGCGTGTATAACCCCTGATTGCCCCGCCCTTGCCTTCTGGACTAGCCACCCGCAAGCTTGGTTGGGCCGGCTCCATCACTAGGTCCGCGTTCCCTGGGAGGGTTGTGGCCCGGCACCCCCCAGAGTAGGCCTGACCCGTACCTGGTTGTGAGCCCCGCAATCCCTACCGCTGAGCCCTCATCCGCTGCTGCTGAGCCCGCAGCAGGCACTGCTGAGACTGTGCGCACCCCAAATGCTGAGCCCAATCTACCCAACTGCTGAGCGCGCAGAAGGCACTGATGAGACCGCGCGCACCCTAAATGCTGAGCCCAACCTACCCAACTGCTGAGCGCGCAGCCCGCAACGCAGCTCCCAATCCAAGGTTATAAATACAAAACCACAACGGGCAAGCGGATCTCCACTGAACCTGGGAATCCAACCGTCATTGAGCAAGTGCGCGCGCAAGGTCAGGATTTGGGCGTAACTGCTTGAGCTTTGCTTGGGATTGTCACTGGTCTCGGGGTATGGCAACGGCCTTGCGTGGAGGCGGAAGTAAGGGTACTAGCAACGAGGAACCAGAGGAGGTGGAAAGGATGGATGTGGATTTCAAGGAACAGTTACCGCCAGCAGCTCCTAAGCCAATTGCGCGTGTTCCAGAAACGGATGGACAGCTGGTGAATCCGGCGGGGAAGAAGAAGGCAGTGGAAATTGTGCGGAGAGTGATGGGGAATGGAAAAACTATAAACTTGACCTTAAAGGAGTTGGGGGCAGTGTTGCCAGTGGTAGTAGATGAGATGGTTCAAGGGCTGAAGGATTGCGGACACAATATGATCCCTCCAACAATGCAGCAGGTGAACTTGGCTTGGGATGACGCAGAGCGCAATCTAGTGGGTATGAAATGTGTTTCAACTCCACTGGCTTATGTTCCAATGAAGATTTCTGGAAGGACGTTGTGGGCACTGGTGGATAGTGGTTCTATGGTGAACCTCCTTCCATCTAGATTGGTCAATGAATATGGATTGGTTAGGCGGAAATGTGCAATGGGGATTTGCGTGCTTAATGGTGGTGCATGTTTTGTGGATGGGGTTGTGGAGGAGGAAGAGGTTGAGGTTTCAAGGGTCTTTAAACCACTTTCTTTTCTATTTGTTGATTGCGGGGAGGCTATTTTAGGTCAGCAATTCATGTTTGGGTTCTGAGCACAAATGATGTTTGATCCCGGGGTGGGAATGGAAGCGTGGGTGGTGGAAGATATTTCCGACAGGAAATTTGAAACCACAATCTGTTATCAAGGGTTGGGTAAGTGGACGCAGGATTTTTCAGGAGAAGTAGAGGAGGACCCCGGCGCGGAGTTGTTTTGCAAGGGTGGGACGGAGGTGGATTTCAATTATTCAGCCAAGTTCACCGCATTGGGCAGGCTCTGGTTTTGTGTGGGCGGTTGACTAGCAAGGAGCAGGTGAGAATTAGGGAAGAAGTGCAGGACATGCGGTTTCTGGAAGACTTGAGGACATTCTGGATAGCAAGGGGGATGACAATGCGGATCCTTCTTCCAAGGACAAGCCCACGCGCGCTCTTTGCGTCCAGATGAGTAAACAATTGCAGACCGCTGGGTAAAGCAGCCAAGGTGGGGGGGGAACAAGGATGAATATTGGATATGATTGTATTTTGTGAGGTGGGTGCTCTAGCCAGTTCACATCCCAAACAACTAGACACCCCAGAATGTTTGTTTTCTTATTTTCTTCTATCGGGATTGGCTTTTTGGGGTTATTTCTGGCTAGGTTATGGTTTTTTTTAGGTACAGGCAGGGCAAAAAGCTGGGTCTGCGGACACAAGGGCCAGCCCCACATTCTGGAAACAAATGCATGAAAAATTTCCAACAGATGATTTGGGGAACTAGGAAAGCGTGTGGCACAGAACGGATGTGGGTCAAAGATCATGGTGTGGGCTTGGCAATGGGTTGGTGCTTAAAAAAATTTTTTTCTTTGGTTATCTTATAGATGGAAGATATGGATGGGCTTGGGCGGATAATTTTTCTGTTCCTCTCTCTCAAGGATGTGCGGGTGCCGCTAGTTTTTGTTGTGCTCTCTCTGTTCTGTAGATGGGTACGGGGAACTGTGTGGCAGTTTGTTTGGTGTGGTCCAGGTACCTTTAGCCAATACTCTCAGTGGCGCAGATCCTTCTCACTTTAGAGGATACTCTCAGTGGCGCAGATTTTTCTTACTTTCAGAAGATACTCTCCGTGGCACAGATTTTTCTCACTCTTGCGGATTTCTCTCAAAGCGTGGATCTCACACGCGGTTGTTATTTCTCTCAAGAGTCTCACAAGCCCAAGGGCTACTTAGGATGGCACGGCAAAAGTCCTCTTTCTTTGCAGATAGGCGCAGGGAAGGGAAACAAGATGGAAGAAATAAGAAAAGTGGGGGCAATCAACCTACGTTGGCAAAGTCCTCATAACTTCCTCTGTGTCCGTGCAAGCCGCCACAGCTAGGGTTTGGAAGGCCGCCAAAACTTTGCATAACACATTGGTGGTGTGCGCGTGGGGGGCCTCTAGGAAACGCTGCAGTAGCTTATCCACGTTGTTTACCATTGCTTCAAACCTTGCCAGTGGAAGTCCCAGAATCTGGAGGATCTCTGGGATCTCAAGAGTGGCGGCCAGAGGCTTTGCAGAAACCTTGGGTTCCGGTGACAACTTGATAGCCACAGGAGTCAGCGCACGAGCGGGTTGCGGTAACAACCTGGGAACCGGTGATGGAGACTGCAGTGGAGGAGTTGGGGCCGGAGGAGCAGGTCTTGGGGGAGTAGGAGGAGCAGGTCTTGGTGGAGTAGGAGGACGCGGTAGTGGTGGGGGAGGCGCAGCCAGAAAATTAAAGATTATTGGGTCCGTTTCTGGTACGTTCATTCGTACCCTTGCAGCCCACTTGTGGGCGGCGTTCCAATAAGTGGAAAAGTGTCCAGGAAGTCTTGGTGCCGCTGTGGTCCAGCCCAACAAAATGGTGAGCCCAAGTCATGGCTCTTGCATGATGGAGGGTTTTGAGTGGTGCGTTGCAGTTGGTTACAAGGTGAGCCGGGTGGGGTCCACTCATTGGTGGAGATCTTGTCATTGCTCAAGACCATGAATGGGTCACGCTGGGTCCTCTTGCCCAGGCATCCTTGAGGATGGTTGAAAGGCATTTCATTGGATAGGGAGAAGCAGCAGTGGAAGGCTTGGCATGGAACACAGGAACATCTGCCCAAAGGGATTTGGCAGGGGAGGATGTTCCGGCTGCAGAATGTGCAGAACATGTTTGGGTGAAATAGGGTGGATGGGGTTTTTCATTTTCCTTGTTGTGATGTAGCAGTGCAAAGAGGGAGGTGGCATAACTATGTTATAATTGGGGGTAGGTAAGATAGTGGTGGATCTCTGGGGGCAGAACTCAAGTTGGGGGAGATGTGTTGGTCTTTTATGGATGCAAGTTGAAATTGGCTGCGCGCTGCATGCTCAGCAGTAGCGGCGGGCTCATCAATGGGTGCGGCTTATCCGCAGTAAGTTTTGCTGTGGGCTCAGCAGCAGTTGGATTGGGCTCAGCATCTGGAGACACGGGGTCAATCAGATTGGATTGGACAGATTGTGCGGATGTATCTTGGATATCTGGAACGGCACGTCAGGCAGATTCCAACATGCGCAGGGGGCTCCAAGTTAGGCACAACGCAAGGGATGCTTCATGAGAAGGACAAACCAGGTGGACGTAATGGCAGGCAGGCAATCCAGATTGATATGGGGTATGGGATGGGGTTGGAAGGACAGATTGGGGCTAGGGTTCTGTACTTAGGGGTTTTATTTCATTATTCTTTTTTGCTTGCGGTTGTACCTAGGTTATGGTTGAGGGGAAGGCTAGTTAAACCACACACTCAACCCAGATGTGGAGGGCATCTTATCATATGTCATTGAATCATCATAGGTTTTGGAATGGTCTTGAATCTCATCTCTCTATCTCTCAGTCAAAGGGTGAACAGTCCCACTCAGGGTTTACAGATGCAAGGGATCAATAACTTCCAAACTTGGGAACCGTTAAAGGAGAAGTCCTTTTCTGAATTCCAAAGCATTGCAAGAGATTTTCCCTTTTTTGTGTGAAACATGTGAGAGGGAAATTCATTGCAAGGGTGTCCAGCCCTTCAACGGAAGAGTCTGTGCTGATCTGAAAACACTAATAAGGCAAGATCCTCATTGTCCTGAGATATTTCATGGGAATCCAGTTTGAGTGGAACACTTCATTTTCCATTCAAGATGGAGGCATTGAACAAGATTCTGTTGTTGTAGGTCACCATAAAGGTTGACGGGCCGGATTAAGAGATTGTGCAACCTTTCTCATAAAGACCACCCAGGCTGATCAGTGAGGTTGAGAGTTGAGGGATGTGCAGGGCGTTGATGCTGATGACAGATCCATTGGCAAGAAGCAAGATAAACATTCCTTCACCAACAATGTTGAGTTGATTTTTATCAGCTAATTCAACCTTAGAGTTGATTGGTTTGTTGGACCAAAATATTGAGGCATCACTGAACATGTGGTGACTTGCACCACTGTCAAGAAATGCTCTACTGTGAAAGGAATGAGAGGGTCACTGGTGTAGAGAAATCTGAATCCACAAGCCACAACTTTGGGACCGTGATCATCCATGGTAGTGGTAGCTGTGTTGGCCTGCGGGTTCTTTTCTTTCTTTACCTTTTTCTTAAGGATCTGATTGCATTTGCTTTTTCTATGCTTGGTGAGATGATTTTGTGTGCCGTTTGAGCAAATTTGGTATGCTGCGTAAGCTGAGGTCTTGGTTTTTACTTGACCAACTAAGTTTGAGGAGTCTTTGTGTGTTTTTTTCCACTACGTTGTTCACCATTTGGAGTGTCAGAGGTTGCTTTGTGTACAGGAGCTCCTTGGTGCTGGTGAAGTCAGACAGCAGTCAGCTGATGATGAACTTGGCCACAAGGGATTCTTTAATGTTGCCGCCAGTGGGACTGATGACAAGGCCCACCAAGGTCATAGAGCTGAGATGATGATTGATGTCCAAGATGAATCTGGGAAGGTTGTCATTTTTTTAATTGAGTTCCATGAAGTCTTGATAAACCTTGTATTGATTATCATAAGTTTTATCCTCAAAATGATTTGCAATGTCAGTCCAGATGAGTGTAGGATTTTTGGACAAGAATGCTGTGATGAATCTGTTATAGATGTCCTATTCCACGTAGCAACCAAGGATTCCAGCTGTTTGTGTGCATTTAGCATAGTAGGCTTCACATTTAATTGTATCATCTGGAGGTGGCAAGTTAGCAAGTGTTTGTCCAAGATCATTTGAAAGCAGAAAGTGTCTAATTTTAAACTTCCAGAGTGGAAAGTTGGAGATTTTGAGGGTTGGACAAGATGGCTTGGAAAAAGGAGCACTCATTGCACTAATTCTGGGCTCATAATCTGTAAAACCACAGTCTTAATCCCCAATGGGTTGAGTCTCAGCAAGATGAATGGACAAGAGACAAGACACCAGAGAGATAGCCAACCTTAATCCCCAATGGGTTGAGTCTCACCAAGAAAAACAGACAAGAGACAAGTTACAAGAGAGATAGCCAACCTGAGAGTGAAAGCAAGTGGGTTGAGCTACAATTTGAGAAGTAATGAAAAAACAACAAAGTTTAATGTAATAGATTGCAGACCTTAATCCCCAATGGGTTGAGTCTCAGCAAGACAAACGTACAAGAGATGAGACGCAAGAGAGATATCCAACCTGAGAGTGTAATGGAAGAGATCACAATAAGCTTGAAATGAATAGAACAGAGAAGGTAAGGATGAAATGCAAACCTGAGAGCAACAGCGAGCGGGTTGAGCTACAATGTCCGAGGTGATGACAAAACAATCAAAGTTGAATGAGTAAAGCAGTAAAACTGGGTGAGACCACCAGTTTAAGAACAACTTGTTTAGTTTTTGGACAGAACTAAGAATATCACTATCTAAAACGCAGCTTTTTGTGCAGCATTACTTCCTTCAGCAAACCACTCTTGCCGTGGGCAATGGGAGGAATACTTACCCTGTTGAACGCCTTGGTGGCGCAAGATGTTCCTAGTATGGGGGGATGTCATAGAAGAGGTCCTGATGCTTCAGTGCATCATGCAACCAAGCAAAACAAACCTAAAGCCAAACAGAAGAGCACTAACCCGTACTATTGGGTAAGTCCCATAAATACAACATAACCATCCATCAGTAACCACCTGACAATGTGTGCCGAAAATTATAAAACACAGGCAATTTGGGATCCAATGTTAGCGGACCAACCAAGTAAGAAACTGGTCAAAGGCAGCAAGCAGAGCAGAGCCTAAAACAAGCCACATAATTATGTGAGTAACCAAGAAAAGGAATAAAGCGCTACTTGCAACTTCACAAGAATCTACCCCAAGTGGCAAGAAAGTGTTGAGATATGATCAATGCTTTCATGCAGCCTCCAGGAACTCAGTCCCTGCATGCTTCGAGTTGGTTACTCATTCATCATATGTCCTCACAAAGTGACATTTTCATTGCCCTCTACAACCACATCTTGACCACCGGGAAGCAAGCATCCTTAGTATAGTTGGTAATACACTTGCCATGCACGTGAGAGACCTGGTTTCAATGCCAAGAGGACACATGTTATTTTCACGTTCTCACAGGTTATGAGCCCAGCACTACCTAAGCGCCCATCATGAGTGTGATCTTAGCATGTTGCCTGCTTCCTTCACCCTACATTCAGCACGGGTGTGTGTTGAGATATAATCAATGCCTTCATGTAGTCTTCAGGACCTCAGTCCCTGCATGCTTCTATTTGGTTACTCATTCATCATATCTCCTCAAAAAGTGACATTGTCATTACCCTCTACAAGCACATCTTGACCACCGGGAAGCAAGCGCCCTTAGTGTAGTTGGTAATACACTTGCCATGTACCATAGACCTGGGCTCAATTTCCAGAGGACACAGGTTATTTTGACTTTCTTACAGAAAGCCATGACATAAGCAACTTCACCTCACCTGATCCTTCCACATCAATTGGGTTAACAGAGACCAAGATGGGGGATCAGTGCATGAGGATCAGGAACAACCCAGAAGGGATGAATTCAATGTTGTTGTAATTTTGTTATTTAAGGGATGACCGCCTGGAACCCAGCTTGTATTTTTTTTTCCCCTTTCTTTCATCCATCGCCAATATCATTACTGTCACCATCACCATTCTCATTGACTAACAAAAGAGTCCATTATAACCTATCTCTTGAGACACGTTACGCTGAAGTAGTCAGAGACGTAACAACCTTGAGCAACCATCCGCATTATTTCCTTTCAATAAAAAAACACATTTCTTACAAGCAAATAACAAACAACAAATCACATTAGAGAATCTCTTGCATCACCCAATCCAAACACCTGCTCCCTACTGAAGCTGGAATTCTTTCAATTAGATCCCCCATCACTTCCACTCTTCTTTACGGGGGATCTAATATTGTAAGCCATTTTCCTTTGTCCTCATGTTCAAAACTTTAACTACGTTCTCCAGTCTCACATCTCAAGTGTACTCTGATTGTCTAAAGCCAGGAGCTGTTGTTCTAGGAAGTGGTCCGTCTTAGCCATTTTCTAAGACCGTACCTTACCTTTGTCAACTAGGTGTTAGTGATGTTGAGATATGATCAATGCTTTCATGCAGTCTTCAGGACCTCAGTCCCTGCATGCTTGTAGTTGGTTACCTATTCATCATATGTCCTCACAAAGTGACATTGTCATTGACCTCTACAAGCATATCCTGATCACTGGGAAGCAAGCGTGCTTAGTATAGTTGGTAGTACACTTGCCATGCACATGAGAGACCTGGGTTCAATTCCCAGAGGGCACATGTTATTTTCACATTCTTACTGTTTATGAGCCCAGCGCTACCCAAGCGCCCATCATGAGTGTGATCTTAGCATGTTGCCTTGCTTCCTTCACCCTACATTCAGCACAGGGGTGTGTTGAGATATGATCAATGATTTCATGCAGTCTTCAGGACCTCAGTCCCTGCATGCTTGTAGTTGGTTACCTATTCATCATATGTCCTCACAAAGCGACATTGTCACGGTCGTCTAGAAGCATATCTTGATCGCTGGGAAGCAAGTGTCCTTAGTATAGTTGGTAGTACACTTGCCATGCACATTAGAGACCTGGGTTCCATTCCTAGAGGACACATGTTTTTTTCACATCCTTACAAGTGATTCTAATTATGAAGTGTCACTCAGGATTAAGTGATTAACTCATCCCTTCCACCCTTCCTTACGGGGATCTAATATCCCAGGAGCGGTTGTTCTAGGAAGTGTTCCGTCTTAGCCAGTTGCTAAGACCGTACGTTACTCGTCGACTAGGCTCCAAATTTTACATTTTTTAGTAGCCGAGTTATGGTGATTATATTTTTCATATCTCGAGATTACAACCTTTATCCCGAAACGAGCTTCGAGACGAGTCATACTTTAACAACAAATTGCCACACGACACCATTGGCAATGTCTCAAAGGAGACGATTCGGAAGAATGAAGCCTTAATTACAAAATAGAGCAGCGCCAGTGACAATTCGGCTCGCATGAGGCGATATCTGAATCAGCCTAGATTGCAGCCTTATCTGCTGTGTTTGCTATCGTAAAGGGTCAAGATTAGAAGTATTCTCGGGCTAGGATTAGAACTTAAATATGTACTCTGCGTCGGCTCGGTAGCTTAGAGGTAAGGCAGGTGACACCTCGAATTGACTCTTCACAGGCTTCGGTCCTTGCGACGCCAATCCGATCGATTAAAACTGAATAGTTGAACGGTTTTTTAGAAGACAACACGGTTTACGCGCAGGAAGCTCATGGATACCGGTGGTGGCTGGTGAACAACCAAAGCGACACCAGCAAGCGTCCTGCCCATTCACCTTACCGTCGGGAGACTGAAGGCCCAAAAGACACACCAATATAAAGACCCCTCTTTGCACTGTAATGCTCCCCAATCCTCAGTGGTTCACTTTGATCATCCCATAAAACTACTCATACACCGCAGAAAAAAAGAAACTGATTCAAAAACAAGTTCCATTCCGTTAAAAATCCAATTATTAAACTCATTCAAAAAATGCTCTCGTCGACCCTTCAAAAAGCAACTGTGATCTGCTTCGTCCAATTGCTTTTTTTCTTGCAAGTTTCAGGAAAAATCAAATTCCAATGTGCATTTCTCAACGGTCGCAGTCAGAGCTGCACTTGTGGGGTGAATAAAGCTGGCAAGGATGACAGTATACAAACGGGTGAGTGCATTCATTCTATTTGGTTTGAACTTGACGCCGGGAAACTACAACTGGAGGATAGCTCACCTCAATGCTCTACAATGTCTGCACGGTGACTTCTTTTGTTTGCGTGTTGTCTGTATGCGCAAAAATTTAAATTTCAAATCACGCCCAGTTCTAATTGTCGCGGGGGGGGCGCCCACCCAGGTTAAAGGCGTCGGAACGGTAGTTTCGTGTGCCTGTCCGCTACAAGTAAATAGAAAAAAAACCACACTGACTGCTTGTTGCAATGTGGATTTGTTCGGGGTAAGCGCTCTCGTATTGCATTTTTTTCTAGAATGAATCCTTCCTGTCCATGGCTCGATCTATTTCTTGTAGAGACAAGCCATATCTTTTCAAAGTTAAATACTTACTAAATTACAACATAAGCCAACATATCAAAGGCGGGAAAATGTGCCAAGGTTGATAAAACTTAAGTTTCTACTGGTTTCCCAAAACCAGCAAATTTATTCCTTATAATTTTTTCTTTTTGAACGCACTCCTTGATTGGTGAATAATGTGTTTTGTCCCAAAAATTTAGGCGCCCAGTGCAACTACCCAGGATGCACCCCTTTCAATTATCCAGCAAAATTGTAACATCAAAAAATAATACATGACATGCAGCATGGATATTTTTAGGCCTTTTGACAGCCTCTTTGATTGTTTTTCTTTAAGTTTGATATTATCTGAGCAGGAATCAGAAAAATAGCATTGGATATACTAAATATTAACATAAATAATCTGAAGCATGTGAGAGAGAAGACTAGTTGAAGGGCCTGAATAATCACATTGAATTTGGAATACTTGAAAATTTGGCTGGTAGGGATTTGGAGACAAAGACTCACAAGGATATATCTGATTCAATGAAGGATGGAATTTCATCTAATAATAAAGAAAGTTGAAATTAAAATATATAAAATACAAGGATAAAAGTAGAGTGGAGAGAAATGAAATACATAAGCCAAAGTAAAATTGATGTGAAGGAGTAATATACTGTGAAATATTATTTTGTGAAAACATTTTGGTGAAATTGGTCAACTTCCCACCCCAAAAAGTGAGATTCAAAATATGATTTGATGCAGTTGGTACTGATGAGAAGGTGTCCCATGCTAGAAGGAATGTCACACTTTGAACTCAAGGGTCTTCTTAAGACAAAAATGTGATATATCCCCTCTCCTCATCATCTAAATTGATCTCATAAAGTGAAACCAAAAGACAAATAATTACTCATTAAATTGAGAACATTGCTTTTGAAATTAAGAAAGGGACTTTTTTTCTGGCAAAAGATGAATTACTTGAAAGGTTTCTAAAAATTTGCAATACATCTTCTCAAACCTGAGATAATTCACTCTCTGCTTGGGCTTCTTTCACGCTAAATTCTCATTTGATGTTAATTTTGGGCTTGGAATCTTTTGTTTAAAACTCCATTATTATTTTTTGTTTGCAATCACATTGAAATATCCCCTCTCCATAGTATTATCTATCTCAGCCCAAAAGGGTGACACAAAATAGTTCTAACAATCAAATTTCATCTGCTTCTACTCTCACCATCCAGCAGGGATGATCACCTTCTATATATGGTAACACAGTCAGAAATTTTCACTTTGAAGGACAATTTAACAACTTTTGATCAAGAGGCCACCACAAAATTGTGTTTACTGGTGGCTCAATCAGAGAGAAACAATGTCACAGGACACATGTGTAAGGGTAAACAAGACATTGGGTGTTTGAAATAAACATTGATTATCCCTGACTACCCTTTGTACGGGCAAGAGAAAATACTAAGAACATACAGATGGCACTTAGCCAGCATTAAAATTATCAGAAATTGACAGATCAGTGGTGAAAAACTACGCCAAAGGTGAAGGCCAAGCTAATAGAAAGGAATTCAATGCTTTTTTCTAAAAAGGTAAAATCATTTCAAGTCAATAAAATTCAGAAGAAAAATAAAAAATTGGCCAACGGAGGCATAGGGAAAAGATGCAAGATCATTTGTGGAAATTATTGAGTAGGGAGATTGAATCAAACAGAGAAATAAAGCTATTTCTGGTGCTAAAATGAGCAATTGGTATCAAGTGCACTTCTGCGCACATGCATCTGGCATGAACTAGTATGAAATAGTCCCAGTTTTGCCCCCAATTTTATATTTTTTTATTGATATTCTCTTTTATTTCTTTGCATATAAATCACTGGTAGATTTTCTGGTAAAATTTCTCAAAAGACTTAAAATCACCAAATAACATACATTTTAACCACTTTCATAATCACAACTTGACTCTCTGTATTTGGTTTCCTCAGCAATTATCAAACCCCAGTACATTCAACCTATACCCCTGGATCTACCAGCTGCATCTACTGAAGTATCTCCCTGCACTCCCTGTAAGTGTTGAACCTCAGCAGTCCCCGTTTAAGGGTCATGGCACCCGTGTTTTGTCCTTGTAGACACACAACATCCCTCTGTGGTAAGCGCCCCAGTCTCCAACTTGAAACCCAGGAACAACTCCCTTTCACCTCTCAACCACCTGTCCCTAACAAGCCCACCTTCCCCATCCCTCACTCCCGTCTGTTCCACCGTTGCCACATCACTCATCCATCTCAATCACTCAGCAGCTCCCTTAGAGGATCAGGAGGACCCTGAAGCAACTAGGCCAGAGGTAGCTACTGTTCTCAATACTATTCTCTGGCCCAATCCTCTTTTCTATTCACATCTCCATATCTTTCCTTCATCTTTTTCACTCACCATCCCCACTCACTTCCTACTTCTTTTGAAACATGTCAATCTCAAAGGTTCAGGATAGTTTCCTTCCCCCCTCCTCTCTGAGGATCGATGCTGTTCATTATCTAGGTCTTGTTTCTAACGGTGTGGAATTCAGAAGAGGACTTCTCTTTTAATGGTTCCCAAGTGTCCGTATCCACCCAATGCGCCATTTCACATATCCAAGGTACATCCACACGATCCAATCCATCCCCCGTCTCCAGATGCCAAGCCAAATACAACTGCTGCTGAGGCCGCAGCACAGCTTTCTGCAGCAAAGCCGCACCCATTTCTGAGCCCACCGCTACCTCTGAGCACGCAGCCCTTTCCAACTCGCGTCTATAGAAGACCACCAAATCACCCCAACTTGAATTCTGTCCCCAGAGATCCACCACTCTCTCACCTACCCCCATCCATCCCATCCCCCACCGCACCACCCCACCACAACCAAGAAACACCCTCCACATCCCTTTCCTCAAAATACCCTGCACATTCTGCAGTTGGAATGGCCTCACCTGCTTCCTTCTTCCAGGTTGCATGCCTGCATTCCATGCCAAGCTGGCAACCTTTATTGCTCCCTATCCAATGGTATGCCTTGCAACAGTCCTCAAGATTTTCTGCGCAAGAGGAACCAACACAACTCATTTGTGGTCTTGAGCAATGAGGAGATCCCCACCAATGAATGGACCCAGCCCGGCTCACCTTGCAACCAACCGCAACGCGCTGTTCCTCACCCTCCTTTGAACAAAAGCCTTGACTTGGGCTTGCCATTCCGTGGGGCTGGACCACTGCGGGGTCAGGACTTCTTGGATTATTTGGCTTATTGGAACACCTCTCTTGATTGGCCCGCATGTGTACTTCCCAGTTATATTTACATCCAGAGACCTTTCCAAGGTAATCAAATACTTATAAGAGATAAGTTGTTGATATTGGTTTGATTCAGCTAGTATCTTCAGTTGTTGTTTCTGTTGTGTCTTGTTTTCTTCTTTTTTCTATTTCTTTATTCTTTTTTTCTCAGTGTCTCCTGAGCTGTCACCAAGCACTTGCCGCACTGTCCTCACCCAGACAAGTGTCACGGCTGTCAACTTTGTCACTACTTCTCCCCCTGTGTAAGCCTGCTTGGGGGACTCAACTGCCAACTGCCCAGACCTCAGCCTTGCACTCATCAACCCATCATCCACCACCGTCAAACTCTCAATCCCTTCTTTGCACCTTGTTTAGATCAATCTACAACAACGACTTTGTTCATCAGATCACCTACAGCATTGATATTGGAGTAGGTACTGACAAACTCTTCAACTCAATCTCAGGTTGATCAAACTAACAGCATCTTTCTGGTTGGCAAGACTTCCTGGGAGGATTGGTACTTACGTGGTAGCTGGCGTCTTGATTCTCTACTTAGTCCGCTGAAGGGCCATCACCCTGCTTTTAGAGACTTCTCTTCTGTTTTTTTCATTTGACTATCACTGTTTTTCTTGCTCTAGCTGTTCTTCTCTTACTAACCTATTTGCTGCAATCTGAACAGCCTGATCCAGGTTTTATCAGCTCTCAATTTTTTTACACAGTTAAAAGCCAAAATTATGGATTGAAAGAGCTCAACCAGGACCACTGAATCTCCTGGACCAGGTGTTGAAGGCAACTTTAAGGCTTTAGCTCTCAAATCTCTCATGGAGTCAACTCCTCTACTTACCAAAACAAACTAATCAATCTGGAGGAAGAAGATGGAGCAACTGTTCAAGATGCGCGGCATCCTTGATCAAATTAATTCTGTCAACCCTCTCGTGGACATCCCTGAAAATGATGAAATGGCTGGTTATCTCATGTCAAAAATGGACCCAGGGACCCACACCAATATTATCACTCCGGAGAATAAAGATTCCTCAAGATTGATTTGGCTTGCTGCAAAGAATCACTTTGCCTCCAGCCAAGCTGCAAACCGAGCCAGAATGTTCTTTATCTTTCTGTACCTAGGCTTTGATCAAAACAACATAGACAGTTTTGTCACCTCCGTGAAAGCTCACCTTGGAAAACTTGGCAAAGTAGGGATAGTCTTACCTGAAAATATTTTAAGCTATCTCATCCTCTTCAAACTGCAGGATTTGCTCAAGGCCATTTGATCTCAGATAATGCACTCAGGAAATGAATTATCATTCATGCTAGTTCTGAACCATCTTGTCCAGCACAAAAATGAAGTGCAGTCTAAGGCTTCCAAGACTTCCAACACCAACATGGCAATGTTTCACTATAACAACTTGAGAGAATCCAATGTCCCAAGGTGTAAAAAGGGCAAACACAATCCCGCCATCAAGTCACATCCCCCTTCATCCTGCTGGATAGAATTTCCTGAGCTAAAACCTGAGCAATTGTCAAACAAGGGAAGACGTGGTACTAAGAAGAAGCCTCCGGCTGAATCACACTATCATGACTACTCTTTCTTCCGTGCTTCCAATCACCTGGCCAACATTCACTCAGATAGATATATCTTGGATAGTGGATGCTCTATTCATATGTTTCATGATAAGAATTCTTTTCTGTTGCTGACTGAGGAATCTGGGGAAGAGTTCATTAAAACTGGGAAGAAGGGAGAAGGAATTGCAATCCGAGGCCTTGGCACAGCTATACTTAAAAGTGCCGGGAAGACAATTCATCTTGAGAACTCGGCTTGGGTACCAGAAGCCACGGTCAACCTAGTATCTCTCGGTGCTTTACTGTTAAAGGGCTGCTATCTCAGAGTACACTAAAAATTGGATCCACCTACCTTTATTCTTTTCAAGTCAAAAACCTCAGTCTTATCCGGCAATATTGAGAACAATCTTCTTTTGATTCAGGCCAAGAAACCAATTGGATCTTCTTCTCCTACCTCCAAAACACCAGAAGTCAAAAAGCTCTCATCCTGCTATCTTACTGTAGCCAAGCTCAATGAGCTTCACCTCAAACTTGATCATGCCAGTATCAATCGAATGGAGAAGCATCTTGGATTTCCCATACAAAATGAATTTTTGAAATTGTTTGAATGTATAGCTAGCAAGAAAAGCAAAATAGATAAGGCTCCGTTCAACAAAGATCAACAACCGGCAGCTAGAGTTTTCCATTGACTCCACCTGGATCTGATGGGTCCCCTCAATCCAACCAGCAAGGGTGGAATGAGATTTGCTCTCACTGTTGTGGACAATCTATCTGGTTACCTCTCAGCTTTCCCCCTTCCCTCAAAGGATGCAGCTGCTGAAACCATCAAGTTTGTGATAGAGAACAAAGCAAGAAAACAACAAAGTTACCCAATAGAAGTTGTATTGGACGGAGGAGGGGATTTTGTAAACAAATCTCTTGAAGAGTTCTTTAGATCAAAATCAATTAATCACTTAATAAGCGAACCTTACCACTCCCAACATAACGGCAAGGCAGAAAGATCCAATTGCACCATCATGGAATTGTTGCAATCAGTGTTCAGCTTGACCAAAATACCTAAAAATTGCTGGAATGTGGTTATTCAGAGTTGCTGTCTGGCTCTGAATCAAATCCCACAGGATAGAGGAGGACCAACACCTTGGGAAATGCTTCATAAGAGTAAGTTACCTACAGACTATTTGAAACCTATTGGCTCCGCAGTCATCTACTTGCTCAATCAAAATAACATTAAATCTAAACTGAATTAAAAAGGGGAGGAAGGCCTTTTTATTGGATACGTACCCAGGTTCTCTTCCTACAAGATTCTAACCAAGTCGGGAAAGATCATCAAAACTCAACACGTAAAGTTTCTCAAGACTCAAGCCATCATTGGTTCATCACTACCGGATGACGTTGAGACCTCCAAGATATGTCTCCCTTCTACTGCCTCTGAACCAACCTTACCTGCCGAAGAACCCGCTGCTGAGAATCATATAGAACTCAAGCCCAAGATAAGTGACACAGGCGTTCCTGACTCTTCCAAAAGCGATCTCTCTTCTGCCAATTTTCTTGAAACTTTGAAGCCCAGCCTGCGAGATAGGTCCAGATTAAAGGTTCCAGAACAATATGGTTACCATCATGAAGCTTTGCCAAAGTTGATCAAAGATGCTTTGAAACTGCTGCACTGGATTCCTCCCATCAAAAAAGAATTAAACACAATTGAGGATCTAGGAGTTTGGGAGGACGCGAATGAATCTGAGTTAGTCAATCCTCTCAACACTACCTGGGCCTTCCGGAGTAAGGAAGATCTACACTCCGGTGAGACCTCTCTGAAAGCAAGGGTCTGTGTTCAAGGGTTCAATCAAAGATATGGCATTGACTATTTCAATACCTTCACCCCTACAGGGAAAGTGGCATCTTTTTGAGCCCTCCTAATCTACTCAGTTGACAAGAATCTTCCGATACTCCAATTCAACGTTAAGGGGGCTTTTCTTCATGCACCTCTCGAAGAGAATGTATTCATCAGGACTCCAGCGTGCTCAAAAAGAAAGTCTAAGTACCTGAAGTTGAACAAATCCCTCTATGGCTTGAAGCAGGCTCCCCTCAACTGGTACAAGAGGCTCAGTACATGCATCAAAGAGAATGGATTCAAAGAAAGCAATAGCAATCCTTGTCTCTATCTTCATGCAGACAAAATCACTGCGCTCTTTTTCCATGTAGATGATCTTGTGGTCGTTGGGGATGCCAAAGGCTTTAAGGCCAAGTTTCTCAACAGATTCAAAGACTCTTTGGCGCACGGGGTGGATACTTTACTTGGAATGAAAGTAGACATTGGAAAGGACTACATAGCATTGTCTATTCCAAATCACATAAAAGAGGGACTAGAAGAAATGGACTTGCTGGAAGCCAAACCAATGAATAATCCCTGCACCTCTGGTCTTCACCTTCAGCCAGAATCCAAACGAGAAATTGAAGACTTTTGAAGACTAGATAGAAACTATCAATCACCCATAGGGCGACTCAATTTCATTGCTGCTCTGAAAAGACCGGATATCAGTTACGCAGTGTCAAATTTGGCCCCGTTCTCAGAAAAACCAGGCATAGTGCACTGAAAGGAAGTGGAACATGTGTGGAGATATCTCCTCAAAACTATTGGTTACCAACTTGTCCTTTCGGTCAGATCTCCAGCCACTAGACTTGTTACGTATAGCAATGCGACCTGTGGGGATGATCCCACTACTTGGTTATTGCAAACAGGACTCATCTGTCTCTTCAAGGGGTCGCCTATCTACTGGACGAGTCTCCGACAGCGTAGTTTTGCACACTCCTCGACAGAATCTGAATGAAATGCACTATTGGCTGGCCACCTTGAGGGGCGTTGGATCAACCATCTTTTGGGGGAGATCTGGAGAACTGTGCCACAACCTCCCGTAAACCTAATAGACAACAAAGGTCTTAACCATAAAATAAAAAAATTTGGTTGTAAGTCTCACGCCAAGTACATTGACATCAAACTGAAGAGCTTACGGAATGACTGGAACAAGCAGCTTATCAATATCAAACTTATCTCGTCCCAGGATATGTTGGCGGACTCCCTCACAAAAGCAGCAAGTACTCCAGCTGTGGATAGACTTTCTAAGTACATTGGATCGTAAGAATGGTCCTGACATTGAGTTCAGCGGGCGTGTTGATATTGGTTTGATTCAGCTAGTATCTTCAGTTGTTGTTTCTGTTGTGTCTTGCTTTCTTCTGTTTTCTATTTCTTTATTCTTTTCGTCTCAGTGTCTCCTGAGCTGTCACCAAGCACTTGGGGAACTGTCCTCACCCAGACAAGTGTCACGGCTGTCAACTTTGTCACTACTTCTCCCCCTGAATAAGCCCGCTTGGGGGACTCGACTGCCAACTGCCCAGACCTTGACCTTGCAATCATCAACCCATCATCCACCACCGTAAAACTCTAAATCCCTTCTTTGCACCTTGGTTAGATTGATCTATGACGACAAATTTGTTCATCAGATCACCTACAGCATTGATATTGGAGTAGGTACTGACAAACTCTTCAACTCAATCTCAGGTTTATCAAACTAACAGCATCTTTCTGGTTGGCAAGACTTCCTGGGAGGATTAGTACTTACGTGGTAGCTGGCATCTTAATTATCTACTTAGTCCGCTGAAGGGCCATCAACCTGCTTGTAGAGACTTCTCTTCTGTTTTTTTCATTTGACTATCACTGTTTTTCTGGCTCTAGCTGTTTTTCTCTTACTCACCTATTTGCTGCAATCTGAACAGCCTGGTCCAGGTTTTATCAGCTCTCAATTTCTTTTACATAATTCAGTTATTTATTGCTTGAGTCTGATTAATAATATCTGTCCCCAACCATTTTTTATCAATTTAAACTGCTGAACAACCTTACAACCCCAGTATACAGGTTTAAACCATCAGTGCATGTCCCAAACAGGTACCCAAAGGATTTAATAATATACCAGTTAGTCTTATTATCCTTTATCTGTTGTGGCAGATTGGTTACAAAGCCCTTCCACTTCACCGTTGTAAAGACTCCCAGGGATAATGGGATTATTGAGCAAACAGCTTGCTGAAAGTCACTAGAAGGGGAATTTAGTTTACTACTAGTCTTGAATAGATAAAGTTAAGCTAAGGAGGTTTTGAATTTCCTGCCCTCCTGAACTAAAATAAGTCTGCAAAATAATTTTTTTAATTAGGGGCTGGTTTCTTTGAGACTTAAAATAGGTCTCTTATCAGACCTAGATTAATTTTTAATAGAGATTTGTAGGAATTGAAAGACTATTCCAGGTTGAATTGGCTTATTGGCAAGCTTCCACCATTCATAATCAAGAATTTTCTACTTTTTCTGACTATTTTTCCAATTCCAATTAAAGGATTTAAGGGTTGACTAAAAGGTGTTTAACCAGTAGGAGGACCCAAAGATGGGCTTTCCCACAGGTAGCTGGGCGGAACAAAGGTTGGTTTTTTTTTCTGTTGTGCTCTTCCTCTTTTCCTCTTTTATGATTTTATTAATCAAAAATAAGGGATTTTCCCTCTTAAAAATAGGTGCTGAATAACAGGCCTTTTCTCAAGAACCCTTCTTCAAGAACACCAGCATTTTGGGTCAAATGGTCAATGATAATTTTGTTTTTGATCCTTTATTTCCTTATCAATTGATTCTGGTTCACTTATAACTAGGTACTGATAAGTAACTGGTCAGGCTGATGCCATATTTCACACACTGGGCAGAAGCCATGCTAGACAACTTGGATAGGGCAAAAGAGGCACCTTAAATATAAAAATACTTCCTCAGGGAATTCTCAGGGCTCCCCTTAGAGCGGTTCCGAGCCTCTCTCTGCACTGTTGAAGCACAGGAGGGTACAGTTACATGAGACAGATCATTCTGGTGATAAAACGTGTAAATCAGGCTGAGAGATAACTGTATTTTTTAGTTCAATCTTTCAGAGTCAGGCTAAGATATGAGCTAAGAGACAAGAATGGTGTGATCTGCACGCTTCTGAGTGCTTATTTTGTATAAAAAAATGATGCAGAAGTTGCCTTCAGCTTGAGTTAATTTTGCTGGTTGGGAAAAGCATGAAACATGCTTGGCAGCTGCAAGCCCCCTTTGGTAGCTTGAATGGTGTGACCTGCATGGGTTTGGTGGTTGAAGTTCATGTGCTGGGTGTTTTTTAGGAAGCTTCTGAGCCCTCATCATGTATAAAATGCTGCAGGAACTACCTGCATGCTGTTTCAATGTAATTAGTTGTGGAGATAAGAGGTATGCTGTTTTACCGCATGTCCCCTTGGGTAACTTGAGAGTGTGGCTTGCAGGTGTTGTATGGTTCATATGGTGGCAATCTGAGTATAAGAGCGCTTGAGAGCACGCTTCGGAGCTCTTATCTTGTGGTAAAAGTTCCAGAAAATACATGTGTACTGAGTTGTTATTGTTTGTTGGTGAGAATTGAGATATACTTGGCTGCATGAGCCCCTACTTCTGTTGGTGCATGTGTGTGTGTGTTGTATGGTTGGAATGGTGGCAAACTGAGTATCAGAGTGCTTGAGAGGACGCTTTAGAGGGCTTATCTGGTGATGAAAGTTCCAGAAAAGTCATGTGCACTGAGTTGTTATTGCTGGTTGGTGAGAATTGAGATATACTTGGCTGCATGAGCCCCTACTTCTGTTGGTGCATGTATGTGTGATTTATGGTTGGAATGGTGGAAAAATGAGTATCAGAGTGCTTGATAACACGCTTCAGAGGGCTTATCTTCTGGTGAAAGGTTCTAGAAAAGTAGTGTAACTTGTTTGTATAGTACTGCTTGTAGTGTAACATTGGTACTGATATGGTTTAAGTCCTGCTGGTATGGGGTATTTTGTTTTGTTGTGTTGTTATTTTTAGCATAATATTTTTGATTATATATTCAATTAAGACTTTTAATTAATTAATGTGACATAATACAGCCTGTGCCAGGTGTTGGGTTGTTTTTGTGACAGGTGTTGATATGGTTGAAGGGTTTTATCTGGTGCTTGATTTGGGTTTTTCAGGTTGGTTTGAGTTTAGAGTATAGTTTATGAGGGTTTTGGAATTTATTTAGTATTTTCTTGACTTTAACTTGATATAAGAATAATAATTAATAAGAAAAAATGAGTCTGATGGCTATAGGACAGTTTTGGTTTACCACACCGTGTATTTTACATACATATTATCTTTGAGCAAAGTATCCTTTAAAAAAAAGGGCCCAAAGTAACCAGGCCTATGTGTTTTCATACTGAATTACCTGAAGAGAGGTGTTCAAGATCCCCAATATAAATGTGGCCCCTCTATAAAAATATAAAATAATCAATTTATCTGTATTGATTTATAACAATAAACTACATCCAAACCAATTAACCTTGCAATAAGCTTTATCCAAATATTTTACAGATTTTTGCTGCATTCATTGAAGAATATATTTGTTATTTATTATATCACCTCTGGTAGCTAAAGGATAGCAAGGGTCTTGGCATCCAGGAGGCTGACAAGCCTCCTCTCCCCCTTAAAACCAAGAAAGAGGAGGGAGGGAGGCAGGGGCCGCTGGCCCCTGCGGCTGCAACCAACCAAGCAATTCAACTGGGGTTGCAGCCCCGCACACAAATGGGTAGGGGGACTCCAAACAGAGCCCCCTGCCCCATTCAAGGGCCCTGCGCGGGCCGTTGGGCTTGCAACAGGCCCCAGAGAGAAACAAGCAGCCCTGGGTGCCAGCCCCAATGGGCCGTTGAGGCCCAAAGACCATAAAGTACATACTTTGGCGGGCCAGCCCATCTGGCCAAGTATGTCCAAAATAAACCTTGGGCCCAGTTATGCCCAAATAAATCAATCTCGCTAAGATGGCCCATCCACCCTGGCGGGCCCATTTAGGCTGGTGTCTCAAAAGACCTGGAAAACCTGTTTCTGGGCCAAAAAGTCAAAAACCAATAACATCCCCATAGGCACATGTAGCCAACATGATGTCTAAAGGGCCTTAGAGGCCCATTTGTGAATCCCTTTTGGATTAAACACTAAAATGCACATAACATGAGTGCATCTGTATTTAAAAAAACCCCCTTAATCCAAAAGGGATGCCATAGGAATAATAGACACAAAACCTTGATGTTTGTTCCAATCTAACGCCTTATTGAAGATATCCCCAATCATTGCTTCAGTGGGCATGTACCATAAAACTATCTCTCTGAAGTTTACTGTATCACATATATAGTTATAATGAAAATTAAAATGTTTTGTTCTTGAATGGAACACTTGGTTTTCTGCCAAAGAAATGGCACTCTGATTATCAGAATACAACAAAGCAAACCCTTGTGGTTTATGAGTATCCCCTAATACCTTTCTCAACCATTTTGCCTCCTGTGAAGCTGAAAGGTACGCTCTGTACTCTGCTTCTGTTGATGAAAGACTTATTGCGGACACACCATGACTTTCTGCATGTTGCTTACTAGCAAGCGAGATCAAGGAAGTTCTTGTTGCATCACAGCTGAAACTAAAATACAATCTCACCTTGTAATTGGGACATCAAAAACTCATGTATTTACAGTATGATACATTACGACTTGGAGTTGCCTGTGCCTTACAACAATTGTATGTAAGTACAAATGTATGAGCCAACTCAGGAACCCATAAGGATTGGCTGATCTCCCCATGCCCCCAAGCCAACTCAGTTTGGCCTTGAACTCAGTTTTTTGCCTCCTGGTTTATTCTACAATGAGTTTTACCAGAAAAAATGGACGGGTCAAGCTTGAAGCCTTGGTAAAGATTCAAAGAAAATCTCCTAACTTTTTAGCTTCACCCCTCACATGATTGTTCAGTCAAATTTACAAATTGACAATATTACTTGTTAAGAGAAAATGAATCAAAAAAAGGCAGTAAAAAGTGGAGGTTGAGATTATTGGGCTCTGTTGAGCAGCCATTGCAAGTTACAAGTAGAAAAAAAATGATTTTTGGCACCGTCTCCAATGGTCAAGGAACCCTACTCTGGCAGTTGTTTATGCCCCTTTGAACTTTTGGGAATCCGTTGGAATGAAACACAGTGTATTATATACTGCAGCGTTTTGCCCCCAACTCAATGAAGAGAACTTTTCAGAAGCCAATGATGTGAACTACACACCCAATTATTAGTACACAATGGTATTAGCCTTGGGCCAAGAAGAAATTGGCTTTTGATGTCAAGTTATTGCATTTGTTTGGTACAAGCTGGCCCTTTTTTAAACTTTTGTTATTTTTCAAAAGTTATATTGCCCTCCTCTTCTGTTAGAGCATGTGGAGGTGTGCGAGTGACAGTCTGGAGTGGAGCAGAAATTAGTGAAGGGGTTTGCATGGTTTTACTCTTTCTTAGAATATTGTATGGATATTGGGTTAAATGAAAGGTATCACACTATACGGGATCTTGACTCAGGGAACAATCATTGATATCTAAAGCATGTTAAGAGGTAATCAAAATCACAAATTGGAATTTTCTTGAATTTTCTGACCTCTTTTTCTATTGTAATCATGGCCCTGTTTTATTGCCACTGTAAGACTCCAAACGGCGCAGGGCGTTGGCAGTTCTGTGGAGGGGATAGGTGCTTTTTTAGGCTGCCCTCCTGAGTGTTACAAAAATATTTAAATGTAACCAGGATCAAGGTCCCGTAACCTTTGTTAATGAGGAATCAAATGGGATAGGGATAAGTCAATAGAAACAATAGCTGAGGGGGGAAGCAGAACTACCTGAACCAAGATGATGAGGAGAAAGACTTTGAACAAACTAAGTTAAAGTTTGCTCAGAGTCCAATAGAACAAAGCAGTTGTAAGTAACGGTACCCACATGCTAATAACTCTGGTCATCAGCAGGTGCTTGGGAGGGATCAACTCAAACCCAATCAACCTCCAGGTTCTCAATGAACCTGCCCAAATCTCCGCAATAAAGCGCTTGAAGGGTACAAGATAACGTTGGGTGGCTGCACAAGACAATGCAATATGTTTATGGATCACTGAAACAAACAGTAACAATTTGGGACTAAGAGTAACCCAAAACTTCTCAAGGATTCAAGAATAGTGTGGCAGAATGCAACTTGAATAATTAAAGGGAGGTTTAACACTCCAGGTTTAAACTTAATAAAACCTCTTAGTCAAACGTGACTGGTCCAGAAAGACAATCAAATGAATGATCAAGACCAAATAATGGTCAGAAAAAAGGATCAAGAGTGGTATAACACACTCAAGAATTCAATTTAATGAATTCTTCTTCAACCAGCAAGGCTATGGTTGGTGATAAGGAACAGGGCCACAGAAGGGCAGATAAGAGTTTCAGACTCAAAAAAAGTCAAGGGTAAGGGATAAGGATCAAGGGATAATCAAAAGATATTTCCGGATAAGTGATCAATTTCACAAAGAAAGGAGCTCTTGTATCAGAAGCTCATAATTCTCATTAGTGGGAAGAATTGATGATGGAAAAAGCAGGGTAGAGCCCCTCCTTTTATAGGCTAGAGAGCCCTGTAACTATTTACAATTGGATAACACAAATGAAAGCAGATTTTTTTTTTTTTTTTTTGATGATGATCAGGCTCAAGCTTGTGGAGGCCTGGTTCCCTTCTGCCAATCTTCCAGACTGGGGTGAGAGATTCTCACCCTAGCCTGTCGCTTGCAAACGTCCGTGCAGACGTTTGCACCTAGTAACAACGCAACACCCCCTCCCATCCAAATCTGGAGGGGGGTGAGAAAGAAAGAAATAGTACAATAAAAGAAAATAAAAAAGCAGTGATGGTGGTGATAATGAGGATGCCATGATGGATGAATCAATGATGAGAGGGAAGGCAATGATTTGCGCATGGCCAAGCGATGGGGAGGGTCATGATGAAGGACTGACGGTTGCCATGAAAGTGAGGAAGTGATCAAGGATGCAAGCAATGAGGATGAGGAGGAGCAATGCGATGAGGATGAGGATGAGCGACGCAATGAGGATGAGGATAAGGAGGAGCAATGCGATGAGGATGAGGATGAGCAAGCAATGAGGATGAGGAGGAGCAACGCGATGAGGATGAGAAGGGTTGGAGTGAAGGATCCAAATTTTTTCTAAGTTCAAATATATATATATATATATATATATATTTTTAAAAAAAATTTGAATTCCTTTCCCAAGGTGTCCCAAATGGTTCACCACACCACAAGGGTGTGGTCAGTCAGAAGCGCACCCGTAACAACCAGATTTCTAAATTTTTGCCCTCCTCAAACACTCCGCTTAGTCAGTCTGTTTATGATTTTACCAAAATGCTGTTAGATAAGAATAAAACTACCAGCCCTTGGCCAGGTTCCCCTACAAATGATCAAATGGTTGCTTTTCAATCCATACCAAACCAACAACAATTAGCCAATAGTGTAGATATATTTTCTTTCTGTGCGCATTTGAATCACCCGTCTGAGCTTTTTGGAAAGAAAAATTCAATCCCTAGTTACTATAGAACAATTTTTCTAAGAGATCTCCAACTGGTACATATGCCCCATTGCAGGTTCAGCTGTGTGACTCCTCAAAAGCTATGGGTTGGATTTTAAGGATGAACCAGGTTGGAGATTCATTGAAAGGGGAGTTATGAGGATCCTTTTATAGAAAAGGAAGGATGAGATACGTGAGGAGTTATCTAAGTACAACAGTGGATTGAGAGAAATCCGTTTAAGGGAAGGGGGGAAGTGGGAGGAAGCGGAACCCATAGTTGGTGCCGGAACCGGCAAACTGGTCGTGAGTTGACCCAACAGCTAGTTCCAGTCTGTTTATAGGGATGGTAAAAATAAGGAAATATAATAGGATATGAAAGTGTCATCCAAAAAGGGCAATGAAGTACCTGGGATTAATTGGTGGCCGGATAGGGCAATCACAACTGGAAAAAAAAATTGGACTCTCCATGGAATAAGGCATTCACCAAGATGGTACTCAAACACTGGAAGTATGCAAGATCCCAGGGTGATTTTGGTGCCTATCCTATTGATTCATTCAACAAGGAGCCTGCGAAGCTTTCTGGGGTTCTTACCCAATGGTTTGATGGGTTTTGCGCAGAAATCGTTTCTGGAAAGAGAATGCCAAAACATGTAGCTATGAACACTTGTCAAGAAACCAAAAGCCGCCGGCACAAGACTGTGAGCTCATTGGCTTTTGCTGCGCCGATTCTATAGATTAATTCTCAAAGCTCCCTCATTTGATTTTGCAGATTTCTTCCAATCAAGCACAGATTTTGAGTTCTCTGGCAATAGAAACTTGGTCCCTGGGCACAATTCTTGAAGATCCACTCTGCAATTCAGATACAGAAGAGCAACCTAATTCCAACCAAATCAGATGCAAGCTTCCATGGCGGTCTCTGGTTTTCTATGAAATATGTTGCAAAAAACTCTTACAATAAAGAAAGTAAAAGAAAACACAGGAAGAAATTTCTTGTCCGTTCAGCTTACGGAGACACAATGTCAACCTTCAGACACTGTGCATTCCTGAGTTGCTTTCTGACTTGAGCGTTGCAAACACAGCAGTTTCAAAGTTATTGCTGTCATTTGAGGCTTGATTTACCTGATTTGCGCAAACCGTGGGAAGCTGCGTCTCATTTGGAAGTTGAATTGGACAATCTTCAGAGATCTATAATCAGAGGATCATAAATATGTTAATATTTGGTGGCAGATAGCCAAAGTATTATACCACTTACCTTAGTTTCCATTGTTGTTGAAGGCATTCTGGCAAGGTGAGATGAGCCTATCTTTCAATTGGATTCAAGTTAAAGACCAGCGCTTGGGAGGGCAGAGCGTTCACAAAGGAGGAAGAACCTTGAGATTGGAGCTGACTACTTGATATGAGGATATACAAACTCAAGGGTAAACTGTGACAGTGTGCATGAGAGTAGAATTCTGACATGTCTGAAGGCAGATATAAGTGGCCAAAAAGCTCCTGATTTTGATCAAGGTGAATTATCCAATCTCCATAAGCATAGGACCAGGTCTGTAGATTGACACTTGCAAGGCGTAAACTGCTGAGTTGGAAATGGGAACTCAGCAGTTCATGCCTTGGAAGCCCATCATTCAAATTGACAAGGTGCAAGATAAGTGACATTTTGACAACTGTGGTGAGGCAGCAATTCCAAGACCATAAAAAAAACCACAATCCCATGATCAGAACTTTGGAAAGAGTGCACCAGGGGACAATGACTTCCCTCCTAGCAAGGTTACATTCTGGATTGGAATACCGGTAAAATCAAAGTATAGTGAATCAGCAATTTTGTGAACAATTTCATCTAACAAATTATCAATCTCAGCATGGGGTGTAATGGGAATTGAGCAAGCCAAAAATAAAATGAAACATACATTGAACATTGCAAAAGAATTGGGGAGGGAAAAAGTAACCATTCTGGAAGGGAAGACCGGAAATCCATTGCCAAAATGACTGGGTGCCTGTGGTGAATTGTACTTCCAAACGGAAGGAGATGCGGTGTTTGAGACAGTTGAGTGGATGATGATTTTGGCGCGGATATATGCAGTTGGAGGTGTGGTTTGTACCCCGGTGCCTTGCACTATCCCAAACTAAATTTTTTAACACATGCTGCCCTAACTCAGGGTCCTTTGCACACCTGCCTTTTTGGTGGCCATTTCTGCCAGATGTAATTATAGTGCAGCTTCAGCCAGGCTTGGCATGTACCATGTGCAAAAATCCACCCAGAGCCTCTTGATGACGCTTGCTAGCAAGTGTCACCACTTTTTTTGTGGTTACACATTCTTAGACATCCATGATACTAGATTCTTTCCTAAAAATAGTACAAAATCACTTGTTGATACCCTAGTGTTACCATCTGCACAACTTGCATCAGAATAAACAACCAAATCAAGGTTTGCTGAATTTGAAAACTGCAGTCCCAGACTGCTTGTTCCTTTAAGATACCTCATAGCTCTCTTAGACTCTGACAAATTCCTCAGTCTTTCTTTCTGTAATTTTTGTGAGAAGATGCCAATTGCATAAGAAATATGTGGCCTTTCACTGCCCCAAATAATTTATAGATACAATAGCTGAACTATAATTGTTCCCTCATTGGAAAAATTCCAGATGATCTTCATCTGTAGACTTTTCTAACCAAATATTAGACTGCATTCAAGTACCAAAATCCTTTTCATCCTCTAAGCCATACTGCTTAAGTAGAGCTAACACATAATGGTTTTGATCCAACTTGATCCCATTATTGCTCTTACTAACATTCATTCCCAGCACCTGTTGTTCCAGTCCAAGATCTTTTATCTTGATATCCTTTTTGAGTGCCTCCATGACTCTCTCTGTACCATTTGCAATAATTATAATGTCATCAACCCATAAAAACAAAATTGCATCCTTTCTCACAAAGAGAAAAGTGTTGGCCTCACTTGTCCTGAAACCAATCTCTATCAGTTTCTTACTCATGGTGTTATACCATGACCTAGCTGCTTGGTTCAATCCATACAGGGATCTACACATCTTGAGGACATATTCCCCTTTATCCGCTGAGAGAAAACTTCTCACACGTATTTTCTTCATAGTTTCTGGCTTGGTCTCTACAAGATATTCCTTAAAACCTTCAGGAATTGACATACAAAAATTCTCCCCTTCATCAAGTTTTTCATTCAAATATGCAGTCACAAAATCAGCCTGTCTGATTTCTTCACCCAACTCCACTGCTAAAGCAATGATGTACCTGAAGGTGGACAGCCTTCCAGTTGGCAAAAAATTCTCTTGGTAGTCAATACCCTCTTTCTGCTTGAAGCCTTGTGCAATGCATTTAGCCTTGGACCTCTTCAAAAACCCATTAGTATCAAACTTCTTATTCAACACTAACCTAGACCCAACAATGGTCTTTCCTTTTGGAACTAAATTGCTCTTAACCACTTCAAACACACTATGATTTTCCAGAGAAAGAAATTCCTCGAGAATAGCTGTCTTCAAATTTGCTCTTTCATCAGAATTCATAGCTTGGCCAAAGCTATTTGGGTTAACCTTATTACCCATTTCTGAACTTAACTGTAGAATCTCGTTAAGCATACATTGTTCCCAAAACATATCTTTTTGATATTCTGCAGAGGCATAATGGGACTTTCATTCCCCATAAATATCAACTGGTATCATTGTCCTTCCACTCCTTCTAACTGGAGGTGCAGGCTTGTCAGTTTCTGATTCCACAGACTCCCCTGAAGCGGGTACTGAACCCTCCTGTGACACATCTTTCATCTCAACATCATCACCAATTATATTCTCTAAAGCATATGCTGGTGAAATAGGCTCCAATTCTATTTCCTGCTGTGATTTCTGAACAGAAATATCTTCACTAATTTTGAGTGGAAAGATACTTTCTTCAAATTTTACATCCCTACTATGGATAAAATTTCTTTTCCCTGGACAATAAACCATTTATGACTTACTTATTAAATCATAGCCTACAAGTTCCCCTTTTCTGGCTCCAGTATCTAACTTTACAACCTTTTCATTATGGTGAACACTATAATACACTAAGAAATCAATTGTTCTTAGGTGTGATTTTTTGGGGTACAACTTCCAAAACAGTTAATGCGGGCTTTTCTCATTAACACTTACAATATTGTTCAACAGACACACTGTGCAAAACAACTCAGCCCATAAAACCTTTGGTAGACCAAATTGGGCCATAATAGTTCTGACTTTTTCCAATAAAGTCCTATTCATCCTTTCACCTATTCCTTTGTTTTGTGGAGTACTAGCAGTAGTGACCATATGAGTGATACCATAATCATTCAATAGTTTCTCAAACTCTTTACTCACAAAATCACCCCCTCCATCAGTAATAACCCTCTTGATCTCCCTCATCAAACCATTCTGTTTCCAGACTTTGAACATTACTGAAACATCCTCTGTGGTCTTATCCTTTGATCTTATTAGTTTCACCCAAACATAATTAGTTGCTGTGTCAACCAGATTGATGAAGTACTTTGCCCCCCCAAGGGACACTGGTCAGAATGGCCCTGCCAAATCAATGGAAAATTCCTCTCTAGGAACTTCTGTGCAATCTCTACTCATTGAGAACACATTCCTGGTCTTGGCCCCTAAATTACAACTTTCACATTTTCTGTTATTTACCTTATGGTGACTTCTATTGTGAGCAACAGTGCTAAGAGCTGAAAACTTGAACAAGTTTTCAAAGAGCAACTTATTCCAAACTTGTCCACTCAGTATAGTTCTCCCATTCAAATCAATAAAAAACTTATCTTCTTTAAGATAAAAAATCTCAAAACTTTTTTCCAGAGAACTCCAAGAGACACAAGGTTATCAGACAAATCAGGTACATAGAACACTTTCTCAGAAGATATTTTGAAACCCAAGTGATTTTCAAGAATAAATTTTCCAATTCCTTCAATCTGAATTTTTTTTCCTTTTTGGCCAATATTTACAACACCATCAAAATGTTGAAGATTTGAAAACAAATTTGGCTCAAAAAAAATTTGGTTTTTACAACCAGAATCAATACAAACAAGAAAATCCTCCTTCAATCCTCCTACAATGAAAGGAGACTTATCAGCCACTGATATGTTCTTATCATCAAGGTTATTATTACATACTTCATAATCAATCAAGTCCATTTCTTGATCATCATTGATTTTAGCCTTCTTGTTGGGGGCTTGTTCCTCAAAGGCTTGTTCCATTGAAAACATCCAATGCCACCATAGAAACATTTTCCATAGCAAGTTTTACCTTTTTGTCTTCCTTTTCACTTTTCTTGGATTTCTTCCTCTTCTTGGCCTCCTTGCAATCCTTTGCATAGTTCCCCTTCTTCTGACAATTATTACACAAGACCTTTGATAAATCCCTTTTTGCATTTGCCTTCTTCCTGGATTTTCCTTTCTTTCCCACCAGAGCTGTTCCTGTGCCCTCCTTCATCTTAAATTGAAGATCATCCTTTTCAATCCTTCTAAGCACATCCTCTTCTCCAGTAAGGGGATCCAATTGAGATATAATCCTAACCAAGGACTCATATTCTTTTGGTAGCTTTTGAATAATTAAGAGTGACAAACACTCAGGATCCATGTTCAGCCCGGTGTGGAAACTTAAGGGGCAACACCCCAGAAGTCGTCCTCAAGTTCCGGAAGTTATTGATCAAAGAGTCTGTAAGGAGATTGGATGCAGCCGTTCAAGAGAGAGAGAGGGAGAGAGAGAGAGAGCAAGGGATAGAGTGATAATAAGATGAATTCCTTCCTTTCCAATCCAATCCAATCCAATGCCACAAAAAGTGATATCCTAGAGTGCAGTCCAGTCCGTGAAGTGAAGTGAAGTGAAGTGTTTTTCCCCGTCCTTCCCTTCCCTCCTCCCCTCATCCGATGCCACAAAAAGTGATATCCTAGAGTGCAGTCCAGTCCGTGAAGTGAAGTGAAGTGAAGTGTTTTTCCCCGTCCTTCCCCTCCCTTCCTTCCTCCCCTCATCCAATGCTCCTCCAACCCAGAGTTGAGAGCACATTATTTAAGTCCTCCCTCTCAACCCTAACCTAAGTAAAACCACAAGTAACAAGAAAGAGTGATGATATACAACCCTAAGCCGCAGAACCCTAGCCCAACCCTATCCCTCCATCCCTCGCCATTACCCGCGCCCTTCGGTATTAACGTAGCCCGGTTTTTCCGCCCGCGCGCGTCCGCCCAACAACCCGTTCCAATATCCGGGGCGTACCCACGTGATCCAATCCGCGCGTGTTGCGATGTGCGGTCCAATCCGTGCAAGCTTTCCAATCTGCGCAAGCCTTCCAATCCGCGCAAGCTTTCCAATCTGCGCAAGCTTTCTGGTCCGCGCGATCCGTCGTCTCCCGTCTCCAGGTGCTGAGCCCAACCCAACCGCTGCTGGGCCTACCTGACTGCTGCTGAGCCCGCAGCGCGGCTAGCTGCGACAAAGCCCTTCCCATTGCTGAGCGCGCCGCCTGCAGCCCTTTCCTGACTCGCGTCCATAAAAGAGCACCACACCGGATGACTTGAACTTAGCAATACTTGATCTTGCCTCCCCCAGAAATTGTTTGCAATTGGAAAAGTTCAATTTGAAAGACTTATTGGAGGAAAACCCCTTCTGATGGACAGAGTTACCAGAAAAATTGGCCTTGAGCATTTTCCATACAATCCTATCCATCCTCTTCTGTTCCTCCTCTAAAGTCTCAGCAACCCATGCCATATGACTTTCATTCAAACGCCTAAGGATGAGATGGTAAGACTTCTTCTCTACCTCTGAACTAATCAAAGTGTCATCTGCATCCATAATCTCCCCACAACAAATGTTGTCCAGCTCACTGTCCATGAAGACAGACCAAGAACTATAGTTTGACCATTCAAAACAATCTTGGTGGAGCTGGACTCTGGGATATAGGACATCTTCTTGAAAAACTTGAGTTCTTTGAGGTTGTCCAGAGTAAGGAATGAGGGTCTATCCTGCTTGGAAGTAATTATGATTATGTAACTGATAATGTGTGAGAATTATTGCCCCACAAGATTAGTAAAAGAGCAGTTCTTAAAGCAAAAGAAAAGCTGATACAATAAATTCTTATGATCAATCCTTCATATGAGGCAGAGGGAATGGCACACTTGTGAATTTGAATTTATTGTTGAATGAATGAATGGATGTAAAACAGCAGGGAGAAGAGCTCCTTAAATACAAAAGATGGTGCTCATGGGGAGTTCATGTAATGACAAGCAAAAGGCTAACATTTCGCCCCAAATGGGCTCTACAGGCTCTATAAGCCTTGCTAACTGGTTTGGGCTTACTCAGCCCACTTGGCAGTAGTCCATGAACCCTTATGACCAGCTTTTACCTGTTGATTTTGGTGTTTCCACCCTTCCTGGGCAGAATCAGCTCTTGTTTCTGTTCAAACCCTGGCTGGTTGTCCCTTGCAACCAGCCTGTTTTACCTCTGTGACTTCATTGGTCCTTATTGCCAACTTACATGGCCGGTTGCCTCCTGCAACCAGCACCTGGCCCTCAGATTGGCCAGAGTGAACCCATAAACACTCTGTTTCCAGTCAAACTTACAGGGGGGGGGGGTGTATCCAGCGGACATGCATGTCCGCCCCCCCTCTCTCTCTCAATCCCTGGAGGTAGCAGTAAAATCCGCCCCAGGAAGCCCTGGATGTTGATACCCCTGGGGCAACACAAAAAATTAGTGGACTGGGGGGTGGTTAAGCCCACCCATCCCCGGGTCACCACCCCCCTGGTAACAGGGGGGGGGGGGGAGATGGCCCCTGCGACCTTGTCTTTGCTACACAAGAGGTGGGGGGGGGTGGTCAAATCCCACCTCACCTTGCTGGTTTCCTTTTCAAGGCGGGCCTAATCAGTCCACACATGAGGTGGGGGGGTGATCAAGTCCCCTCCCACATTGCCAGTTGCCTTTTTGTGGCTGGCCTGGCTGGTTGATGACCAGACAGCCTCCTCTCCCCCCCGCAACCAAGCAAGGGGAGGGAGGGAGGCAGGGGCTGCAAGCCCCTGCGGCCCTGCACACAAGCGGGTGGAAGTACTCCAAAAGGAGCCCCCTGCCCCATCCCACGGCCCCACAATGCGCCCCAGAGAGATGAAAGCACGGCTTCCCCAATGGGCTGTTGAGGCCCAAAGAGCATAAAATACATTCTTTGGCCGGCCAGCCCGTCTGGAGAAGTATGTGCAAAATGAACCTTGGGCCCAGTTATACCCAAATAAACCCATCTGGCTGGGGTTGCCCTTCCACCCTGGCGGGCCCATTAAGGCCTGTGTCCCAAAAGACCTGGAAAATGTGTTATGGAGCTCGAATGTCCAAAACCAGTACCATCCCCATCGGCCCACATGGCCCACATGATGTCTAATGGGTCGTAGAGGATCATTTGTGCATCCCATTTGGATTACAAACTAAAATGCACATGACATGAGTGCATCCTTATTTTAACAAGCTCTACCTCCACAACTAGCTGCCTGCAAGCCTGGTTGGGATTTCTCCATTCTTGGGGGTCCAATTTCTAAGCCGGCCATGATGAGCACGCCAACTCCAATGTCTGAGTGGGCCGCCATGAGCATGCCAAGTCTGATGTCTGAGGGGGCCACAATGAGTGTGCAAAACACGGCACAGTTCTCAACCCAAGACTATATAAGACACCCCAAAAAGACCCCCATTACCTTGCTTGTAACCATAACCTCCATCATTGCGCAAGCAATCAGAATTGCTGACCAATTAGCAAATCTGCTTTCCCCATCACAAACCAACCAGCCGCTGTTGTTTGACCCTCTGCTTCACTCTGCTTGCAAAAACCACCAATGGTTTGAACTCAAGAACTCCAATTGCTTTGATTGCAACCACTCTCAACTGACATTTTTTTGGATTCCTCCTTGATCCGTGCGACCCTCTACTTAAATCACAACAACAGTCAAGCCGTCCACAAGATTTGGAGGGGAAACCAATAAAATGGGATGTACAGGCCCCTCCCCAAGTATGAATTGGGAAGGAATAGGAAACCACCAATATTCTCCTGAACAAGAGCTTAAAATTTTCAAAAAACCTTTTCCAACTCAGTTATCAACCAGTAGCTGGCTCCTGAACAATAGCTTACACTTTTGCATCAAAATTTCCCAGATCCATGATTGACCACCAACAGGCTCCTGAACAAGAGCTTAAACATTTGCATCAAACTTTACCAGATCTGTGATCAACCACCAACAGGCTCCTGTAAAAGAGCTTAAACTGTTCCATCAAGATTTCACATTTCAACTATAAACCCACAAGGATGCTCCAAGACATGAGCTTAAATTGCTCAGAATTACATTTTAATCTAAACCATCAGGACCAGGTACTTTGTAAGACCTGAAACTACCTACACTAAAAGACAACAAATAGAAAAGAATTGAAGTTAATAATAATAGTATCAATAAAATAATTAATAAAAGAAAGAAAAGAAAACTGGGTAAAAAGAATCATCTTGGTCCCGGTAAGACCCATAATTGCCAGTCAAGCCTTTGTTTTGAAATTATGTATCAAATGAAGATCTCAATTAAAAAACAAGAAAAAATGAAATAATAGGAATAATGAAGGACCTGAAGACATCAAGATTGGATTAACTTCCAAATTGGACCATATTCATGATTTCAAGATGTGTCAAGGTAACAAGTAAAAAGGCTTAATTCATCTTTAACCAGAAAATTCAGAATGAAGAATTTATAGTTGTTATAACAAGGAAAAGGGATCTATCAATTTGGAATAGATGCAAACAAGCCATCAAGGTTTAAAATTGTAAATATTAGGAAGAAAGTCCAATTTTGAAAAGAATTCATTGAGCTATTTGTCCTTGTCCAGGAGGTACCATATCATAGATGGATATGGCGAAGGGAAAGGAAGTTTGAAGAATGATGCAGAACCTGTCTTATTCCAAGGAGAACTAGGATATAAATGAACAATCCAGAAGAATGGAAGAGATAAACTATTCTTGGAATTGCTAGATGGAGAGATCAAGAATGAATGAAGAAGGAAAGATTTGAAGATAGATCATCAAAAGAGTCAAAAGGCCCAACTGGATCACTAAGCATTCTGTTCACTTCTGGGTTTTTTAATTTTTTTTAGTATTACTATAATTTTTTATTTTTTATCAACAAGAAAGAAGAAGAAAAAGAGGTCAAGGAGTTTGATTTCTTTGGTTATGGAATGCTGTGGACAGCATGAATTTGGGGTCTGATGTGGTAAAACAAAACCTAACTTATAGCCATAAGACTCACTTTTCTCATAGAAGGAAAGCTTCAATCCTGGAATTTACCTCTAAAATGGATTTTAAACCAAAAATAACATATAGTCACCCAGCCAGAGTACCCCTCTATCTCTAATGGATTAGAATATACAGCCCAATCAGGTGGCACAGCTCAGTGAAAGACATATATGGACATACTCTAGAAGATTTCAAGTGAATTCCACATAAGTTAAACCCATAAACCACTCAAAATCCTCACCAGCCTATAAAGAATTAATATATGCAAGACAATGCATTCAGAGCCAAACAAATCACCTCATCTGTACTTAGCAACATTTTCAAGCAGGCACATGCAGTACAGAAGCAATTAATACAGCACCAAACAAATCACCTCATCTGTATACACAGCAATATATGCAACCAGGCTCATGAAGTACAGAAGCAATTTATACAGCACAAAACAAATCACCACACCTGTATACACAGAAATATATGCAAGAACCTGCATGCAGAGGCTGTACAGCATGTTACAGGACATGATGCAAAAGCAATATATGCAGGGTACTACCCGCACAACTATACAAACCACCCACAACCACAAGTCAGCCACAAGGTGGCATCCCCCCTGATGTCTATAAATAGAGGGCCTCTCTCCAGCCATTTCACCCACATCCCCCCAGGCACCCAGCCTGGGGTGGCCACCCTTATAGGAGTGTTTTAAACCCTTATAAAAATATCAACCCCTTATATAAATTATTAGAGCCTTATAAAAGGTATTAAAGCCTTATAAAAGATATTAAAAACTTATGAAATATATTAAAGCCTTATCATAAACCATTATCAACCATCACCAACCATTACCACATACTTTGAACACCATCCTCAACCATACATCATCATTATCCATCATCATCCATCATCATCACCACCCAATATCATCATCATCATCCATCATCAATCATCATCAACCATCATCATCACCATCCATCATCATCAAAAACCATCATCATCATCATCCATCACCATCATCAAAAATCATCATCAACCATCACCATCATCACCAATCATCATCAACCATCATCATCACCTACCTCATCCATCATCATGATCATCAATCATCCACTTCCATCACCATCAGTTATCAACAATAGGCTCAACCATTTCAACCTTTATTTGATCATCACTTGTATCATCAAAGGAGTATCAATCAGTAACCAATCAAACAAGATAAAATAAATAAAGGATTAATAATGGATAAAGGATTCTTCCATTACTCAGCTTCTATCCTCCAAGTCACCCATTGGTTCCACCATTTCTTCCTTGTCAAGCTTGAAACATTTTGATCCTAGGTCTGATAGAGACTACTATAGTAGCAACTCTTTCTAAAAATCCGCCACCAATCTATTTTATTTCATAGTTTTGAGACTAATTTAGTACTTAGAGGGGCTGGAAATTCCAAACCACCCTTTGCATTCATATATCATATCAATAGTTGTAGTACTAAATTACCCCTCAAGTGACTTCCAGAAAGCTATTTGCTACCTTTTAAACAATCCCAAAGGAGTCTCCACACTGTTGATCACTGTCTGCTTGTTGCTGATAGGTGTTGGACCATTAGTGAGGCACTGCAAACAACGGAATCAACAATTGATGGCAGTCATTGTTGTTGTCACCAATGAAGATGATGGTTATGAGTGATTTGAGAAGGCTGAAAATGGCAGTGGCACCTTCCCTGATAGATGCACAATTTTTGCCAGGTCAAAGATGATTTGTGGGATGGCTTGCAAAGGCTTGATGGCTTTTTGCTGATGGGGGGCCTAGGATGAGGTTGGCCAAGGTCTTTGTTGTTGTGACTGATGCCAATGATTACAAGCCAATTCCAACAATGAAGATGAGATTGGTCAGAGGGAATTGTTGACTGTTGTCAAATGACAAGGGTGGTCTTTGTCATTGTTGCTGATGCCCATTATTTACAATCCCATTCCAATGATGATGAGCAAATTATGGAGGAAATGATTGGTTTCTTGCATGCTGGGCCAAAAAAAGATTGGGTCACAAGCGTAACAAGGAAGGGTTGAACAGAGGGTCTGAAAATTGAAGCCCCCTGGAGCGCCCTTCCTAGACCGCTAGGACAGTAAGAAGTTGGGAGAAGGGAAAGAGGAAGAGTTTCCATAGTAACACAGGATTTTGTTTTTTTTGATGATGGAAGTTGGATGAAAGAAAATAAAAAATAATTTTAAAATTTCCCCTTTTTCTGAGGTTTCCTGGATTGTTCTCAGCACACAGCCCATCTTGAACTCTGAAGCTACTGTAACTCCAGAAACCCTGAAATCAGGAGTCCCAAACTGGAAAAGGTACACAAAGACACCATTCTGAAGTACAATAGGCAAGACTCTCCCAAATTATTTCTTGTGGATGCCAACTATTCCAACATTAATTCCTTGGCTCAATCCCTTGCCTGCAAATATAAGCTTGAGTGGATTGCTGCAATGGATAAATAAATTGAAAACTTACTGAGTTACCAAGTTTGGGAAGAAACTGCAAATGATCAATCCCCGTCAAAACTCAAGTGTGTCCGGGTCTTCCAAACCAAAAAGTACACAAATCAACACATAACTGAGTTCAAGGCACACTTTTGTGTTCAAGTCTTAAACCAAGAGGAGGGAGTTGACTAAAAAACCACATTTGCACCCACTGGAGACAAAACCTGCCTCAGGATGATGATCTCCTTTGCAGTGGGCAACGGTCTACAATTTCACCAACTTGATGTTAAGTTAGCTTTTCTTAATGCCCCATCTTAAGAGTGAGTCTAAATTATACCTGAGACCAATGTCAAGGCTTCCTCTGGTATGGTACTAAGGTTGAAAAAAGCTCTATATGGCTTCAAACAGGCCCCTCAAGGCAGGTAAAAAACTTTTAGATTTGGGCTCTTCAGCTTTGGTTTCAAGAGAAGTGCTAGTGAAAACTGTGATTTCTGGAACTCAGACACATGGCTATACATCCATTTGGATGACATCTCCATTTTTGGCAGTAATCCTCAAAACTTTGTAGCTTTGATTCAATCTAGGTTTAAGATCAAATGATTAGGCCAATCCTCACTGTTCCTTGGCCTCAATGTCAATGTGTCCAATGAAATGATCATACTATCTCAAAGCTCCTAAATTGCTTCTGTAGAGGATCAATAAAAGCTTCCTTAATTTAAGCAATACTTCACTCCACTCACACCTCATTGAAATGTTACTAAAGCTTCTCCGCAGAAACAACCCCAAATTCTCAATGCTGTACTGAACAATCAAAAGTTGATGGGAGAACTATTTTACATTAGTTTGAACACCTGACCTGACATCACGTTTGAAACTAATCATCTTTCCCAGTTTCTTAACCCACCAGGGATGAGCCACTATGAAGCAAGACTGAGAGAACTGAAATATTTCAAAAGCACTTCCAAGGAAGAAAAATTTTTCAAAAAGGGCTTCTCTTCTGAATATTTAGTAAATTATTTTGACTCAGACTGGGCCAACTTCCCTACCACTCAAAGTTCTGTTTCCCGCATTGTTGTCTACTGGAAGGGAAACTGAATCTCTTGGAAGTCTTGCAAGCAACCTATGGTTTCCTTGTCAACAAGAAATTCTGTATAAAGATCAGTGGCAGACAGAATCAAGGAAATAAGATGGCTCAAGCACTTCTTTAAACAAGTTTTTCAAGATCCCTTATTGGGTCCCCATCCCGTCTACAAGGACAACAGAGGTTTTAACAAATTAGGCCAATTATTCTGGCTTTGGCACCAGGTGTCAGCTCTCTGATACCAGGAAACTTGCAGTCCTTTAGCTACAGAGAGTGATAAAAGAACTTGGAGCAATAATATTCCAAAGAATAAACACTTTAAAGCTCCAATAATGGTATGGTAAGAGCAAGTGCAAGGTTTATTTGGTTTGGTTATAAATATTTTAAATATAAAATATAAAGAGGGGCCACAGTATTATACTACTGGGGATCTTTACAGACTAGCAACCTCTCTTCAAGGGGCCTCCTTAGGCAGTTTAAGAACCTTGGAATAAATATGGGTGCCTTATAAAGGACTTATTCCACTAATGGCCGGGCTTAACAGCACACGTGGCCTAGACAGGAAGGGAAACACTCACTCTGAGTACTTGACCACGAAAATCCTGGAGTAATTGGAAGGGTTTCAGAGCAGATGGGGTTGATTGCCTGACTAAACTTCAATGGTTGATTGGTTAATAAAGGTAAATAATACTACTACAGACTAAGTCATAAATCACTTGCTTATCTTCCTATAAGCACTTGATTAACAATGAAACCGTGTCTGATTGATAATAAATAATTCCTGATAACTGATTAACTGATTGGAAACAGGAGGGCAAAAGAGCCTGTTTAAATATTCCTTTTTGGGTGCTTGAGGACCTCTAGAAGGGGTACTAGCCATGGGCTGAGGCTAGGGGGGCAATCAGGGCAAGATTGGCACGTCCTCAAGGTGCTGTTAGCCTGCTGGCCTTAGATCTGTCAAGGAACAGCTCCTTTTTAGCTGCAGGATCTGTTAATCAATAGATTAGTCATTTTGCTGATCCTGCACTGATCCTTAATTTGTACAGTAAGTACTGGTCTAAAGTGAGCAGACGTAGATTTTTATTGATTCTTCATCCTCTGCTGATCCTGTATGTAATTTTTAATAATTTTTACGACCACTCCTTATGTAGTTTCGTGGTCTTTGAAGGTTCTGATCAACTTACTTCGTGGTGAGTCTGGATCTTTATTTAATTAATAAAAAATACTAAAAATTAGTTATTAACTAATTTCAATTGATTTTTAAGGTTTTTGAACCTTAATCTGTGCTCGTGTGTTGGCTTTACATATGTAGTGTATATCCTACTATGTTGTAGCTTCTCTGAGCGGTACCTGATTGTCATATGAGGCGCGGGGATCAGTCCATTCAAATGCGCGCGGGGACTGATCCGCTGCTCAGATGCGCGCGGGAGTTCAGCGCTGTAGGGACGCGGGGCTGCGTGCGGGAGTTGGCGTACGCGGGAGTCCAATGCTGTAGGGACGCGGAGCTGCGTGCGGGAATTCAGCGTACGCGGGAGACCGGAGCTAGGGACGCGGGGCTGCGTGCGGGAATTGTGACAAAACACAATTTCCCGTGTAACTCCTAAACTACACACAACACCTGGATTTCGACTGAAATTTAGGTGTGAAACCTATACATGACATATCATGTGAAATATTAAAATGGCTAAAAGGTGCCATACTGGTGCCGTGGTCATTTACCATTCTGTATTAAATTAATTAAAAAATATAAGGAGTACGAATTCAAGGGTGGGGTCAGTGAGTGACCCTACCTTATTTTGGGTGGGGAATCCATTTCTGCAATAATATTTGTGGATTTCCTACTCCTTCATTTTATAATAATTTTATTTATTCATTTATCTTTATTTTGTTAATACTATTATTGTTGCTGCTTTGTCAGGTTGCTCTGTGCTAAGTAGCAGGCTGACATTCCCCCACTCCAAGATATGACTATATCTGAAAAAAAATTTTGGGGTTCAGTGTCTTTTACTGGCTCTGTAGTTTCTCAGGTGTATAGGTCCATCTGGGATGTTGTTCTCAGGTAGCCATTCATCTTTATCAGCTGATTCTCCTTTGTATCTGACTAAGTAAAGTCTAACATCTTTTCCTTGGATCCTTTCTTTTTTATCTTTAAGGATTTTACTAACTTTTCCTTTGTCCTTCTCAGGCTCATCTAAGACTGGTATTTCAAGTGAAGGGGTCTTTTCTCCTTCTCTGGGATGGTAGTGTTTGACAAGGCTAACTGGGAAGACTGGGTGTTTCCTAGAGAGTTCATTACTGAGGATGACTTCTACGGCATTTTTCCCGTGGAGTTTCTTGATAGTGAAAGGTCCAACAAAGGCTGGTCTGAGTTTTCTGTTTCCAGCCAAATTGTTGAAATTGGCGGTTGAAATTAGAACTTGATCTCCTATTCTGAAATCAGGTTCTTTGTGAGTTTTATCCCACCTCTGTTGGTTGTATTCAACAGCATCTTGTACACACTTAGCAGCGTGCTTGTTTGCCATATCTATCATGTTTTTGAAGTCCAGTGATGTTGGATGGATATTAGTCAACTCCTGATTGAGGTTATCTTTGGGCAATTTGGGGATCCATCCTCTTTCCAGTATGTAAGGAGCTTCTTTGGTAGTAGAGTGTTTACTACTGTTATAGGCCATTTCTAGTGCAGGTAAAAGGCTAACCCAGTCATGGCAATATCCGTCTGTATTTTTGTACTCCATCCCAAAGCAACAGAACCTTCTGAGCATATCCTCTAGAGTCTGGATCATTCTTTCAGCTAATCCGTCTGTCTGAGGGTGATAAGCTGTAGAAAAGGCTAAGGTAGTTCCTAACATATCATGGAGGTTTCTCCAGAATTCAGACGTGAATTTGGGGTCTCTATCACTGATAATAATCTTAGGGATTCCTACATCAGCAATTAGTCTGTTCCAGAAGAGTAAGGCTACTTCCATAGCGGTGTCTTCCTTATGGTTAGGTAGAAACTTGGCTTTCTTAGAAAATCTGTCTACAATGACCAGGACTGAGTTGTAAGAGTAAGCTCCACCAGGGGGCAGTCCTGTTACGAAGTCCATGTTGATAACTTCCCATCTTTTCCTGGGCTCAGCTATCCTTTGGAGTAGTCTAAACCTTTTCCCAGTGGTCCTGTTGGACTTCTGACAGATTTCACAGCTTGAAACATACTTGATAGTGGAGTCTCTCCAGTTGATCCACCAGGCAGTCTGTTTTACTTTATCTAGAGTTCTATCAATAGACAGGTGACCCGAAGAGCAATTATCATGACATTCAGCTAAAACAAGTTTGATATGCTCTGCTTTGGTCAAGACTATAACACTGGAGTGTTTATGCCGGTAATATAGTATCCCATCCCACAGTGTGAATCTTCCTTCTTTATAGGACTTCAGTAGGGGTTCAGGTAAACTGTTTATGAGTTCAGATGGAGGGGAAGTACTTTCTATGATGTTAATCAAAGTCTTCATGTCAGAGTTGTATGCTTCTCTGATGGAGCTGAACAGTGATTCTTCTAGTTCACATATGTGAATTCCTATGATGGGAGCTTCCAGATTAAACAGATTAATGTTTAGTATAGGAAATATATCATGATCTTCTGGGTCATGAGCAGGATTGCTAGTATCATTTGGTAGAGCATTTCTGCTAAGACTGTCAGCATTCTGATGTTTAACTCCAGCTTGGTGGACTATTGTCATCTGACCTCTGTACTGTTGTATAGCTATCTGCCATCTTAACATATGCCTGCTAGGAGTTTTCATGTTCATGAGAGTCCTAACAGCATTGCAATCAGTGATTACCACGAAGTTTGTACCTTCCAAATAATAGTGGAGTTTTTCTAATGCCCATACTAGAGCAAGGCATTCCATTTGGCTGGCACCATATCTCTTTTCAGTATCTTTGACTTGTCTAGATATGAAGAGTATAGGTTTCTCTACTGGTTTATCCTCTTCTATTACTTCTTGGTGTAATGCAGCTCCTAATCCTTCCATGCTAGCATCTATGTAAAGTTTGAAAGGTTTAGAATAATCTGGTTGTATCAACACTGGGGCAGTAGTCATAGCTACTTTGAGTTCCTCATAATTCTTCAATCTTTCATGAGTCATTTCGAACAAAGTGTTGTTGTTGCAGATCTCATATAAACACTTGGTGAGGTTAGCAAATTTAGGTATGTACTTCCTGTAATAGCTGCAGAAGCTTATAAAGGATAAGAGTTCCGTTTTGTTCTGGGGCATAGGTCTGTTCATTACTGCTGCTATCTTACTTTGGTCAGCAGTTAAGGTTAGTCCAGAAACAATGTGTCCTAGAGCTTTAAGTTCTCCGTATCCAAAGTTGCACTTTTTCATAGATACTTTTAATCCTACTGAAGCAATTGTTTTAAGGACTAGCCTTACTTTTTCCATGTGAGTATCCCAATTGTCTGAATAAATGATAACATCATCTATGTATACTATCATCCAACCTTGCCTGATGAACATTCCTAAGACTGTATCCATCATCCTTTGGAAGTGGGAAGGAGCATTTTTAATACCAAATGGCATTCTGAGATACTCATATATGCCTAAATGACATATAATTCTCATAAATTTCCTACTATCCGGACTGATAGGTATTTGGTGAAAGCCTTTCAACATGTCCATAGTAGTAATGAACTTAGCTTTAGAAAGATTATGTAGAGCGTGGTCAATCCTTGGGATAGGATAATAGTCAGCTTGGGTGTAGTTGTTGAGCATTCTAAAGTCTCCAACCATCCTAGACTTATCATTGTGCCAGGCTATTATCACGGGGGTAGTTACGTCTACTTGCTCATTATGCCCTACTTTCCGTAAGACTTGTAAGTCCACTAGTTCTTGGATGTGGCTTTCTAGAGCAGTCCTAGATTTTGGACTAGAAGGGTAAGCTGGTCTCCTGAGATTAGGAGGGTAAGGAGGCTTAATAGTCAAAGTTAAGACCATGTCATGACCTCTGATATTACCAATGGGATGATCTTTAGTGCAAAAAGCATTCTGGTTCTCAAAGCATACTTGGAGAATATCTCTTTTCTGGTTTTCACTAAGCTGGGAATTCAAGGCAGCTTGGGAAAAGTATTCCTGGTTAAAAGTTTCTAAGTGTCTCTCATAAGTGGAATCAGCAGCTTTAGCGTTGATATGGCATATTTGGAACTTCTTGTTCCAATCTCCTCCTATAGTGAAATATCTCCCTTTACTCTGGAAGACATCTATCCCGTACAGGCAAAGAGAATCATTTCCTATAATAAAATAATCACATACTCCATTCTGAAGTACTACAAATTCAATCTTTATCCTGATTGATCCTTTAGAGTGGGGGAGTATGATTTCTGTTGGCCATACTCCAATAGCATTGAGAGGTGAGTTACAACTGCTGAACTTAGCTCGAGGCACAGGTAGTAAGTTTTTCTTCCAGTTGGAATCCTGTTTATCTAAGTAGTCAGTTCCAACACAAGAGCAGAAGGCTCCACTGTCTAGAAGTAATTTTACGGGGGAACCTTGTATCAAGCCAGTGGCATAACAAGTTTTACCACTGGTGTACCCTTTTCCAGTAGAAGGTTTGAGGGTTAAGGTCTTAGCTTCAGAAACATGTTGGATTTTCATGTTGGGTGTCCATTTTTGAGGCAAATTGCTATCTTCATTAACAGGGTTAATATCTAGGGAAGATTCCATGTTGCCTTCGATGACATTAATGGGATTAGTGATAATTAGGTCACATTCAGAGATGGAACCATCAGTTTCATCTAGTTGAGGGTCAGGATTAGTGTCATCCTCTTCTCCTTCAATAGGATTAATCTTTCTCCTGGGTAAAGGACAGTCAGGTCTTACATGCCCTGTTTGGTTGCAATTCCAACATGTCTTTTCTTTGGTCACCAAAGTATTCTTGGCTTCTGAGTTGTTAGGTAGAATTTCTTTGTTCTTGTTATTATAATCTTCCTTATTCCTAGTAGTTGGTTCTCTGGGTTTATTAAGCCTTTTGTCTAAGCCATTCATGTCAATAGTTTCTTCTAATACTCCTATGAGAGTGGAAAGGTCAGAGTTCATGGGCATTCTGCACCTTACGCTATGGTTAAGTTGTCCTGGACATAGGTTGAGGAGTCTTTCATTGACTTCTTCTTTATCAGCATTTGGGTAGAAGCAGTCTAGTCTTCTCTTCTGGTCAAGGCACCATTTGTGAGGTTTGTCCTTAGATGGATCAAACAAAGAAGTTTCGAAAGTTTTCATCATTTTTCTTTTCCAAATTCTGGTACCAAATTGTTCCTTAATCAAATCTTTCCATGAATTCCATGACAAAGATCCTACCTCTTCTCTCTTATTGATGAACCAGTCAAGGGCTACTCCTTCAAATAGTCTAGGTAGTCTTACTACGGCTATGTTATCAGGAAGTTCATAAGAGGCCAGAGTATAGTCAATAAACTTAATAAAACTGATATGATTGTATTCTCCTTCTCCGGAGAATTTAGGCCACTCCGTGATAGGGGGAAGTAATTTTAATGCTTGTTCTACTTCAGGAGTGGGACTAGGTCTGAAAGATTCAAGCCTTGTTAGTCTTGGTCTAGAAGGTAGTTGGGGCGTACTGTGGTACCTGGAAGGTCTGATTTCATCAGAGTCTGCAATGGGTTGAGATAAGTTTATCTTTAGATCTCTGAGATCATTCTTAATCATACCTAATTCCAGATCAAGTTTGTTACTTAATGAATCAATTTTATTAATGATATGAGTAGGTGAAGCATGGTCTGTTTTATTAATACCTTCTTTGATTTGTTCAATAGAAAGAAGAATTTCTTCTTGGATAGCTGAAGTATTGTTTTCCAGGTAATTTATTAGTTCTCCTTTACTCAAACTAATGCTGTCTCTTATTTGTTTTACTTCTAGCTCATTGATTTTGATCAAGTTGGATTGGGATTGCATGACTTTACCAAAATTGGTATTTACTTTATCCAATTGCTCATATACTTTATCAAAACATTTGCCAATGATATCAAAGTTATGAGAAACATTTATGGAAAAAAAATTGAAAGTTTCTACGTCTAATTGCGGTAAACTTTCTTCCATTTTCTTGCCAGAGATATTATGTTGTCCCACTCTTTGGGACTCTTTAACTTCTGATGGGCTAGAGATCTCTTCTTCTTGTTGTTGTTGTTTCCTCTTAAGGAAACTAATTGGTCCCAAGGATTCCAATTCTTCACGTAACTTTCTACTTCTTTCTTGGGAATTAATTTTTGGAGGGTTATTTGAGTCTTCTTTGCCAAATATATGGCTTTTCTCATACCCTGATGGTCTTCCTGGGTCTGAGCCTGTTTGAACAGTTCCCAATGACCCACGTGTTCTTTCACTAATACCTTTATTTTGTCCTCCTTGGAGGAGTCCGGCTGGGGTGGCGTAGGTGGAACGGTATCCTCCTGGGATTTCACGTTCAACAAGGGACGGCCCTCCAACGGTGAGTTGGTCGAGTCGGCGGCCGCGGTCGTTGTCACGGTCGCTCGGATCGGAGCGATCACTGGCTCGATCCTCATTGCGGTCGCGACTGGCGTCCTTGCGCACACGGGTTCCTCCGGGCAAAGATCCATATGACGGGGCGCGTCCACTGGCACGGGCGTTGCGTCTGTTTTGAAGCATTTTAAAGGTTATATAAGTTTTTGTCGAAACTTTATAAAAATAATTTTTTGAGTAATTGATTTTTTTTTTAAAAAAAAATATTTCTTACTTATATGAAGGTTTAAAGGCACTAAGTCCTTGTTGGGGTCAGGTCCGTCCTTGGAGGGTATTCCAACGGGATCTGAGTGGGTTCCAATTAAATCTTGGGACAAATCCAAGGGTCCACAGTCTGGGACGTCCTCTAAGAGGTCTTGGTCAATAAGATCACCAAAGACAAAGTCCACTAGAAATAATAAAATATAAGTTATATATTTATTTATTTTATAATAATTTTTATTATAATTTTTGAGTTTTTTTTTGTGATTTTTTTTTTTATAAAAAAAATAAAAAGGAGATCAAAGCTCACTTTTATAATTTGGATACCGTCTCTTAAAAGCAGAAAGCTTTCTTTGATAGGTTTTCCACTCTTTGTGCTGTCTTAACAAGGAGTTAAAATTGATAATTCTTTCTAACTCTTGTTCCTTTTCTTTTGAGATTTGTTCTCTATAATAAAGAAGTCTCTCTTGTTTCTGCTCAGGAGTTATAACAACAGGCACAAAGTTACGTAATTTTTCTTCTTTTTTCTGTTTAAGAAGATTTAAATAATAATTGATCAATTCTCCGTTGGTTTTTAAATCCACTGGACGAATTAAAAGATCAAGATAAATGATAAGTATTTCTACTTATATAATTTTTATATAAATAACTGGTCCAGGAGATAATTAATTAAATAATTAATTATTGAGGATATTTCCCGGCCAGACCCCCAGTTGTCAGCTCTCTGATACCAGGAACCTTGCAGTCCTTTAGCTACAGAGAGTGATAAAAGAACTTGGAGCAATAATATTCCAAAGAATAAACACTTTAAAGCTCCAATAATGGTATGGTAAGAGCAAGTGCAAGGTTTATTTGGTTTGGTTATAAATATTTTAAATATAAAATATAAAGAGGGGCCACAGTATTATACTACTGGGGATCTTTACAGACTAGCAACCTCTCTTCAAGGGGCCTCCTTAGGCAGTTTAAGAACCTTGGAATAAATATGGGTGCCTTATAAAGGACTTATTCCACTAATGGCCGGGCTTAACAGCACACGTGGCCTAGACAGGAAGGGAAACACTCACTCTGAGTACTTGACCACGAAAATCCTGGAGTAATTGGAAGGGTTTCAGAGCAGATGGGGTTGATTGCCTGACTAAACTTCAATGGTTGATTGGTTAATAAAGGTAAATAATACTACTACAGACTAAGTCATAAATCACTTGCTTATCTTCCTATAAGCACTTGATTAACAATGACACCGTGTCTGATTGATAATAAATAATTCCTGATAACTGATTAACTGATTGGAAACAGGAGGGCAAAAGAGCCTGTTTAAATATTCCTTTTTGGGTGCTTGAGGACCTCTAGAAGGGGTACTAGCCATGGGCTGAGGCTAGGGGGGCAATCAGGGCAAGATTGGCACGTCCTCAAGGTGCTGTTAGCCTGCTGGCCTTAGATCTGTCAAGGAACAGCTCCTTTTTAGCTGCAGGATCTGTTAATCAATAGATTAGTCATTTTGCTGATCCTGCACTGATCCTTAATTTGTACAGTAAGTACTGGTCTAAAGTGAGCAGACGTAGATTTTTATTGATTCTCCATCCTCTGCTGATCCTGTATGTAATTTTTAATAATTTTTACGACCACTCCTTATGTAGTTTCGTGGTCTTTGAAGGTTCTGATCAACTTACTTCGTGGTGAGTCTGGATCTTTATTTAATTAATAAAAAATACTAAAAATTAGTTATTAACTAATTTCAATTGATTTTTAAGGTTTTTGAACCTTAATCTGTGCTCGTGTGTTGGCTTTACATATGTAGTGTATATCCTACTATGTTGTAGCTTCTCTGAGCGGTACCTGATTGTCATATGAGGCGCGGGGATCAGTCCATTCAAATGCGCGCGGGGACTGATCCGCTGCTCAGATGCGCGCGGGAGTTCAGCGCTGTAGGGACGCGGGGCTGCGTGCGGGAGTTGGCGTACGCGGGAGTCCAATGCTGTAGGGACGCGGAGCTGCGTGCGGGAATTCAGCGTACGCGGGAGACCGGAGCTAGGGACGCGGGGCTGCGTGCGGGAATTGTGACAAAACACAATTTCCCGTGTAACTCCTAAACTACACACAACACCTGGATTTCGACTGAAATTTAGGTGTGAAACCTATACATGACATATCATGTGAAATATTAAAATGGCTAAAAGGTGCCATACTGGTGCCGTGGTCATTTACCATTCTGTATTAAATTAATTAAAAAATATAAGGAGTACGAATTCAAGGGTGGGGTCAGTGAGTGACCCTACCTTATTTTGGGTGGGGAATCCATTTCTGCAATAATATTTGTGGATTTCCTACTCCTTCATTTTATAATAATTTTATTTATTCATTTATCTTTATTTTGTTAATACTATTATTGTTGCTGCTTTGTCAGGTTGCTCTGTGCTAAGTAGCAGGCTGACACCAGGTATATTGACCTATGATTTCATTTCATTTGTGAAGAAATTAAAAGCAGTGAGATAAAGCTAGTAAAGACTTATTCAGCCAAAATATTGGTGGATTTTCTAGCTAAAACACTATCAATACTAAACCAATATAGGCGCCTCAAAATAATTAGATTTGGATGAAAAGAGATGGAAAACATGGGTGGCTGTTGATGTAATACACTCTTTATGTTTTTTCCCTCTATTTTCCTGTTGCTCTTGTGTTAGGTTGCATGTGTAATTTATAGCTCTTTTGTTGTGTCTTATTTATCTCTCTTGGGTTGTGTCTTATTTCCAATGTTCCCCTCACTTTCATTCCTCATTTTCTTTTGTTCACAACCATGCGGGTGGCAAGACTCCATTTCAAATCAACTCCAAAACCAATTCAAATCAAGTGAAGACTCAAGTAGCCCGCTTGAACTCATCAGGTCTTGGTCCTGAGGGCACTCCAAGTCCTCCCCCTCAATTTACAACATCCTACCCAAGGTGTCATTTCCGCAGATTGCTAACTTTACTCCACTTACCAAGATTTGAAAACTTAAGGTTTTCAAAACTTCAAGTTAATTGCAAACCTGTAGCTTTTCCCACCCCTGGATCCTTTTCTTTGATTGATTTTCCTTTGTCCATGTTTTTTGTATTTTATTGAGGTTCAGAATTTTTTTTCTCTTTTCAACTTCTGATTTTCATTTCTAATTGAATTTTGCTTTAATTCATCCTCTGAAATTAAAAAGAAGTTGTGAACCAACACAATTATTCAACAACAATCTGAAATACCATCTCTCATCATCTGCAGGATAAAAATTATAAATCCTTTCAATTTAAAAACCTCTCTGTCTTGGCCTCCATTCTTTTCTCTGGGGATTCCATGTGAAATTTTGTAAAAAAACGTATTTGATGGTCCCTGCCAAAGGGTCAATTGAATCTATTTTGAAATATTCCGCCGGAATATGTATAGAATGGTTTGATCTTTGAACCACTTAATCCAGTGCTTTATCAGGTTAAAAAACTAGAATGGTTTGATCTTTGAACCACTTCATCCAGGGCTTCATCAGGTTCAAAAAACGCATCATGTTTGTCAGGCAGGTCAATGTCAAGTTGTATAACAGCATGTGAGATAGCTGAAATTTTAAAGGATAAATTTTCCAGCATGCCTCAGGTACAGAAACCCATCTTAAATCTTGTGATTGATTGATTTCATCCAATTTTTTACCAACATACCCAGTAACACAGTCATGGCCCTTATAGACTTTTTTTACAGATATCTAACAGCTGAGATATAAATTGATGTGAAATTGATAATTTTCCAACATATATGGATTGTAAGGGACAACCAAGGAATCTTCAGTGGGAGACCTTCTTTGATTGTGGGTGTGAGATATTTTAACTCCATCTTGGCTTCTTTGATTGACAGGATAAGAATTTTCACCCATGATGGTTTCAGGGAAAAAGGCTTTGGGGAATCTTTTCTTGCATGTACCATTATCCATGCAAGGTGATTCAAGGTTCAAAATACCACGTGGTCAATGTATCATGTGTCTCTTTACTTTTTGAAAAATATGAGGATGATTGCTTTCATTGGGAATCTCTAAACAAAGAATCATTTCAATGTGTCCAGCTTCCCTGGAATTGTGGTAATGATGCAGGATCACAAAGATGTGAGCATAATGAAGGCCTCTCTTCTGGAATTCTATGACATAATTGAGTCCCATTGTGGTTCCAAAAATTAAATCCTTTAATATTTCATCACAGATTATTTTAAATTTTGATTTTGAAAAACGTGTGACAATATCTGGCATATCCTGTGCTGTTTGAACTGGAAAAATATTATTTAAAATTTCTGGCCATGCTGGGTTCCATGTAACTGTTATAAAAATATCAGGCTTTCCCATATGCTGAACCATAGCCATAGCATCTTGATATCACGCCTTCATGTCCTTTGGGCCAGTTTTGAATGATTGAGGAAGGATATAATGACAACCTAACAATAAAAAAATATCAAGTTATGAACAATTATTGGTAGAATATAGACATAAATCTCACAACAAAAATTTCAGAGAAACCAACCTACCTGTTCCCTGACCCAAATCAACCCCATGGTTTATTGCATCCACAACACCATAGAACTGCTCAACCTGAAGATTATTTTGATCATTTCAAATATAGGATAGTCTTTCTGTCTCAATTTTTATGTATTGGTCAACACAATATTGTTGGAACAGTTGACCACCCCAGTGAAAAAGGCAGTAATCAGAATGAAAAAATGCCGCCAAATTTGAATAATGATTCATGGCAGTGAACCCATTCTTTCCTGGTTCATCATTCAATTCTAGAAAACAACTATATTCAATATCAGGATGAAAAAGAACGTAGTTCAGAGTGTCATAAAATTTTCTCAGTTCAGGAATTCTGCTGGGGAATCCATCTGATTGCCTAATCAAAAAATCTCTATGGGTCAATTGAGGAGGATCATTCCCTGTGTTAAATTCAAATATATTAGAAAAGGTTCAATTTAATCATCTGAAACCAAAAAAAAAAGTAAAAAACATAGCTTCAATCCATATTGCAGCTATTTGGTCTTCTGTTGGTAGTTTTTAAATGCTTTGATCCATATTTTTTGAAGATTTATCAGCAATCCTGATTGATTGATTTGGATTAATATCAGGAGAAACTCTTAAGAAAATATTTATCAAACCATCATTTAGTTTTAAAATATATTGATTCCTGAGAAACAAATCCTGTGGCACAAGTGAGCCCCTCTATTCCTATTGTTCAATTCATTTTCTCTGTCATATATATAAAGTTTGAGGAATGATGGGTGACTCCAAAAATGGGATTTAGACTACCAATTTTATGATGAATAGTTCCATTCACCCTGAAAGTGTATATTCCCCTTGTTTTCCAATTAAGGGCATTGCAAGTATTTTGGTTAAGAACAATTGATGTTAAGGCTAAATTCAAGTTTATCAGTCTGAAATTTAATAGCAGTTGATGATCATGGGAATGATGATTCCTATTAGAAATCTTGATCATGCGGAGAAACTCAAGTTTTTGTCTTTGCTGCTGTACTAACACCCGTGTATTGATACAGCACAGGGAAATTGTCTCATCTTTGGAAAGGATTGCTTGGAAATCTTGGCATGACCTGGTGCTTTGTAGAGTGTATGGGTTGTAAAATAGTTGGTTCCATCCACCCCCAATAAAAAGGGTGGCAAATCTGTACTTGTTGAATTTTATCTTCAGTTTGAACCATGATTGGATGGCTCCCCAATGTTGTGAGCTTCATGGGATCACCTTGAAGAATATTCCATTTTGGTTGGCCTTCCTGGTATTTTTCCATTCCAAATGATGCAGATTGTGAGGAACCATGGTCATTTTCAGCCTCCTGGATGCCAAGGTCCTTCCTACCTTTTAGCTACCAGAGGTAATAAGATAAAGAATAAAGATATTATTCAAAATATGCAGCAATAATCCGCAAATATATGGACAAAGCAAATGCAAGGTGGGATGGTTTGGTTATTAATGATTAATTATTATTAAATTTATTATAAAATAAATAAAAAGAGGGGCCAAAATGGTAATTTGGGGATCTTTAAAACCTCTCCTTCAGGGAATTAACTTTGTAATCTGTAGACCTGGTTACTCCAGAAAATTTAATGGATATTCTTAAGGGAGATATTTCCTAGAGATAACATATACATAAAATATTTGGTGGAGTGGCAGGGCTTTTTTACCAAGCTTCAACAACAGAAAAAGGACAATAAACATACTGGCAGGTTATTTAATCCTTTGAGTGTCTGTTTGGGATGTTTACAGATGGCTTCAAACCTGTAGCTGGGGTTTAAGGTTGTTCAGAAGCATATATTGATAACAATAGGTTTGGGACTGATAATATTTAATCAGAATAAAGCCAGAAATCACTTACTTATCTTTTATGAGTGTTTCATCACTTTGGCATGGTTTATGGATTGATATATAACTGTTTTTGCGGTATCAATAACCTCAAAAAGGGTTGTTTTTTTTTATATTTTACTTGGTCCCATTTCTGTTCCTCTGAGGGCTATAGGGGCCCAAGGAGACGGATGCTAAGGCTAGCAGTGAAAAAAGTGGTAGCCCTCCAGTTTCTCTAGGTGCTTTAACACTGGTAGCTTCTAATTCCACAGGTAAAGGGAATTTTTCTACCATTTGATTGAGTGATTGGAATGTAAAAGACACCTAATTTATCCACATGAACTTAATTTCTAACTTATTCTGAGTGGATGTTCACAGATGGTTAACATTTCTACATAATAGATATTTTTACGGATGGTTTGCTGTTACATCATCCATTTCATTCATTATTTGATGGTAACAACTAAATAATAATTCTTTTGGTATTAATTTCCAGAAATCAGTTTATCTATTTAAATAATTAATTAAAAATATATAATATGGGAAATTGTATAATATTTTTACATATGAATTTTACTTAGTTTCAGCTTGCTAGTTGACAAGAGCAACCTGTCAAAGCAGATCAAAAACAGAGAATAAAAAAATAAAATTAGAAGGAGTAGAAAATCCATATATATTAATACAGAAATGGATTTCCCACCCAAAAATAGGTAGGTTCACTTACTGACCCCACCCTTGAATTCCAACCCCTTATATTTTTAAATAATTTCAGAAGAAAAAGAACAATAAAACACGACACCACTATAGCACCTTTTGGCCATTCTAATATTTCACACATAATGCCACGGATAGGTTTCACACCTTAAATTCAGTAAGAATTGAGGTGTTGTGTATATTTTAGGAGTGACAGGCAGATTTGTGTTATGTCACAATTCCCGCACGCATCCCCGCATTCATATAGCAAGGGTACACAAGCCTGACACTCAGTATGCAGGCAAATGTCAAGAAACCCGCATGAAACATGACTGATGATGGATTCCTGCATGCAGCTGTCAAGCCTGCGCGCGTCAACATCAGTCGTGCTAAGTCCAACAGCCAGGTAACACAGGAATGTGCTACAACCTGCATGCATCCATCATGCATATGTAACAAGTTGACTGACGGATAGGGAGATGTTTGAAACCTAAGAAAATTGAATAAAAATATGAAAGTCAAAACAATAGGGCAAATAAATTGTGAGAAACAACAATAAAGGTTGTCACGTAAATAAGATTGCCAAATCTTTATGAACCTCAAAACACACCAAGAAGTCTAAAATAAATTATTGAAAATTACCAACATGTTCAGAGGATGGCGTAAAATCTAAAAATACTCAATTCTACCCATGCAAATCAAAAGAAAATAATACAAAATAAGGAAATGTGTCTGAACCATAAAAATAACAAATTAATATTTAAATACCTTCTGACAAATTATTTCACATAGAAATATGACACATGGAAGGCCAGCCAGTTGACAGCACCAAGACTACGTTCCAGACTAGCCCTGTTCAGCGTGCCAGCCTCAGCACACAAACACAACCCTCTCTACATGCCCTGAGAAGATTGTATTACCCCAGAAAAATATATAAACCAACCCTTTTAGATGGTTTAAACCCCAGTAATTTTTCACTAATCAATCCAGACCCATTTCCATCCGTTATTAAGTGTTTATTCAAGATAAACAAGTGATTCATGGCATCAGTCTTATAGTATAATCATTAATTCTAACCCACTGTTAATTCCATTGAATAAAATCAGCAATAATCCCAAAAAATTGTCCTGAGACCCTTTCAACCGTGAATTTCTGCAAGTTTCTTGGATTTACTTCTTAAAATAGTAAGTTATCTCCTCCTTCCCTCCAGGCATAGTCAGCCAGTCCACCCAATCCCCTCAAGTAACCCCTTTTGAGTAATCACTTAGGACCTCATTGTCCCAGGGTCTTTACACGGTTAGAAAGAGCCCCTTGAAAAGAGGTTGTTATCCAATAAAGATCCCCTGTCTGCATAAACTGTGGCACCTCTTGAAAAATATATTTAAATCAATTTAATCCAAACCAAACCACTCAAACTTTGCACTTGCTTCTAAATCAATCATTTGAGCATTTCATGTAATTTTCTTGGAATTATTATTCCAACACCAATATCACTTGCTTTAGCTAAAGGAAGGCAAAGTTCCTTGTATCAGTAAGCTGACACTTAGATTGTCACAGATTTTTTTGCTGTCTAAAAGTTCTCATGTTTTTCACTTAAAGGTAGTTTTTAAGGTCTCTCAATCTATTGTTATCTATTTTTTGAGATTTCTCATTTTTACTTGAGACATTTTGTATAATATGTAAGCAGATATTTTAAATAATTTTAAGTTATGTATTTATTTTTTAACTAATTTCTACTAGTGGGGGAATTTATTACATATGTTGTATATCCCCTTTTACGTAGTAACAACTCCAGGCGCAACTTCATATCTCAAGCTGTCAGATGTCAAGTCAGTCCGTTTTCCCACAGCTGCATGTTAGTCAGCTGCCTGGGACTGCGTACCAATGTGTCAGTCTGCGTAGAAAGGTTTCAGCCCGGTTGTTCATCCGGGCGGGAATCTCAGCTGGTGCAGCTGTGTAAAGAAATTGTGACATGAAACGTTTCTGCATGTAACTCCTCAAATATACAGAATTATCAAATTCTGACTTCACTTTGACTTTGAAACCTATACCTGAGGCTTCACGCAAAATATTGAAATTTACAAAATTACATAGCCATCCTTCCTCTAATCTTTCAACAATTAATTAAAAATATAAAGAACAAGAATTCCAGGTAGGGTTTATTGACTGACCCTCCCTTAATTTAGATGGGGAATCTAAATTTACAATAAAATTTTAGTATTTTCTACTCCTTGCAATTTTTTTCATTATTTGTCTTGATTTGTTACTTCTTCAAATTGCTCTGTAATAGTGGCAAGCTGAAATTTGCCCACTCCAAGATATATTTATATCTGGGAAAGATTGGAGAGGAGGGAAAAAAATTCTGGTTTTATGTAAGTGCTGGACCCCCGCAGTCTCTGTCTAAGAGTCACAGAACCCATTTGGTATCCCCCGCAGACACGCAACCTCCCCCAGTGGTAATCCTCTCAGTCTTTGACTGGAGCTACAGATTCAATTCCCTCTCCTCCTCTGTCTGACCATCCCCCTCTCAACCCCCTGCTCCTACCAAGTTCAAGTACCTTGTCCCTCACTCCCATCCAACCTACCGCCACTCCTTCTGTTGCCCATTCCAATCAATTGGCAGCTCCCTCAGACAATCAGGAGGATCCTGAAGCAACTAGGCCCAAGGGAACTACCAATCTCAACCCTATGTTCATCTCGGGCCCAATCTCTCCCTCTATTCTTCTGTTTCCTTATATCTTCTCCATCTGTCTCACTCATCATCCCCACTCACGCTCTTCTGTCTCCGCTTCATCTCAATCTCAAAGTTTCATGCTAGTCTCCTTCATCCCACCTGTCTGAGGATTTGTGCTGCTTACCTTCAGGTCCAATCTCTGCCGGCAAACATATTTTTCATGGATTGATTGGTCTCTTCACATACACAAATGTCTTTTTCTTTTCCTCATATACTTCCATCCTAAATTTCTCATTGTCTTTCCAGTTATTCCTTATTGTTACTGCCTATTTTCCAGGCATTCAGTGTTTAAATACAAAAAGACTACTCAGGTTATTACATGGTAGCAAGAGTCTTTCCTGAAACTGGGAGTAGATAAAAAGAAAACCCAGATTGACCTACAACAATGGCTATAGCTTTCAATCATGGCAGAGCTGAAATTACTATCCCAGACTATGACTCCAGCAACTTGGGCAATGACTATTTCTCAAAATCCAACCTTCCAATCCTAAACCAACACAACTGGTATGAGTGGAAGACGGAATTCAAAAATCTGCTCATTAGCAAGGGACACAAGGAACTGCTATACCCCAAAGGGGTTCAACAAAATTTCAAATCCAAAAGATATTGGAAGAAGACAGCCCTTTCCATACACCTCCTGTTCAACACCATAGATTGCAAGCTAAAGGGTTACTTGACCCCTCACTGTAAGGACTTTCCGCGCAATTTTGAAGAACTCAAGAAGGCCTGTGGTGAGGACTACCTAATTGTAATTGGAGACCAGGTATCCAAGCTTTTACACCTCCTCTACCAGCCAAACACATCCATCCAATCACACTCTATGGCCTTCCTCAAACAATACTTGGCACTCAAAAAAACACTGGACGTCCAAGAATACTCAGATCTGGAAGACCACATCAGTGTGTCTACCTCACTAGCTGCTATCTTCTTCTTAAACAGCTTCAGGCTTGATGACTTTTTCAACTCTCTGGTCCAATACTGCCATGACAAAAGTCCTTTCCGGTTTGAAAAGGTGTACAATTGACTGCTGGCAAAAGACACTTGTTGTCAGAGCAAAAACTAATAAATGGCAATGCTTGTTGGCCCATCCAACCGGAAAACTTGCACCTCCAGACCTGATCCCAATGCTCCCCAACATACATCCTCCGGATGGGCCATACAGCACCCTAGTTCTCCATCCCACTCCTTGCTCCAAGGTAAAAATCCCAGACCAAACCCAGAGCCTGCTACTCCCACTTGAGCAACCCAGACCGTATCGCCACAATCAAGAAGGATCAAGCCTTGTCAACATCAAGAGACATCTCACGTCCATACTCAAAGATCTCAATCGCCTGAAAGCCTCCAACACGGCCATTATGGTTGAGGAAGACCACAATGGCTTGAAAACAGAAGACCACCCATCTGCTGATAATGTTGTTGAAGACAACAGTGCAGAGTACAGTGGCTTCTTCATCCACAAGGAGGCTGCATACAATATCTTGTCTCACCCCAGCAACAACTCAGATCTCATCTATGACTTGGGGGGCACCAAGTCCACAGTATGAAACCCAAACTTGCTCTCCAATCTGAAACCCTGCAACACGTCTATGAACAGCTATGATGGACAGATACGAGTATCTCACACAGGCAGGCTCAATCTTGGCCCTTTATCCAAAAGCCCAGTCTACTACAAATCCATGGGCCCCAGAAAACTCATCTCAGCCTCGCAGCTCAAAGATCAGGGACTTAAAGTGATTCACCAACACTGGGTGGTACTCATCAAGGCCGCCAACTCAGTGGTTCTGCCGTTCAAACGCGACAGCAACCTATACATAGCCAACCTCTCTCATTGACTCCTATTGGTGGACTCCATCTACAAAAACCTTGTCGTCTCCAACTGGCAGGTCACGGTTGGCCACCCCTCCAAAAACTACCTAAGGAAGTTCCTGGAGCTGAACAAGATAAAGTCCTCTCCATCCTTGCATCAAGCCCCAAACTGCACCATATGCAAAACGTGCAAGCTCAAAAGATCCTCACACTCCAACCCACTCCCCAAAGCTCCTACCCTGTTTCACACTATCCATTCCAACCTCCTTCTCATCAACCCCCCTGAAAGGCAAGGCCATCAGTACGTTTTGGTTCTGATTGACAATATGAGCTGATTCAATCAAATCTACGTGATATGCACCAAGAACAAGGCCAAATCAGGCATCCTTGCATACTTCAATGAAATCCGAGATCAATTCAACCGCTTCCCAGAAGTGTTTCACTCTGATCACGGAGGTGAATTCTTTTCTACCAGCCTTCTATCTGAACTGCATCACGTGGGCATTGTAATAGAAAGAGGGCCCGCTGAATAACCTCATACCAATGGCTTAGCCAAACGTTTGAACCAACCGCTGCTCACCAAGCTAGGATGCATGATGGCCCAGTCAAACATTCTGGTCACTTACTGGGATGAGGCTTTCAGGTACTTCTCAGTATTCATCAATAAACTCCCAAGAAAAGCCCTGGGGTGGTTGTTGCCTGTCAAACAACTTCAGGAGGCTAACTGCTCTCTTGAAATCCTCCACAATGTACGCAGTTTCTCACCATTTGTTTTGAAGGTTGTGGTCCATCAACGGTCAAACTTATGAAAAATTTCCCCGGTGACCCGTGATCACCTCTTTGTGGGATACAAGCCACAGTACAATGCTACTAGGTTCCTAGAGACAACCAAAGGAACTATTGTAGTCAGCCAAGACTTTGTCCCAGCCAAACTCAAATTATGGTACCTCTCTGCCAACGCAGTGCGGGAACCTCCAGAATCCCTGCCCAATTACGTGCAAGTTCCCCCATTCCATTCTCCCATTGCCTACTTGGAGAAGCGCAAGAGGGTGGAGACTAACAACCTTCCCTCACGCAAACCACAAAACCCCCTTGGTCAACAGGACCCCTGACCTGGACGCTGGTCCTGGCAGAACTTTTGTTGCCCTCACCCCCAAAGCGCCACATGCTCCCAGGACCACCCTCAACCCCCCCCACCCGCCAAGGGATATGCATACGTACCATACTACAAGATTGCGCCAAAGAACATATCTAGAAAGGTTGACCCCTCTGCAATCCTAACCACCTCAAGAGATGGAAAGCGCACTCCTGTGGAAAGTGAGGACTCGGAAAACCTACCAGAGGTGGTCTTGGTACGCAAAGCCTTTGCTACACCTAATTAAAAAGAGAAGTGGTTGGCCTCAATGTCTGAGGAAAACAAGTTTTTCCTCTCAAAGAACACTGGGACACTGGTTCTCCCACCTGAGGGCAACAAGGTCATCGGAAGAATGTGGCGCCTGGTGAGGAAGAAAAATGAATTTGGCAAAGTGGTGATAAGGAAATTGCATTTGATGTGCTTTGGAAATCATCAAGAGAAATATCAACACTATCACAACACCTACTCCAATGTTGAGCCGAATGAGTCTCTCAAGGTCCTTCTAGCAATGGCGGTCCAACATGACCTCAAATTTCACCATTTCAATGAGGAAACGGCCTTCCTATATGGGGAGAATGACTCCACGTTACATGTCTCTCAGGTGTCAGGTTTCAAAGTGCCAGGAAAGGAGAACTGGGTCTGGCGCCTGAAAAAAGTACCTCTATGGCACTAAAAAGGCTCCCAGATGCTGGAAAAAACATCTCACTAACACTCTCAAGACGCTGTGGATGGTCCCATCAACCTCTGACAAGTCAATCTTTCACAAAAAATCCAAATATCTGCTTCTACACATCCACGTCAGAAATGGTCTCATAGCGGGTAGGTCAAGTTGGGAGATATTGCCTTTTGTGGATGGACTGAGGTTGACCTAAAAAATAAAATTTACAGCCAAACCAACGCTGTGGTGTCAATATATAGCCTTGGATCGGGAACTGCGTCGCGGCCTGCGCGCTCAGCATCTTAGTCAGGCCCGGCCCGCAGTCGCGTGCTCGATCCTGCCGCGTCCACTGGGCCAGACCCCCAGATGTGGAAACTTTAGGGAGCAACCTCCCCAGAAGTCGTCCTCGAGTTCCGGAAGTTATTGATCAAAGCGTCTGTAAGGAGATTGGATGCAGCCGTTCCAAAGAAAAGGAGAGAAGGGGAGAGAGATTCCGTTTTTGTAAGTCCGCTCCCCGCTTCCTGATGATACAATGATACATGATCCCCCCCCTACAACCCGGAATCGAGGGGAAGGGTATTTGAGCCCTCCCCCTCAACCCTAACCTAAGTACAAGCACAAAGACAGACTGACAACCATGAAGAAGGAACCCTAGACCCAGAACCCTGACCCATCCACCAACCCATACCCTATCCGTGTCCTATTCCGCTTGCTTGCCTGCCATTACACGCATCCGGTTCGTCCCCGCGGCGCGGCCCTCCGCCGCGCGCTTCTCGAAGTTCACCGCGATTGCCCGTATCCGCCCGACGCGCCGTTGTGAATTTCCCGTCCCGTGGCCGGCCCGCGCTTGCGCCCGGCTGTCCACGGGTATAGCCCCGCTGTCGCCCCGCTTTTTCCTCCCCCGACTAGCCGTTCCGAGAACCTGGTTGGCCCAGCTCCATCCATGAGTCGGACATCAAAGCGGGTCACGGCCCGCCTCCCTTAGTCAGGCCCGGCCCGCAGTCGCGTGCTCGATCCTGCCGCGTCCACTGCTGAGCCCGCAGCGGCCTCTGCTGAGAACGCGCGCACCCCAACTGCTGAGCCCCGAACTACCAGATGCTGAGCGCGCAGGCCGCGACGCAGTTCCCGATCCGAGGCTATATATCGACACCACAACGCAACATCTGGGTTACACTTTTGACTGGAAGGAGGATGGCTCTGTACTCCTACACAAATGGGACTACTGCAAGAAGCTACTGGACAAGTTCTCCATGTCTGCAGAAAATCCAGTCAAAGGTCCAGCCCCAATGAACCTGGTAAAACTGGCCGCCAAATCTGCCAAACCATTCAAAATAAAAATCATGGAGAAGGCTTTTGGTATTTAAATCACCTTGCCCTAGGCCCTTGACCAAAATCACCCACACGGTGAACGCCCTATCTCACTACTCATCCAAGCACACCATATTTCACTGGAACATTCTCAAACATCTCTTGAGATACCTCTGCGGCACAACCAATGTTGGGTTACTGTACACCAAGACCTCAATACCCAACAAACACCTGACCGTCTGGGCCAAGGCCAACTATGCCAACTGTACAGACATGAGGAAATCAACCACAGGTTTTTGTGATCACCCTATACAGAAATCCTGTGCACTGGATGACCAAAAACAAACCATTGTTGCACAATCCACCACAGAGGTGGAGTTCATTTCTATAAATTACTGCGCCAAGCAAATCAGGTGGCTATCGGGCCTAATAATTAGTCTCATAGTGGCCATTGCCAAACACGTCATCTTCAATGACAACTCTGGCGCCAACTTCATAATTAAGGAAGTTCAACCAAATCCAAAGTCAAAGCACATAGAGATCAGGTACCAGTACCTTTGCAATCTAGTGTCAAAGTTGCTTCTCTGAATATAGAAAGTTCCCTCCTCCAACACAATTTCCAACATCTTGACCAAGGCCCTTGGGCACATCAAGGTATCCTACGCCCATGACCAACTTTGACTACACACTACTGAGTTCAGGAGGATTGTAAGCGCTGGAACCCAGCAGTCCCCGTCTAAGAGTCACAGAACCCGTGTGGTATCCCCCACAGACATGCAACCTACCCTGGTGGCAAGCGTCTCAGTCTCCAACTGGAGATTCAGACCCAACTCCCTCTCCTCCTATGTCCAACCGTCCCCCTCTCAACCTCCTGCTCCTACCAAGTTCAACTCCCTTGTCCCTCACTCCCGTCCAAACCACGGCCACTCCTTCTGTTGCCCATTCCAATCAATTGACAGCTCTCTCAGATAATCTGGAGGAGCTTGAAGCAACTAGGCCTAAGGTAAATACCAATCTCAACCCTATTTTTGTCTCTGGCCCAATCTCTCCCTCCATTCTTCTGTTTCCTTATATCTTCTACGTCTGTCTCACTCATCATCCCCATTCACGTTCTTCTGTCTCCACTTCATTTCAATCTCAAAGGTTCAGGCTAGTCTCCTTCATGCCTCCTTTCTAAGGATTTGCGCTGCTTACCCTCAGGTCCAATCTTTGCCAGTCAACATATTTTTCATGGATTTATTGGTCTTTTCACATACACAAATGTCTCTTTCTTTTTCTCATATACTTACATCCTTAATTTCTCATTGTCTTTCAAGTTATTCCTTATTGTTACTGCATATTTTCCAGGAATTCAGTGTTGCAATAAAGAAAGGCTACTCAGGTTATTACATTTTAATGCCTCTTACTGGCTCTATAGTTCCTGAGATGTATTGGTCCATCAGGCATATTTTTCTCTGGTAGCCATTCATTCTTATTTGCCAATTCTCCTTTGTAAATTACTAAGTATAGTCTAACAACTTCACCTTGGATCCTCTTTTTCTTTTCTCTCATTATTCTGTTCCCTTTAAATTTCTCTTTTACAGGGTCAGATTCAACTGGGATTTTACTGGATGGACGTCACTTCTATCTATGTGTTGGAATTTTTTTACCACAATAACAAGGAATACAGGGTTCTTCCTTGATAATTCTTAACTCAGAACTACTTCTAAAGCATTCTTTCCATGTATTGTGTTGCTAAAAAAAGGTCCCACAAAGTCTGGATTCCGTTTTGTATTGCCTGCTAGGTTGTTGAAGTTGGTGGTAGATATCAAAATCTAATCTCCTATCCTGAAGTCAGGTTCCTTATGTGATTCATTGCATCACTGGTTGTTGAATTCCACTGCTTCTTCTACACATTTTTGGGCATGATCATTGGCTAGGTTGATCATTTTATTAAACTCCAGAGATGCAGGGTGGATAGTGGCTAAGTCTTGGTTCAGGTTATTCCTTATAGGGATCTTTGGAATCCATCCTCTTTACAATATGTAAGGGGATTACTTGGTAGTGGAGTGTTTGCTACTATTGTAATCCATTTCCAAAGCTAAGAGTAAGCTTACCCAATCATGACATTATCCATCTGTATTTTTAGTTTCAAGACCAAAACTACAGCATCTTCTAAGAATGTCTTCTATGGTCTGTATCATTCTTTGAGCTAATCATTCATTCTGCGGATGATTAGCAGTGGAAAAATCTAAGGCAGTTCCTAGTATATCATGCAAATTTCACCAAAATTCAGAAATGAATTTGGAGTCCGTATCACTGAATCAAAGCTTGGTTATTCCTAAATCAGCTATGATTTTATTCCAGAATATCAAAGCTACATCCATAGCTGTATCCTCTTTGTGGTTATGCAAGAACTTTTCTTTCTTAGAGTTCCTGTCTACTACAACTAGGACAGAATTATAGGAGTGTGTTCCTCCTGTGTTTAGTCCAGTAACTGTTAAGATGAAGACTCTTCTGACACACATCCGGGTCCACGGCAAAATTTGCGGAACCACTGTGTAGATACTCTAAATCCACAACTTCACAGACTCCATCTGTCACCTTGACTATTTTTCCTAATTTCTTTTGACTCCTGTTTTGTTCATCTCGATTCTCTTTCTATTTTTCCCACTCTTGACCCAACTTCTATCTCATTACTCGTCCCCATGACTTGTCTTGTCTTCACCTCTCTAATTCTCATCTCAATGCCTTATAAAAACATCACTCTTATGTCATCACCTTCTATCCGCTCGATGCTATCGTCCTATCCATAAATTTCCCTCTCACTTCACTCACTTCATCAATTGCCTGGTAAGATCTCTAATCCTCTGGGTCAACATTCACATTACAAATCTGATATATTTCTTCTGAGCTTCAGTCTCATGCTCAGTATCCTGTCTACCTTCTACCGCCTCTACGTCTTATCTGCTCTATCACCTGTCTCTATCAGTCTCTCATTGTGAACTGTTGGTCTTGTTTTTATTTCCTTTCATTTTATTATTTTTATCTTTATCTTGACTTGATCTGACACTTTCCTCTATAGTCTGCAGGTTCTATTCCTTGAAATCAATTCCATTCTTATCACGGTTAAAAGCCCAAGGCTCTGTCAAATTCAAGATGAAAGAACCAGCAGGAGCTTCTGATTATTTCCACCAAAATGCCCTCAAAGCCTCAGTCGACGCAATACCCCCTCTCAATGAAGAAAATTATTCCATCTGGAAAGATAAAATGCTTATGCTATTCAATCTTAAGGATATTAAAGACGCCATAAAAAGGAATGAAGGTCCACTATTAACAAAAAAAGATAGGGAAATTGGAGAAATCATCCTTTCCAAGTTAGAAAGCACCACGCATGCTAATGTCGTCAATACAGCAAACATCTTGCTGTCGAAAATACTTTGGGCCGAAATTACTCGCAGATTTGCTTCGTCCAAAATGGCTAATTGAGCAAGAATCTTCAATCAATTCCTCCACTCCCCTTTTAATGAACAATCAGTCAAAGGCTTTGTAACCAAAATGCCTAAAGCTATTACTCAAATGGCCGATGTCGGAATCAAATTACCCAAAGATATATTGGCGTATCTTATACTATTTAAATTTCATCCCAAACTCGAGAATCTGAAGCAACAAATTATGCACGCTGAGAGACTTGTGACTGTCAATGTTGTTTTGAATCATCTCATTCAGTACAACAAAAAACAACAGGCTCAAGTCAAGGTTGGAAAATCTACTTCCAACGTATCTTTGATTATGACTAAGACAAGAACGGATAGAGACAACAGGAAACCTAGGCTCCAATGTAAGGAAGGATATCATGATCCTAACGCCCCTCATCCCGAATCATCCTGTTTTCACCTACACCCCGAGATTGCCCCGGAATGGTTGTAAGAGCAACAAAAAGAATGGAAAAGTAAAGTTAAGAAAGTCCCTGCAATCAACTACCATGCCTTACTTAATCTTTGGATCAATGCAAACAGCCACCCAAATCTCCTTCTAGACTCGGGCGCTAATGTTCATATATTTAACAACCTTAAATTTTTTGACTCCATCAAACTCCAAGAAGATCCTGAAGAAATTAAAACTGGAAAACTAAATGCAACTCTCAAAATCCAAGGAACAGGGACAGTGAAACTGGAATGGAAGGACTCAGTTGTCACTCTTGAAGACTGTGCGTATGTACCCAACATATTGGTCAATCTCATAAGTCCTGGTCTCCTGGCAAAAAAGGGATGCAAACTCTCTCAGAAAAAGGATCATTTTTCTGTCTCAAAAAACAGCCAAATGGTGTTGAAGGGTCTTATACGTGACAATCTTTTTGTCATCAAAAAGCCCCAAACCACTGGAGAGAATCACTTGGTTAATATGATGAGACAAGACGTGAATCAATCTCTATTGGACTTACATAAAATGTATGGTCATGCTTCTCTCTCAACTCTTAAGCCTATCCTCAATGGGCGCTTCTCTAAAGAAGACATTAACAATTTTCAATGTGATAGTTGCGCCAAAAGAAAGATCACAAAATCACCCTTCTTGGCTGTCTCTACTCCTTCAAGCAAACCATTATAAAGAATCCATCCCAACCTAATTGGACCAATTACTCCTCAATCAAAAGAAGGCCCCCATTACATCCTAACACTTGTTGAAAACTTCACCGGCTACTTGGCTGCTTTCCCTTTAACATCCAAAGACGAGAACCCTGATAACATCATCAACATCCTCGAAACTGAATACAAGAGGTAAAAGTACTAACCTAGTGAGATTTTCTCAGATAAAGGTACCAAATTTACTAACTACACTTTGAAAGATTTCGCGCAATCTAATAAGATTGAATTCAAATTCTTGAGGACTTATAACCAACAGACTGAGAAACAAAGAGAATCAAAGAGACATATCAGAAAGAGACTTTGTGAAAAGAAAGGTGGACAAGGAAATAGAGGTGTAGAGTCCTACAGCTTTGATCAATGGGCAATGTTCAATGAGACAACTTGAGTTGGGGGAGATCTGAGGACGGATGGACGATGAGAGAATGAAAAGAAATTGGAGGACAAATAATTGAGGTATGAGGTCAGATGAGTTTGATGAGGTCTTGTTGAAGAGATCGTCATCTTACCAGTCATAGATTATCGTATTCGAGTCGGGCGGTTATTCGATGGATGAATGTAGGTTGATGATTGCAGCCGAGATTTGAGAAAGAAAATAGAGGGACTATAGAGAAGGAAGAAAATGAGAATGAAGAAGGAAAAGAGAAGAGATAAAAGTGAAGACTCCGGCCCGGCAGCAGAAGGTGAGAGGCCAATGGTCGTCTAAACCCCCTGTCCTAAACTTGGTGCGCCGCCCAGAGGCGCGGGTTGAGAAAAGCGCTACAGCGCGCAGAGGATGAGAGCGGGAGAATACTCAACACCCCTTGTGACTGGTAAGGTGATTTTGACTTAGGGTTGGTTAGACTGAGGGTGGAAAATTGACTTCTGGAGAAGTTGAAGAGCTCCGACGGAGGTGACTTTAGTCAACGGGTCCGCTATCATTTTGTCAGTGGGCACCAGCTGTAAGTCAAATTTAACAAGTGAAAAATCTTTGCGCAGCCCTTTAGTTTTGATATTGATGTGTTGTGACTTCGAATTTGAGCCAAATTTCTTTATTTTATCGTCTAATCCTTTGTTATCTATATATATTACTGGTTTATTAGAGGGGGAGCCGTTAATTTTGTCTACCAGGTGAGTAATCTACTTTAATTCGAGGTAACAGTCAAGCAATGCTTTGAGTTCAGATTCAGTTGAGGAATACGTAATGTTCCGCTGTCTTGATGAGTTCCAGAGAACCGGGCTACCATAGTGTAGTATTATATACGCGGTTTGAGATTTGCGAGAAGTGGGATCATCACCCCATGTAGCATCACTATAGCCCAAGATGACATCTTTGGATGAGTCATATTTCAGATTAAGCTTGAAGTCTCTGGTCGTCTTGAGGTACTTCCATACCTTGCGAACTTCCTTCCAGTGGGTGAGTCCTGGTTTTGCATTGAACCTTGCAAGACTGGAGATGGCAAAGGAGATATCCAGACGAGTATATTGAGAGAGGTGGTTTAGCAGTCTAATTGTGGATTGATAATTGATGTTGAGTTGACAGAACTGAGCATGATCTTCATCTGAGGCTGGTTCGAGATGGAATTTTTGGGTAAGAGGCGCGTTGATGTTTTTGCAGTCAGTAAGACCTAATTCTTCTAGGCCCCTTTTGATATGCTTCGGTTGACTTAGAAATATGCTGTCCCCGTCCAATTTCATCAGCATTCCAAGAATTGTGTTTGGTGAGTGACATGAGGAATTGGAGAACCTCTTTAAGAAATTGACCGCAAATGAGTCAGACTTCCCTACCAGAATCAGATCGTCAACGTGGAAGTACAGAACTTCCCCTGACTTAGAGTTGAGGTATAGGCATGGATCGCTGGTGGATTCTTGGAATCCTTGAGACTTGATCCACGCAGTAAGCGTCTTGTACCAATTCTTGGGTGACTGTCGTAAACCGTAGAGTGATTTTTTTAATTTGAGAAAGGGGTATTTTTGATTTGATCCTTCAGGGGTTTTGATGACTACAGTTTTGTTTAGAGGAGCGTGGAGGAAGGCACCTTTTACATCAAATTGAGTGAAGGTCATTCGATTCTTCAAGCCATAGACCAGAGCAAGACAAAGGGAACCGAGTTTCCCCGTTGGAGCCCAAGTCTCTTCAAAGTATACTCCTTGAACTTGATCAAATCCTTGTACACACAGTCGTGCCTTGTACTTTGCGGGTTCTCCCTTACAATTCTCTTTAAATTTGAATACCCACGTTGTATTAAGTACATTTTTGGGTTCGCTGTAGAATTCTTCCCAGACTTCCTGAGTTTCAATTGAGTTGAGTTCCTCTTCCAAGGCTACCTTCCATCTAGGCCATTCGGAACAGTTTTGGGCGGCCTTATAAGAGGGAGGTTTGTAATAGTGGTGGAAGCCATATCTTTGGGGTCTTTGGAGTCCATTCCTGGGACGTAGATTGATTTGCTGTCGCGGAGGTTCCGGCTCAGAGTGAGAAGGAAGAGCAGGGGATTGAGGATCAGGGGATTGAGGTGTAGAGTGAGGAGAAACATCTCAGTCAGAGTCTGAGTCGGAGTGTTCCGAGACAGGTTCTCTAATTGAGTATTGTTTTTCATTTGTGGAGAAATTGTTCTTGTCGTCATGCGATTCCGATTGGGAAAAGATGTCTAAGCCTGGTGATTCGAAGAATGGAAATTCATTGAGTTGATTCTTGAGGAACCTAACATGTTTAGTTTCTACAACGGCTCCAAGCGAGTTGAGAATTAGATAAGAGTGAAAGGTTGGGTTGAAGCCAATTAGGACTCCTTCAAGACCCTTTTCATCGAATTTTCTTCATTTTTGCAGGCGATTAGCAAGATAGATAACAGAAGAACCTACGGGTTGTAAGTAATTAGCTGGGAGGGTTTTACCGAACATAAGTTCCCAAGGAGACGATTTGTTACCTTCTCGAGGGATCTGGTTTAACATAAAGCAACAACTTCGCGCTATGATATGCCAGTAATTGTTTGCTAGACGGGAAGAGGAGAAAGTAGACCGGGCGGATTCGATAATCATCCTATTGGCTCTTTCAACTCGTCCGTTGTGTTTTGGGTGGTACGGCTCGGAAGTGCGGAGTTTAATGAAGTTCTTTTTGCCAAACTCTTTCAGGGTGGAATTTGTGAATTCCATTTCTTTGTCTGAGAATATTTCAGATGGATAATAATTCAAGCGTTTGTGTTTGGTTTCGAGGATGTTGATAATGATTTTGGGAGTCTGGTCTTTAGAAATTAAGGGAAAAGCGCCAAGATAACCGGTGTAGTTGTTGACCAGAGTGAGCAGATATTGGTGGCCAGCCTTTGATTGTGGGGTAATCGGGCCAACCAAATCGAGATGGATGCGTTCTAGCGGTTTTTTGGCAGGAGTGGAGGTATTGGAAAAGGGAGATCTAGTGATTTTGCTCTTGACGCAGCTGTCACATTGGAAATTCTTAAGTTTGTCGTAGGAGAAACAATCTTTAAGGAGGGGTTTGAGCGTAGAGATAGATGCATGGCTGTACATTCTGTGTAGATCAGATAGAGTATTAGTTGAGTCAGGGAACTGATTAGCAACATTCGCGGAATAATTTTGGCCGGTAGATTGAGGTTTTTCAATGACAAACAAATTTTCCCTTATTAATCCCTTCAGTATGGTTTGATCTCCGCGAGTCACCTTGAACGTATCGCAATTTTGAGAGAGGTTGCAGCCTTTCTTTGCAAGGATTCCCGGGCTGATCAGATTAACCACGATGTCTGGCACGTAAGCGCATTATTCAAGCGTGATCACGGGATTGTTCCACTCTAGTCTAACAGTCCCTGTTCCTTGTATTTTAAGATTGGCTTCCAGTTTTCTGGTCTTGATTTCTTCGGATTCCTCTTGTAGTTCTATGGACAAGAAAAACTTTAGATCGTTAATGATGTGAACATTGGCTCCAGAGTCCAGGAGTAGATTCGGACTGTTATCTGCATTGATCCAGAGGGTCAGCAACGCGTGGTAGTTGATTGTTTGATTCTTCTTCAGCTTGTTTTTCCACTCATTTTGCTGTTTGATCCACCACTCTGGAGCTGCTTTGGGATGGAGATGGAAACACGAAGATTCAGGATGAGGTGCGTTGGGATCATGGTATCCTTCATGGCATCTCATTTTGACTTTCTTCTCGTCCTTAAAATTCCTAGTCTTGGTTATGATTAACGAAACGTCAGTGGAGGGTTTATTCCGATTGGATTGGGCCTTTCTCTCGTTGTGATATTGTATAAGATGGTTGAACACAACGTCCATCGTCAGATTCTTCTCTACATGCATAACTTGTTGTTTGAGGTTCTCAAGTGTTGGGGAAAATTTGAATAGTAATAAGTACGCTAAGATATTGTTTGGTAGTTCAATCCCAACATCTGTCATTCTCGTGATAGCTTTTCTCATTTCGGTAATGAAGCTCTCGATAGTGTTTTCGCGGAAGACCGAGTGGAGGAAGTGATTGAATACTCTGGCACGATTAGCTGTCTCTGAGGAGGCAAATCTTCTCGTGATTTCAGCCCACAGAAGCTTAGAGGATGAGATGTTTGTTGAGGTGACGACATTAGCGTGAGTGTTGCTGTCGAGTTTAGATAGTAGTATCGCCCTAATTTCTCTATATTGCTTTGATGATAGGGGGCCAGAGTTACGAGTGATGGCGTCCTTGATGTCCTTGAGATCGAACAACATAAGCATCTTGTCTCGCCAGATTGATTAATTCTCTTTGTTCAAAGGGGATATGGCGTCGACCGATGCCTTGAGAGCAACTTGGTTGAAGTAATTGTTTGCTCCTGTTGGTTTGTTCATGGCTTGATCGGTTAGGTTCATAGGTAGGTCCTTTGGCTTTTAACCGTAATAAGATTGAATTCAAATTCTTGAGGACTTATAACCAACAGACTGAGAAACAAAGAGAATCAAAGAGACATATCAGAAAGAGACTTTGTGAAAAGAAAGGTGGACAAGGAAATAGAGGTGTAGAGTCCTACAGCTTTGATCAATGGGCAATGTTCAATGAGACAACTTGAGTTGGGGGAGATCTGAGGACGGATGGACAATGGGAGAATGAAAAGAAATTGGAGGACAAATAATTGAGGTATGAGGTCAGATGAGTTTGATGAGGTCTTGTTGAAGAGATCGTCATCTTACCAGTCATAGATTATCGTATTTGAGTTGGGCGGTTATTTGATGGATGAATGTAGGTTGATGATCGCAGCCAAGATTTGAGAAAGAAAATAGAGGGACTATAGAGAAGGAAGCAAATGAGAATGAAGAAGGAAAAGAGAAGAGACAAAAGTGAAGACTCCGGCCCGGCAGCAGAAGGTGAGAGGCCAATGGTTGTCTAAACCCCCTGTCCTAAACTTGGTGCGCCGCCCAGAGGCGCGGGTTGAGAAAAACGCTACAGCGCGCAGAGGATGAGAGCAGGAGAATACTCAACACAATCAAAACATATCAAGCTTATGACTTCTGAACCATATCATTCACAACATAACGGTTGTGCAGAAAGAGCCAACCGGACCATTGTCAAATCTGCAAGAGCCACCTTTTCTTCCTCCAGGATCACAAAAAATTACTGGCACGTTGTAACACAAAGTTGCTGTTTCATGTTGAATCAAATTCCCAGGGAAGGTAATCACCAATCCCCTTGGGAGCTCATGCTTAACAAGACTCTCCCCGCTAACTACTTGAAACCTGTAGGGTCTCCTGTGTTATATCTATCAAATCAAATTCAGAAAGGTTGAAAATTTGATGAGAAGGGATTGGAAGGGATTCTAGTTGGGTTCAATCCTCCTTTCCACTCTTACTTAATACTTGGCTCATCTGGATCTATTATTGAAACTAAACATGTTCAGTTTCTGAAAACACACTCCAACAACTTTCCTCTTCTTGAACCGTTCAGTCCCAATATCTTTTCTCAAACCAGTCTTGATCTAACCAAATCTGACTTCTCCTCACGAGATAAGCAATACACGATAAGAGATGCAACCAGTGAACACTACAATTCAGACTCCACGCAAGAAGAAGTCGGGTTTTCTCCTTCCTCTTCTTCTGAACCTGCCCGTTCTCCCTCTCCTCCTCCTACTCCACAGATTCCTGAATTGAATCAAAGACCAAAACGCGAAACCAGAAAACCTCAAAGTTATGGTTTCCACCATTACTACAAACCTCCCTCCTATCAAGCAGCAAGAAAATGTTCCAAATGGCCTAAGTGGAAAAAGGCATCTGAAGATGAGTTGGGATCAATTGAATCTCAGGGAGTATGGGAAGAATATTACGGCTCGCCGGATAACATTTTAAACACTACTTGGGTCTTTAAAGTGAAGGAGCATTGTCACTGCAAACCGGTAAAATACAAGGCGCAATTATGTGTACAAGGTTTTGACCAGATACTCGGCGTCGACTACAACAAAACTTGGGCCCCTACTGGAAAACTGGGGTCGCTTTGAATAGCCCTGGTGTACGGCTTGAAGAACAACATGGACTTTACTCAATTCAACATGAAGGGAGCTTTTCTTCACGCCCCACTTCAAGAAACAATAATCATAAAAACTCCAGAGGGTTCTAATCAAAAATCTCCCTACTTAAAACTTATTAAATCTTTATATGGACTTATGCAATCTCCAAAGAATTTGTACAAGACGTTGAACCAATGTCAAGGTTACCACGAATCAACCAGCAATCCGTGTCTATACATCAATCTTCTGACCAAAGAGATTGTCTACTTCCATGTAGACAATCTGATCCATGTGGGGAATACTGACAATTTCAAAATTAACTTCTTGAATTGCTTCAATAACTCTTGTGTCACCCTCCAAACACAATTCTTGGAATGCTGATGGAGGTTGAAGACAACAAAATTCTTCTAAGTCAACCAAAACATATAGAACGTGGTCTCAAAGAACTTGGCTTATCCACTTGCAAGGACACAAAGGCCCCCTTGACTCAAAACCTGCAGCTCGAACCAGCATTGGATTCCGACCATGCTGAATTCTTGCGACTCAACATTAAATACCAATACGCAGTTGGTCTTCTCAATCACATCTTGCAATTTACTCAACCCAACATTGCCTTTGCCGTCTCTAGTGTGGCTAGTTTCAACGCCAAACCCGGTATGACCCACTGGAGAGAAATTTGCAAGGTTTGGAAATACCTCAAAACGACCAAAACCTCTAAACTAGTTATCAGATTTGACTTAGGTCAGGAGATTGTCTCCAGCTTTAGCAATGCCACGTGGGGTGACAATCCAACCTTCCGTAATTCTCAAACTGGATATATTATCTTTCATTATGGTTGCCCACTTGTATGGAACTCCTCAAGGCAAAGAAACATTAAATACTCCTCTACGGAATCAGAGCTCAATGCTCTTCCCGACAGCTATCTAGAACTCAAGTGGATCACACATCTAATCACTGAAGTGCACGGGCTCACTGAAGTCAAGACCACGCTATATATCGACAATAAGGGTCTGGATGACAAGATAAAGCAATTTGGATCTCACTCAAAATCCAGACATATTGACATCAAGACTAAGGGACTACGCAAAGATTTCAATGAATCATTATTCAATCATTCACTGATCCCGACTGATGCTATGTTTGCCAACTCTCTAACAAAAGCCTCAAGCGTCACCTTGCTAGAACTTCTGTGTACTAGGGTGTTTACTCCCCTTACCAACTCTGACCTGTTGGACGGCAAGATCTCCAGTCACCCGGGGTGTTAAGATGAAGACTCTTCTGACACACATCCGGGTTCACGGCACAATTTGCGGAACCACTATGTAGATACTCGAAATCCACAACTTCACAGACTCCATCTGTCACCTCAACTATTTTTCCTAATTTCTTTTGACTCCTGTTTTGTTCATCTTGATTCTCTTTCTATTTTTCCCACTGTTGACCCAACTTCTATCTCATTACTCGTCCCCATGACTTGTCTTGCCTTCACCTCTCTACTTCTCATCTCACTGCCTTATAAAAACATCACTCTTATGTCATCACCTTCTATCCGCTTGATGCCATCCTCCTATCCATAAATGGTCCTCTCACTTCACTCACTTCATCAATTGCCTGGTAAGATCTCTAATTCTCTGGGTCAACATTCACATTACAAATCTGATATATTTCTTCTGAGCTTCAGTCTCATGCTCAGTATCCTGTCTACCTTATACCTCCTCTACGTCCTACCTGCTCTATCACCTGTCTCTATCAGTCTCTCATTGTGAACTGTTGGTCTTGTTTTTATTTCCTTTCATTTTATTATTTTTATCTTTATCTTGAATTGATCTGAAACTTTCCTCTATAGTCTGCTGGTTTTAGTCCTTGAAATAAATTCCATTCTTATCAGTAACAAATTCCATGTTGATAATTGCCTATCATTTCTTGGGTTCAGCAACCTTCTGTAGAAGTCCAAAGCTATTGCCTGTATCTCTATTGGATTTTTTTAAAGTCTCAAAAATAGCAACATACTCAATTGTGGCTTCTCTCCAATTTATCCACCAATCATTCTGTTTAACTTTCTCTAATGTTCTTTCAGCCAAAAATGGAACAATGAGCAGTTATCATTGCATTTTTTCAATATATTTTGTATATGTTCTTTTTTGCTTATAGTCAGTACACTGGAATGATATGTCTATAATATAGGAGAACATCCCATAAAGTAAATCTACCAGCTTTCTATGGTTTGAGGATTGAAGCTGGTATGATTTTAAAAAGAGCTGCTTCTGGAGACTTGCATTCCATAATATTGATGAAAAACCTAAGATAAGGGGAGTATTCCTTCTTCACAAAGTAAAATAATGCAGTATCCAATTCACGTATGTGATTTCCCATGATAGGAGATCCCAAGGTCAGGAGGTTAATATTCAAGATTGGGAAGATATCATTATTCTCAGGGTCATATGCTGGATTACTGGGATCATTAAGCAAATAATTTCTACTTAGAATTTCCGCATTCTGGTTTTCAGCACCAGCCTTGTGGACTGTAGTTATCTCAGCTCTTTACTGTGGTATGGCTATTTGCCATCTGAGCATATGCCTACTAGGGGTCTTTATATTCATTAAATTCCTGACAGGATTGCATTCTGTAATTAATGTGAAGTTTGTGCCTTCTAATTCATAGTGTATCTTTTCTAAAGCCCATAACAGATCCAAGCATTCCATTTGGCTGGCTTCATACCTTTGCTCAGTATCTTTGATTTGCCTCCATATGAAAAGTAATGGTTTCTCTACAGTTTTTCCTTCTTCTATCCTTTCTTGGTTTAAAGTTTCTCACATTCAATTCATACTTGCATCAATGTATAGTTTAAATTTTTTGGAGTATGCTGGTTAGATAATTAATGGGGTAGAAGCCATAGCTTTCTTTAAATCATTGTAATTGTTTAGCCTTTCATTTCTCATTTCAAAGAGAGTATTTTTTTGCATATTTTATATAAAATTTGAGTTAAAATAGAAAATTTTGGGATATATTGCCTGTAATAGCTGCATAAACTAATAAAATATATAAAATTTTTTTTATTTGGAGACATTGGCCTTTTCATTACTGCAGCTATCTTCTTTTGGTCGGCAGCTACATTCTATCCAGAGAATATATGTCCAGGGCCTTGATTTCCCCATATCCAAAGTTGAATTTCCTCATGGACACTTTTAGTCCTACTTTGGAAAGTTTTTGGAGAACTTACTGGACTTCTTTATATGAGTATCCCAATAATCAAAGTATATATTGACATTATCTATGTAAACCATCATCCATCCTTGTCTAATGTAGGTTCCTAGTAGAGTATCCATTTTTCTTTTGAAGTGTGAGGGGGCATTATTTATTAAAAAGGGCATTCTGAGGTACTCATATATGCCCAAGTGATGAATGATTCTCATGATCATTCTAGTTTCAGGGATCATTGGTATTTGATGAAACCCTTTCAGCATATCCATGGTATTAATTTACTTTTCCTTTGAAAGGTTATGCAGAGCATATTTGATGCAGGGAATAGGGTAATATTCTGCTTGGGTATATTTATTCAGCATTCTGAAGTCTCCTATAATTCTTCACTTTTCATTATGCCATGCTATTATAGCAGCATTGATCACATCTACTTGTTCATTATGTACTACTTTCCTTAATAACCCACTATTTATCAGTTCTTGAATATATTCTAAAAGATTCAATATCAATTATGGGCTGGAAGAATAAGCAGTTCTCCTTAGACAAGGTGGATAAGGAGGTTTAATAGTTGGGGTTAGTACCATGTGATGTCCTTTAATATTACCAATGGGATGATCTTTGGTGCAGAAAGCATTTTGAGTTTTTCAAAAAAACTTTCAGTATATCTTTCTTCTGTCCTTCAGAAAGTTTCCCATTTTAAGTAGCTTGTGAAAATTATTCTTGATTGAATTCTCCTAGGTGTTTCTGATAAATAGAAGAGGGGTCATCAGTTTGGATATTAAATATCTTGAACTTCTTCTCCCAATTAATTCCTATAGTAAAATATCCTCCTTTACTTTGGAACAAATCTATATCACCTAGAAATAACATATCATTACCTATTATCAGTTTGTCACATAATCTCTTCATTAAAACTAAAAATTCCACTTGAATTGTCAGAGAGCTTTTTGTGTTGGCCAGTATGATGGGAGCATTCCATACTCAAATAGAATTCATAGTTGCGTTACAAGAGCTTATATTATATTTTGGGGTGGGAAATAGGTGCTCTTTAATTGTGGGGCCACATTTGTTTAAGAATTCAGTGCAGAAACAGGAAAGAAAATCCCCCCTATCAGGTACAAGTTTCACTTCTTTTTCTTTATACCAAGAATTTGCATAGCAAGTTTGCCCAGTAGTATAACTTTTGCCTCTCATAGGTTTGATTGTCAATGGTTTGACTTCAGTGATACATCTAGGGATTATAGAGGGATCCCAATGTTGAGGTAAACTGGAGTCACCATGGATATTTTTTATCTCTACAGAGATTCCTATATCCCCTTCTATTAAATTTATGAGATTAGTTCTTACAAGCTCACATTCTGATAGTGATCCTTCAGTTTCAGCAAATTCATCATAGTTCAAGTTCTCTTCACACTCTGGTTCTCCCTCAAGGACTGCTATTTTTCTCTTGGGTAAGGGGTAATCTTGTCTCATATGCCCAGTCTTGTGAAAGTTTCAATAATTCCCAATTGTTCTTTCCTTATCCTTAGATTCATTAGATTTATTACTTTCAGAGTTTATCATGTGAGGGAATTTTTTCCTGGTTTAATTGTAATTAAATCTTTCTCTAGGTTTCAAGGGAACCTTCTTGTTGAACCCATTCATGTCTATGACCTCTTCTAACACATTGATCAGTGTTGTTAGGTCAGCATCCATTGTAGCTCATACTCCACCTCCACTAGCAGCCGCAATTGAATCCCCCAACCAGGCTCAGGATGTAGATTGGGCCAGAAAAAAACAGTGCATATGTTTTACATGATTGCTAAAAAAAAATTGAGGAGAAAATTCAAAAGTTGAGATCCCTTTCAAAAGCAATTTTCAAGCATAAATGGTATTGATGTGATCCCAATGTTGATCCAGGTTCAAAAGAGAAACAAACAAATAGCAGAGAAAGTAAAATCACTATTATTTGCCAAGTCAGGAAATCTCCACTATCAAGCTAACTTTACCTTTTTCCTTTTCCAATCAACAGTCATCACAACTCAAGATTGGAAAGAGATATTTCAGATAATACAGGAGAAGGAATAATTTTCTTTAACAATGTACAATGTGTCTTTCAAGGAATGAATTAAAGTATTTAAAATAAAATTTATGATAATACTTATTTATTATTCAGGCTGCAGGTGTTCCCTCATTCTTCATCACCTCAATACCTTTTATTTTCAAAGCACTTCTTCTGGCAGCATTTATGTATTTAGAAAATTTGAATTAAAGGATTTTCAAGAGAATTTGGCTGGAATCCTTGACTTGAATTTGAATGGGGTGCAATATTTCCCATCAACAAACTTGGGCTGCCTGTTTGCCTTACCAATTGGGATTCCAATCATTATTTGATGGTCAATGAATTCCAAAAATTGGGAAGCTCTTTCTTGACGCCATTCCAGATTCTTCTTCATGTGAAAAGTTCTACCATTTTGTTTGAACTCTTCTTTATCAGATCACACTTGAGGGTCATTGAAATGAGCTTCAAGGGCCACATAATTTTTTTCATCACACCATTTCTGCCTCCTTTTGCTAAATACAAATTTGAATCACACATTGGAAGTTCAGTTGCCACAAGTGTGAGATTGAGTGGCTTACCCTTTTCCTTAGTTTTGAAATCTTTTTCTTGGAATTCCTTTCCTCAAATTCATCCTCTCCACTCCTTTAGATCAATCTCCACTCACCCTGTAAATGAAGAAAACAATTTTCAAACAGCGCAGACACAATCACATGGTTGGAATGTTTAGGAGACCATAAACAATTGTTGTAAGCCCCTGCATGAAGTACAACATCCAGTGTACAAAAAAATAACCCATCAATCACTTGGTTTAATGAATGCTTTCATTCACTCATTCATTCATTAGTAAAATGAGTCTGATCAAGCTCTCAAAGCTGGGTTTTGGTGATGCTGGTTATATCCTGGGTGTGATTTTAAGGTGAGGCTGGTGAAGTTGGATTTATCTGATCAAATGAAATCCCCATCCAACTCTGAAATACCAAATCACGCTCATGATGGGTGGGTGGTCCTGGTGTAAGACTCCAAACAATTCTAGGCTGTGGAAGTTCTTGGGAGGGGAAAGGGTCTGTTTAGGCTTCCCTCCTGAGTGTTACAAAAAAATTTAAATTTAACCAAGATCAAGGTATAGAACCTTGTAAATGAGGAATCAAGTAGTAAAGGGTAAAAAAAATGATAGTAGTTTGGTACCAATGGAACAGCACTATCTGAGCCAAGATTATGTGGGAAAAACTTGGACAAAAGAAGCTAAAGTTTGTTTGAATTTTGAAGAACAAAGCTGTTTTATGTAAACATCCCACACAAGCTAATAAATCTGGTTGTCAGCAGAAATTGGGAATGATCAACTCAAACCCAACCAACCTCCAGGTTCTCAATGAACCTACCCTAATCTCCGCAATCAAGCGCTTGAAGGGTACTAGATAACTGAGGGTGGCTGTACAAGACAAAGCACTATGTTTAAGAAGCTCTAAAAGAAAATAGTAGCTTATTTGAAGCAAGGATAACCTCAACACTTCTTAAGGAACTCAAGAGTACGCTGGCAGAATGCCACTCCAAAAAAATAAGGGAGGTATAAACGTCCAGGTCTTAAGATTAATAAGACCTCTTCAACAAATTGTGATTGGCTCCAGAAAGATGATCAAGGGGGGATCAAGACCAGTATTGTCAGAGGAAGGGATAAAGGAGTGGTATAACACACTCAAGAGTTATAACAGACAGAATTCTCTTCAACCAGCAAGGATATTGGTTGGGGGATAAGGATCAGGACACAGAGAGGCAAAGACTCAAGATCAATGGATTGGGAGGGGGGGAAATCATAGATATACCCAGGATGAGGACGAGGGATTGATTTCAATGATAAAAGGGGGGGATAAATTCACACACTCCCATGGATGTTCGGAAAAGGCAGGGGAGAGCCCCTCCTTTTATAGACCAGAGGTCTGTAGACTATTTACAAGGGAGATTTACAAATAGAGAGGTTTTTTTTTTTTTTACATTGGATTGTCAATGAGAAAATAAAAGGAAAAAAAGAAACAAACAAAACACTCAAAAAAAATTAATTGCATCAAAAAATGAAAGGAATGGGAAGACCCCAGCCCATGCCAATGATGGGCATGGGCAAGAGAGTATCTAGTGAGACGCCCGCGGACATGCTGACCAGCCCGGGTGACAGTTGAGACCGCGGATGACCGCCAGCAGGTGTCTGACGGGCCCGGGCATCAGAAGAGACCCGCGGGGGAGAATGGTGAGCTAGGAGGTGGATCAAGGAGCAATGGTCAAGGATGATGGAGAGACAATCTTGAATGGCTTGGATGTTGGTATGATACTGAGTGGAAGCATGACCGTGATGGAGGAAGATAGGTTGTAGGATTGAGCAAGGCAATGATGGCCCTTGCAAGCCAGCATTGATCTTGCTGTTAGGTTGGTGCAAGGTCAGTCATGGGATTGATTGTTCCCATGACTAATCTTGTGCAGGTGATCAGGTGGTGATGGGCCGGTCATGAGGTCAATGTTTTCAATGAGTTTGATGATGAAGGTGTTGAGATCTCAATTGTTGAAAGCCTTGTTTGGATTTCACATTCTATTGATCCAATTGGTGACTGCCCTGAGTGTTGTGTGATGATGAAAGTGGAGTTCCTTTGCCCTGGTGAAATTGTGGAATAGGGAGGGAATCTTGGGCTAAGCTAAGATGAGATGGGGGGTATGGATGAGGGACTTCTATGGGATGATCAATGATGATCCAATCATGTGATGTGATGTTGGTGCCGGAAAGAAACCTGCGAGGCAAGCTGGTCTTCATCTGCCTGTTGGCCAAAAGGGTGGATAGCAGTGCAAAGCAAGGGTGACTTGAACATAAGACTGGGCGCTAGGAACCCAAGAGATGATCCTAGACGACTAGGAGAGTGGGAGCTGGAATTTTGGGAACTGGATACGGAAATCATGCTGAATCATTTTTTTTTTTTTGAGGATCTAAATAGAGGCTATAGAAAAGTCCATAAAAATTTTACTTTTTCAGTACTGGCCCAGAGGTGTCACAGATTGGGCACCACATCTCTCCCCATCTTACAGACTGTCCCTAGTCTGCATCTGAGTATCTTTGATAATATATATAAAATAAGAAACTGAGAAATTGAAACAGAAAAATTCCCGTTTGATCTTGAGGGTGATCGAAAAGGGAGCTTGATCCATCAAAGGAAAATTTCCTTGAAGTGGCTGAGATAACAGAATGAAGAAGGCATCCCAGGTGCTCACACATGTGGCATACAGTAGAGTTTCACAACAAAACGCAGCAGATGACCCCTGGTGGTGCACAATTGGGAGGACTGACTTCTGGGAAAATTTGCCTCCTCAACAATGAAATTTCTTGAACTGATCATCAGAGAACCTCCTAGCCATCTGAGTACCATCCAGCTTCTCAAAAACATATGATCCACCTTTGACTTGAGGGACTACTCAATAAGGACCATTCCAGCGGTTAGAGAAAGGTTTTCCCCACTGAGTTTCCAACTATTGATTATAGGCTAAGACTAGATCCCCAGGATTCAAGGGATCCCTGATTTGATTGAAGTGCTTATCCTCCCAATACTGGGCCAATTTTTCTCTTGACTCCATCATCTTCTGATAAGCTCTGTCACAAACATCTTCACTTTTCTCCAGTTTCTTGGATCTGGCCACTAATAGATCAGTGGTGGAAGAAAACTTTTCCCAAGAAATACCTAAGAAAGATTCCATCTCCAGATCAAGAGGGAGGAAAGCCCTTTTTCCAAAGATAATTTCATAAGGTGAGTAGCCAGTGGTTCATTTAGTTGAAATTTGATCAGAGAGGAGGACCAGAGGAAGAAATTTGCAAAAATTCTTTCCACTTTTGCCAGCCAGCTTGACAAGAGCAGCCTTCAAAGGAGCATTGCCTCTTTCCACCATTCCTTGACCTTCAGGATAATAAGTAGTGATCACCCTATGTTGACCAGGAAGCAATCGGATCATTTCAGCCAGTTTTCCGCCAAACTCAGAGCCACAATCAGTTGAATAAGATTGAGCTAAACCATAACACATTTTCCAAGTCTCATAGAGGAAGGCTGCTACTGATTCAGAGCTGAGGTTCTTAAAGAATTTAGCTTCAACCCATCCAGAAAAATCATCTCCAGCCACTATGAGGTATTAGCTCCACAAGCCTTAATATGAACTAAATCCATAGCAACCCTTCAAAAGACAGTGGGCTCTCCAGTGGGATAACAAATTTTTGCTGGGTGCCTAAGATCATTTTTCTGACATAATTCACAACTCTTGCACCATTGAGAGACTGATTTCTTCAAGGATGGCCACCAGAATTTTTTGGATATTTGACAATAAGTTTTGGTTTCCCCACAATTACCAAGGCCTTCATGGAGACTTTCAAGGATTGAATCTTGTTTAGAAGGGATGGTGACAACAATAAAAGCACAAGGGTTGCCTTTTTTCATAAGCCTAGTACCCTGGACAAAGAAATTGGAGGACTTCCTTTTAAGTGATCAAAAATCTTTAGCAGAGAGATCAGGAGGCCTTTGGAGAGTGGAGAGATACTGCTCTAATTTAAGCCAGAAGCCTTGTTGGAAGCCAGAATAACCTTGAGAGGAAAAGGTGAAGACAGAACAGATTAAGGGTTCCTCTTTGTCAAAATCCACTCCAAAATCTGATTCTTCATCTCCAAGAGGGCCTCAAGATAAACTGTAGGGCATGGTGAAAGATTTCTCTGGCCTATGAACAATATCAAAGGAGAACAGCTGGATGAAAGCCACCCAACAAGTAATTGGAGTGTTCGGAAAACTGGGGGCATTGATCATTTCAATAATAGATTGTGCATCAACTTGTAACTCAAAGTGTTGACCCCAGAGAACAGTTTGGATCTTATTCAACATTTGGGCCACACCACAAAGTTCCATTTTTGGCTGGTGGTACCTGGATTCCACCTCTGAAAAAAGAAGAGATTCATACAGAGCAGGACAATCCAAACCATTTTCATCTTCCTGAGTAAGGACAGCCCCAACCAATTGATAACTAGAGTCCACAGCTAGCTTCATCTTGCCAGCCCTAGGTCCATAAGAAATCTACTTCAAAAAAATTCCTTTTCCAACAATTCTTTTGAGAATCTGAAATGATTGTTCACAAGCTTGGGTCCAAGACCATTCAGCATCCTTCCTGGTTAAGCAATACAAGGGAATGCAAATTTCGCATAGAGAAGGGATAAATATTTTAAAATAGATTAAAACACCTAAGAAAACTCTGACTTCAGTTGGATTGATGGGAATAGGCCAGGAGAGAATTTTGTTGACTTGGGATGGAGCTATCTATCTCCATTCCTTGCAGACCACATGACCAACAATTTCCAAAGCAGGGACACAGGAAGCCAATTTTGATCCAGAGACAGTGAGACCAGACTTTTCAATTTGAAACAGGATCCTTTCCAGAGTGGTTGCATATTCCCAGATGCATCAACAAATTCCTGAATGCCAGGGTAAGAGCTCATTGTTATAATCAGAAACTGTACATTTAATCCCGCCATCATCAATAAAGATACCAGAATGATCAGGGATTTCATCCTGAAGGATCCAAACTGTCTGAGCCTGATAGACTGCAACCAAATTGGTGGCACCTTGAGGTAATTGAGTAAGTTGGGAACATCCAAGAGGAGTATCAAAATTAGTGATAGGACAAGAAATTGAATGTAAGGATTGTCTGTCATAGCCACACATAATGTCACCTAGACCATAGCAAGCTCTCCCAGAGAAGGATTTGACAAATTCTTCATTAGCAGGGGGAATACCAGAGTCTTTAATAGTAACCTTATTTAGAGGCTGGAGATAATGAACTATTCTAAGTTTAGCATTAATTTTGAGAAAACAGAAAACAGGAATGGAATAGCTAGAAGTTCATTGTTCATATAAACCGGTTTGGACTCGTTTTCAGACCAACTTGATGAATTTTTTAATTTTAGAAGGAGGGATTTGGATCTTCTTCTTTTGCCAAGGATCATGTTCTACTACAGGGATAATGTAAGGGAGGCCATAGGATTCTTTCAAGAGACCCCTCTCTTTTTCACAGAAAGCAATAGATTTTTCCCTGAGGGCTAAGACATTTTTTATCAAATTCAACTCATCAGGACGGAGCCATCCATCCGGACCAAAGTTGACCACTTTCAGAAAGTCTTCAGTGACACAACCAGAGGGGATGAATGGACCAGTAAGAGATTGAGGTAAACCACAGTAAGGATTGCGGGATAGCGGGGTGCGCATAAGAGGAGGGTTGAGGTTGAAAGGCATTGGTTGGTTGACTGGTTGAACCTTTTTTGCAACTGGTTTATACTTGGTAGAAAAAGAGAGGAATCCTTTCTTCCTCCAAGCATTGACCAGTGAGACCTGACTACAAAAACTGAGGCCAAGTTCCAAAATCTTCCAAGTTTGATGTTCTGCCTTGTCCTTGAAAGGTTCCTTTTCCATAAAAGAGGATCCAAAAGCTAAAACATTGCTCATATGTGTGGCACAGGGTAGAGTTTCAAAAATTACAGTAGTAGATGCCCTTGGTGGTGCACTATTGGGAGGACTTACTTCCACCCCATATTGCCTCCACTTAAAACCATACTCCTTCATACCAAAACCACCAAGAACAGAATTGAGATTGGGATCTTGTTTAGACTTGTTGCAGAGATTCAAAACCAGAGTAGAGAATAACTGATAAGGATGAAGGGAAAAAAGAAAAGAAGATACAGCAGACCCAGAGAGAGAAGAAATATTTTCGGAATTTTTGGATTTTTTGTGTTTTTAAATTTTGATCTTATTTAGTAGAGGAAGGGATGATGAGGAAAACAAAAAACATGCCTCTGAGGTTGAACTTGATCCATAAGTTGAAGTCTGAGGCTGAGAGGAACTACAACTATCAATAGGATCAACTAATCCAACAAAAAATGAGGCTGAGAGGAATGAGAGTTCTCTTTCTGCTTTCCCTTTAGAACTGCTTTGGGAGAATGACCAGGGAAATCTTGTTCCCAACAACCAGAATCCAAGGAAAAAAGCAGAACTTCAATTTTTCTTCCATCAGCACCAGGGAGAAGGATTCTCTCCCCAACTTGATTAGAAAAAATCAGGGTAGCACCAAAATGCATCAAGAAAGGTTGGCCCAAGATCATAAGACCTTCCAAACGAGTGATCCAGAAGTGACAAGTTCCAAAAATATTTTAACCAATTTGAACAGGAACATCCTCAGCAATAGCAACCAGTTCACATGACTGATTCCCTATTCCATAGACCGCAGAAGTAAAACTGACCCTTGGGCTAAGCTTGAGTTTGCAGGCCATAACATCTGAGATTAAGTTGAGGTGAGAACCCAAATCCACAAGAAGAGAAACTGTTTTAGCCAATTCACCAAGATATCAGGGAAGAAATCCAAGAGGGCAGGAATAAAGGTTGGCATCTGAAAGGGGATCTATTCCACAAGAGTCCTCCATCAAAGTTCCAGAAGAGACCTTCAATTCATTTGTACCAATTTCCACATGTTGACAAAAACCCATTTCTTCATGCCTTCAGCCACAGATGGAGAGATAGACAGCAGTTCATCCACAGACAAATCAGGGATTTTGAGATCAAAAATTTTCTTTAATACTCCTTCCACAGCATTAGGGTAGTCCTTGGAAATACCCCTCTCAAACCAAACTTTGGGCTGGGTGGAGGGAGGAAGATCAGGTGAAGCAGGTACTGGAAGAGGGTTAGAGGATTGAGGGGGATGACCAGATTGAAGAGGAGGAGAAGGATCAGAGTGTTCCTGGAACCTTTCCATGAGTGGTTCCCTTTCTACTTCCATGTCTTCCACATCAGAGGAAGGAGGCTCAGGCAAAGATCAAGGTTTGACAGGTTTTTGAAGAATTGAAGATTGAACAGGAAGAGACTTGTGAGGTTTGGGTTCCTCATGACTTTTCCTAGCTGGATCAGCTTGATAAGCACCAGAGAAGCTAGAAGAAGTGATAGCTGGAGGATACCAAGGTTGAAGCGTGCCACAGGATGATTGAAAATCCAAGGAGACCAGGGATGCCTTCTTGGGCGTTGGTGGTTGGTAAGAAGCCACCACATGACGGATTGGACAAGATGAGTCTAAAAGGATCAAAGCACCATTAGGAAGAAAGAAATTATTTCCCTTCTGCTCTACTAATTTCTCCTCCTTGTCCTTCTGGAGTTCAGGAAATTTACCAGTACCATGACCTTCCCTATGACAGTAATAGCAGACTAAGGTGGATTTAGGAATGGAATTAGCAGGTTTAGGGGTAGCTAAAGAGGATATTTTCTGTTCTATTTTATTCTCAAAAGCATGAAGTAGCTTGGTAATCTCATCTATGGTAGCAGCATCCTTCTTGGCCTGAGAGCTTGATTTAGGTCTTTGATTTGCTTCCATCTTGTTCATGATTTCATTGGATTCTTGGAAAGAAGGAGCATGGACTGGTTCAGTGATCCCCAGCTTTTCAAAAGTTAAAGCAGTTTGACCTTTCATGACTTTTTCTACCACATTCCTAAGGACCAGAAAGACAGGGAGTTTGAATTGATTATCCTTAGTAGTGATCATAGATCCAGAGTTGACCAATTCATCCCTAATCCTGTCCTGCACTCCTGGCAAAAAAGATTGGAAAAATCAAACTTGAATTTTTTCCACAGTATGAATGTGATTTTTTCTGATAAGATAGGACTGAATAGGATCCCAAGACTTTCTGAAAAACAGATAATCAGAAGCCAAAGAGACACCACAATTTGAAATCCATTGAGAAACCAGAGCATCCAAGTCCTGTAAGGTAAACCTAGCCACATCTATTTTTCCCCAATAAGCCAACATAGCCTCCTTCAAGAGCCTCCAGTAATGAGTTTCAAACCCATCAAATGATTCAATCACTTCCATAAATTAATCAGATGAGATAAAAAATTGTAACTGATAGGCCATATCATGTTCACTTGCATCATCTGCTTCTGCAGCCATTTCATAGGAGTCCAAAAATTGTTCCACATTTGTTCCATTGAAGGCTAGGTTCTTTTTCTGGAGTTTGATCTTGACCATCTTGGCCCAAAAAGTGGTGGAGGGAACAGATTCCATTTGAAGACAGAGTTCCTAAGGGGCTCCAAAAAAAGAAGAGTTGGAAGGTGGCTCACAAGCGTGGCAAGGGTAGAGTTTCAAAAAAACAACAAGAATCCTGCCCTGATGGTGCACAATTGGGAGGAATTACTTCTGGGACAAGTTGCCTCCACGGATGAGATCTGAATGATGACAGAAAAAAAAGAAAAAAAGAAAAGGATTGGATTGGATTTCGGATTTGATTCTTCAAGTTGGGATTGTAAATCCCAAGGTTGCTGGTTTGATCCCAGCCTGGGGGACCAAATGTAACACTCCAAATGGTGCCAGGCCCTGGCAGTTCTGTGGAGGGTAAAGGTGCTGTTTAGGCTGCCCTCCTGAGTGTTACAAAAATATTGAAATATAACCAAGATCAAGGTCCAGAACCTGGTAAATGAGGAATCAAGTAGTAAAGGATAAAAAAATGATAGTAGTTTGGTACCAATGGAAAAGCACTGTCTGAGCCAAGGTTTTTTGGGAAAAACTTGGACAAAAGAAGCTAAATTTTGTTTAAAGTTTGAAGAACAAAGCTGTTGTATGTAAACGACCCCCACAAGCTAAGAACTCTGGCAATCAACAGAAGATTGGGAATGATCAACTCAAACCCAACCAACCTCCAGGTTTTCAATGAACCTTCCCAACTCTCCACAATCAAGTGCTTGAAGGGTACCAGATAACTGAGGGTGGCTGTACAAGACAAAGCACTATGTTTAAGAAGCGTCAAAAGCAAACAGTAGCTGTTTTGAAGAAAGGATAACCTCAACACTTCTCAAGGAACTCAAGAGTAGGCTGGCACAATGCAACTCCAAAAAAAATAAGGGAGGTATAACACTCCAGGTCTTAAGCTTATAAAGACCCCTTCAAGGAATTGTGATTGGCTCCAAACAGATGATCAAGGGGGGATCAAGACCAGTATGGTCAGAGGAAGGGATCAAGAAGTGGTATAACACACTCAAGAATGCTAACTGAAAGAATTCTCTTCAACCAGAAAGGCTATTGGTTGGGGGATAAGGATAAGCCCACAGAGAGGCAAAGACCCAAGATCAATGGATCAGGGGGGGGCAATCATAGATATACCCAGGGTGAGGATGAGGGATCAATTTCAATGATAAAAGGGGGGGAAACATGCACACACTCCCATGGATGTTTGGAAAAGGCAGGGGAGAGCCCCTCCTTTTATAGACCAGAGGTCTGTAGACTATTTACAAGAGAGATTTACAAATTGAGCAGATTTTTTTTTTTTTACACTGGATTTTCATGAGAAAATAAAAGGAAAAAAAGAAACAAACAAAACACTCAAAAAAAATGAATTTGATCAAATAATGACACAAACAGGAAGGCCCCGGCCTGTGCCAATGATAGGCATGGGCAAGAGAGTAGCTAGTGAGACGCCTGCGGACATGCTGACAAGCCCGGGAAACAGTTGAGACCAGGGATGACATCCAGCAGGTGTCTGACGGGCCCGGGCAACAGAAGAGACCTGCCCTGGAGATTGGTGAGCTAGCAGGTTGATCAAGGAGCAATGGTCAAGGATGATGGAGAGACTATCTTGAATGGCTTGGATGTTGGTATGATACTGAGTGGAAGCATGACCATGACGGAGGAGGATAGGTTGTAGGATTGAGCAAGGAAATGACGGCCATTGCAAGCCCGCATTGACCTTGCTGTTAGGTTGGTGCAAGGTTGGTCATGGGATTGATTGTTCCCATTACAAATCTTGTGCAGGTGATCAGGTGGTGATGGGCCAGTCATGAGGTTGACGTTTACAAAAAGTTTGATGATGAGGGTGTTGAGATCTTGATTGTTGCAAGCCTTGTTTGGATTGCACATTCTATCAATCCAATCGGTGACCACTGTGAGTGGTGTGTGATGATGAACAAGGAGTTCCTTTGCCCTGGTCAAATCAGGGAATAGGGAGGGCATCTTGGGCTTAGGTAAGATGAGTTGGGGGTTATGGACGACGGACTTCTATGGGATGATCAATGATGATCCAATGATGCAATGTAATGTCAGTTCCAGACAGACACCTGCAAGGCAAGCTGGTCTTCATCTGTGTTTTCCCCAAAAGGGTGGATAGCAGCGCAAAGCAAGGGTGACTTGAACATAAGACCGGGCACTAGGCACCCAAGAGATGATCCTAGACAACTAGGAGAGTGGGAACTGGAATTTTTGGAACTGGATATGGAAATCATTCTGGATCAAATTTTTTTTTTTGAGGATCTCAATAGAGGCTATAGAAAAGTCCATAAAAATTTTACTTTTTCAGTACTGGTCCAGAGGTGTCCCAGATTGGGCACCACATCTCTCCCCAACTTACAGACTGTCCCTAGCCTGCATCTGAGTATCTTTGATGATATATATAAAATAAGAAAATGAGGAATTGAAACAGAAAAACGCCCGTTTGATCTTGAGGGTGATTGAAAAGGGAGCTTTATCCATCCAAGGAAAAGATCCTGTAAGTGGCTGAGACAACAAAATTAAGAAGGCGTCCCAGATGCTCACATATGTGGCATACAGTAGAGTTTCACAACAAAAAGCATTGTTGAACCCATTCATGTCTATGACCTCCTCCAACACATTGATCAGTGTTGGTAGTTCAGAATCCATCATAGCTCATACTCCACCTCTGCTAGCAGCCGCAATTGAATCCCCCAAACAGGCTCAGGCTGTAGATTGGGCCAGAAAAAAAAAATTCATGTGTATTACATGATTGCTAAAAAAAAAGTTCAGGAGAAAATTCAAAAGTTGAGATCCCTTTGAAAAGCAATTTTCAAGCATAAATGGTATTGATGTGATCCCAATTTTGATTCAGGTTCAAAAGAGAAAGGAACACATAGCAGAGAAAGTAAAATCACTATTATTTTCCCATTCAGGAAATCTCCAATATCAATTTAACCTTACCCTTTTCATTTTCCAATCAAATGTCATCGTAACTGAAGATTGGGGAGAGATATTTCACATAATAAAGGAGGAGGAATAATTTTCTCTAACAATGTATGATGTGTCTTTCAAGGAATGAATTGAAGTATTTAAAAAACATTTTATGATAATATTTATTTATTATTCAGGCTGCAGATATTCCCTCATTCTTAATCACCTAAATACCTTTTATTTTCAAAGAACTTCTTGTTTCAGCCTTTGTGTATTTGGAAAATTTGAATTACAAATATTTTTGAGATCATTTGGCTGGTCTCATATTTCCATTAGTTGACTCAAAAAACAGCGAGGAGAGAGAGTTTTTCCAATGGAAGGAAACTAAATCCAATCCCAATGTGATGACTGGATTGGGAAAATGCAAGAATGTATGAAATTAACTAACTGAGGAGACAATCTTCAGGCAGGAAACAAAGACTTTAAAATTTAATCCAAAAGTGACTATAGACAACCTGATGGATGGCAAGCTAAATTTAAGCAGCAATTAGGGAATTAATGACATCAACAGAATGGGAAATGAAATAACAGTACATTTGTTTCCAAGGTTTTAGAATAGGTGCAAGACAATAGAATCTGAGCTTACAAGGGCATAATGGATGAGACAGGAAGGAATGAGATGTGAAGACAATGCAAATGCAAATTTGTATTTTATGCAGCTTAAGGGGCTAGTCTATTTGCAAACTATACATTTAATTTGGCTATCTAGGCATGGGTTGGAACTAGCGTGAGTGAATGACCAAGAATGGAAGTCCAAGAGCTGATGATACCCAGGGTAGAATAGCAAAGCACAAATAGATGCTTGAATGGTATAGAGTTCACTGCAAGATTTGAAAGTATATACTGAGTCTGTTGCCAAGATTGGAAGGTTTTTACGCAAGCCAGAGGTGGTAAGGGGAAGGAACCATTGATTTTGTGCTTTATTTTTGTCATGCCTATGGACTGAATTAGATGCTACTGAGGAAAAGGATATGTTGAAGTGGAGAACACAATAACCCTTAAGCTTGAAGCATGAAAGTTGCCTGGGTATAAAGACGCAAGCTCCTGCAAGCTTTCAGGTGATTTTTGCATTGATTCCAAAATTCATTTTGCCTACTGTATACCCTTTAGTTCATTTCTATACTTCATTGCTTTCTAGAATAAAATTTGAATTAAATATGTTGTCATCCTCATCTTGTTGGTGCAAAAACTGCATTTGTTGAAATGAACAATGTGTCCCTATTACTTCCCCTCAGGTTCTCCCAGGAAAGTGCAAGCAATGCTGTCTTCAAAAGTTGTACTGTATTTTTCCTTTGAATAGCAAGCCAGTGACTGATACCTCAGTGGTGTCCACAAGTGAATCAAAAAGTTGAAGGTCTGCTCCCCAAATGAATTCTCACATCCCTCCAGTGGCGGAGATCAAATTCTTGGGAGTACAAAACCCAGGTAATCAAGACTAGATACAGACTGAATGGGAAAGATGAAACTGATATAATGTAACTATTGCTGTTTGTATTTTTTCCAAGGTTTTGAAGATATACCACCAATAAGCCTTCACCACCGCCACTATATTTTTGGCTGTTCGCCAAGTTCCAAGAAAACCAAATTAAATATGAGGCGCAAAGCAAGGCCCAAGGTGAGGAGTGAATTTTAGCAGTCACTGATGAGGCAAGGGATGAACAGGTCCAATTTAAAGGAGGAAATTGAACTAAAGAGGAGGAAAGAAATGAAGAAAATGGAGGCAGTGGAACAGAGGAACGGAATGAAATGGAAAAAGAAGAAAGGGTTGGAGTGGAAGGAGGTGAAACAGAAGGAAATTTCATTGAAGGCTGATGCAAGGTGAACCAAGTGCAAGTCTAGGTGCCAATCAAGACCAATTCAAGGCAATTTACTGGCAAGGTCTTATAAGGTTTGTTGCAAAGTCAGAGGAAGAGAGCTTATGAAGAACTTTTGGAGGAAGGTGGATAGAATGCCTGCCCAAAGAGTGTCAGCTTGCTACTATTGCAGAGCAAGCGGCAAAAGTAACAAAAGTAACACAAAAATAAAAATATTGAAATTAAAGTAAGAAGGAGTAGGAGAACCATAAATATTATTTCAGAAATAAATTCTCCACCAAAAATCAGGTAGGGTCACTCACTGACGCCACTCTTGAAATCCAACTCCTTATGATTTTAAATAATTAAGAAAAGAAAGACCAAAAGACCATGGCACCACTATTGCACTTTTTGGCCATTCAAATTTTTCACATGTATTGCCACGTATAGGTTTCACACCTGAAATTCAGCCAGGATTGAGGTGTGGTGTATATTTTAGGAGTTACAGACGGAAATGTGTTCTGTCACAATTCCCAAAAGCAGCCGCGGCAGCCAATACACCCACAAGCAGCTGAGCTACAGCACTTTCACTCTGTCAAAAGCCGTGTACGCAGCCCCAGGCCTCTGAAAAGGAGGCAGCCGCGGGACTACGGGTTGACAAAGTGACAGGCAGCCTGAAAAACCTAGGTACCGCGTAAACATGCTACAACCTACACAGGAACATTCTACATATGTAATAAATGTTCCCGTGGATAGTAGATAGTCTAAAAATACACAAAATTGTATAAAAATACCTAAATAACCTTTATACATATTTTTTATTAAATGTAATTTGATGTACCGTAAATGTGGAAAATAAAATAATGACTCCTTCTCAAAATATATTAAAATTTTTAATATAAAATTATGAGAACTTCTAGACATCAATATTTTTGTGAAATACTAAGAAAACTAATCATGTAAAAATATTACATGAATACCCATGACTTATATTTTTAATTAATTCTTTTAGTGTCAGCCTCCTGAATGCCAAGGCCCTTGCTATCTTTTAGCTACCAGAGGTGATAGAATGAATAATAAATATATTATTTAATAAATGCAGCAAAAATCCGTGAAATATTTGGATTAAGCTTATTGCAAGGTTAAGTTGTTTGGTTATGGTTTATTGTTTTGAATGAATATGAATAGATTGATTATTAAATATTTTTAACGAGGGGCAACAATTATATTGGGGATCTTTAAAACCTCTCTTCAGGGATTTCAGTATGAAAACACGTAGTCCTGGTTACTTTGGGTTCTTTAGTTGAAAGGATATTTTACCCAAAGATAATATGTATATAAAATACACAGTGGAGTGGCAGGGCCTTTTAGCCAAGCTACCACAACAGAGAAAGGATAATAAAACTTACTGGTATATTATTAAATCCTTTGGGTATCTTTTTGAGACATGTACTGATGGGTTAAACCTGTATACTTGTTTTATAGGGTTGTTCAGCAGTTTTGATTGATAAAAAGAGGTTGAGGACGGATATTATTGATCAGAAATTTCCATAAATCACTTAATTATCTCTTATAAGTACTTGATTACCTTGGCACAGTATCTGGATATGAATATAACTGGGTCTCTGCCCATCAATATCCTCAAAAGCGCTCTTTATTTATAGCTTTTGAAGTCCCAATATTGTCCTTCTGAGGGTTGTAGGTGCTCAAAGGGACGGACACTAAGGCTAGCAGGGTAACCAGGGGTAGCCTGTCATGTTTTCTTGGTTCTATAGCATGGGTAGCATCTGATTCCTCAGGGTATGGGAATTATTACACTTTATAATAGACATAGGACGTGTGAATAACACTAATCTGTCCTATTTATGTATTATTTAATTAATTATCCTTAGTGAATGTTCACAGTAGTTTAATAATTATAAAAATAGACATTTCTACGGACATCTTGATGTCAGGTAATTTCTCATTATGTATTATATAACTGGAGTAAAAGTCATAATATTGATTTTACTCCTTATTTTCGAGTTCCAGTTGATTTATTAAGATAATTACTTAAAAATATAAGTCATGTGAGTTCATGTAATATTTTTACATCATTGGTTTTCTTAGTATTTCACGAAGATATTGATGTCTAGATATTCTCATAAAATTATATTAAAGTATTTCAATATATTTTTATAAGTTTTCATTGTCTTATTTTCGACATTCTTGGTACTTTGAATTATATTAAATAAAAAATACGTATAAGGATCATTTATGTATTTTTATATAATATTATGTATTTTTAGACTGTCTACTATCCACAGGAACATTTATTACATATTTAGAATGTTCCTGTGTAGGTTGTAGCATGTTTACGCAGTACCTGAGCCTCTCAGGCCGCCTGTCACTCTGTCAACCCGTTGTCCCATGGCTGCGTACTTCTCAGAGGCCCGGGGCTGCGTACACAACCTTGATAGAGTGACAGGGCTGTATCTCAGCCAGGCGCGGGAGCATTGGCTGCCGCGGCTGCGTGCGGGTATTGTGAAAAAACACCTTTCTGCCCGTAACTCCTAAAATATACACAACACCTCAATTCTGACTGAATTTTAGGTGTGGAAGCTATACGTGACAATGTGTGTGAAATCTTTAACTGGCCATAAAGCTCAATAATGGATCCATAGTATTTTGGTTTTTTGTTCCTTAATTATTTAGAAATATAAGGAGTTGGATTTCAAGGGTGGGGTCAGTGAGTGACCCTACCTAATTTTGGGTGGAAAATACATTTCTGTAATAATATTTATGCTTTTCCTACTACTTCTTAGGTTAATTGTATTATTATTCTTTTTATTTTATTTTTGTTACTTTTGCAGCTTGCTCTGCAATAGTAGCAAGCTGACATTTAGTAAATCAACTGTAATTCAAAAATAAGGAGTAAAATCAATATCATGACTTTACTCCAATTATTTAATACATAATTAGAACTCAACTGACATCAGACTATCTGTGGGAATGTCTATTGAAATGATTATTAAATTAATGGGAGCATTGGCAAAGGATAATTAATTAAATAATAAATAAAATGGACATATTAGTGTTATTCACACGTCCAAACATCAATTATAAAGGAGAATAATTCCCATATCCTGCGGAATTAGATTCTTCCCGTGCTACATCACCAAAAACACGTGACAGGCTACCACTATTTACCCTGCTAGCCGCAGTGTCGGTCTCTTTTAGCCCCTGTATCCCTCAGAAGGACACTATTGGGACTCAAAATGCTATGAATAAAGAGCTCTTTTGAGGATATTGATACCCAGAGACCCAGTTATATTTAAATCCAGACACCGTGCCAAGGTAATCAAATACTCATAAGAGATAAGTAAGTGATTTATGGCTTGAGTCTGATTAATAATATCCTTCCCCAACCCTTTTTTATCAATTTAAACAGCTGAACAAACTTATGACCCCATTAAACAGGTTTAATCCATCAGTGCACATCCCAAACAGGTACCCAAAGGATTTAATAAAATACCAGTGAGTATTATTATCCTTTCTTTGTCTTGGAAGCTTGGTTACAAAGGTCTGCCACTCCACCCTATATTTTATATACATATTATCTTTGGGCAATATATCCTTTAAGAATATAAATTAAAGGTTCCAAAGTAACCAGGACTACATGTTTTCATCCTGAATTCCCTGAAGAGAGGTGTTAAAGATCCCCAATATAATTGTTGCTCCTCTGTTAATTTATTTAATAATCAATTTATTAATATTCATTTATAACATTAAAACATATTCAAAGCAATCAACCTTGAAATAAGCTTTATCCAAATATTTTACAGATTTTTGCTTCATTTATTGAATAATATATTTATTATTTTTTTTATCACCTCTGGTAGTTAAAGGATAGCAAGGATATTGGCATCAAGGAGGCTGAAAAAGAGGGCTCTGACTGAAAATTTCAAGGAAATTTTCAAGATTCATTTGGTTGCACAAGTACTTGTGTTTCAGCAGATTTTTACTCTAATAAATGACAAATATTTAGACAAATTTAGGTCAATTGTAGCAGAGTTGACCAAAAATTGGTAAGAGGCAGAACAATAAATAAAGGAAAAATTTTAAATTTATGTATTTCAATTTTATTATTTATTTTATTAATATTACTTTTTATTTTTATGATTTTTGCTTGGAATAGATTTAGAGACTCAAAGGCTGTGAGAAAGGAACCAATTTTATATAAAAAACTAAAAAGCAGATAGGATAAAAGGGAATGAGTAATGTGATGGAATTAATGAGATGGAACGGAATGGGAGTGAAAAATGGTATTGGAAGGGATTGAATCAAGATTGGAGATGTTTGCAAGTTTACTTTGCATGGAAGTCTTGAACCAAATTGGGAGAGTTGCAAAGGTGATGGGCTGGTCCCCACAAGGTGCAATCTTTCTTTGAATAGAATTCAGTCAATTTGACAATTTATTGAAAGTTTCCTCTGCATAACCTGGAATACAGAATATGGCTTACTTCCCACTCCAGATTATCTTGGAGATTGACTGGCTTTGGAGGGGGATGAGTTTTTCCTGGTTATAGGACTTGAGATGGCTCTAGGAGAGACACATGAAAGACCGGGTTCATACCTTTCCATTTTGCAGGTAAGGTAAGTTTAAAAGCATTGGGAGAGATGACTGATGTGAATTTTAAGGGGCCAAGCTTCTATTCAGAGAATGTCTGAGTTGGGCAAGTACTGCAGATTTTGCAAGCATCAAGCCATACCTGATCCCATACTGCAAAGTTTGGAGCCGTAGTGCAAATTCAATCTGCTTTCTCCTTCTGGCGCTGGCTTGCTGCTTCAAGGTTGGTTCAAATTTGCCATGGAAGGTATTGAATTTGATTGAGATAATCAGCAGCAGGTTGAAAAGGTACTACGTGAATAGTGTCACACAACCACCCCACGTACTATAGGGCAATTATTAGATGATGGTGAGGACAAAGGAATGCTGAGTGCAACGGAAAGTGCAAGTAGCGAGACTCAGTTACAAATTGCAAACTTGGTTATGCCACTCAACAAACGGCAAGAGGAATGGAATGTGTTTGAAGGAAGGAAACTCAACCTGAGTCCAATGTGATAACTAGGTTGTAGCAAAATGGGAGAATGTATGAAATTAACTAACTGAGGAGACAATCATCAGGCAAGGAAATAGTCCTTATAAGGTAATCCAAAGTGACTAGATACAACCTGGTGATGAGCTAACTACAGTTGAAGTGGTGAGGCAACAAATGAAAGGAACGGGATAGGAAATGAAGCAGTAGTACATATGCAAGGTCATAGCGTAAGTGCAAGACAATAGGATCTGAGCGTACAAATGAATGATGAATTGGGACAGGAGCAAATGAAGTTTGAAGGTAATGCAAATGAAAAGTAATAGTGTATGCAGGGTAGGGACTAGTCCAATTGCAAACTGTAAAGTAATGATAGCTTAGTGAGACGTAGATGCAAACCAATGAATAATGCATGACCAAAGATGGAAGTCCAACGCTGTTGATTGGCCAGGGAAGGAGATTGGATCTCATAATGGATGGCCGACCGGTATGGAATTAACCGCAAAGTTTGCAAGTATATACTGAGTTGGTTGCCAAGATTGGAAGGTCAACGCAAGCCAGAGGAAATAGCGGATTGCACCATTGATGTTGTGCTTTATTTGTGTCACACTTTTAGACTGAAGTAGGTGGTACTGAGGAGAGGATATGTCAAAATGATGAAGAAAATAATTCGTAAGTCCCGGGTATAAGGACGCGAGCTCCTGCAAGCGCTCAGATAAATTTTCCCATTGATTTCAAGTTTTTAATAATTACTTTATACCCTTTACACATTATTTAATTCATAACTTGATAGATTTATAATTTATATAAAATTTCGTCATTGTTGTCCCGCCATTGCAAAAGCCGTATTTGTCAAAACAAGCAATGTGTCCCTAGTACTGCCGTCCGAGGCCTTCAAGGCAATTTCAAGCAATTTTGCCTCCGCAAGGTTGCATGCAGTTTTCCTATAAATGTCAAGTTGACTGTTGATGGTCCCGCGGAGTCATTGAGGGAGATGCAAAGTTGTAGGTCCGCATCAAGGGTTAACTACAAGATACAACCGTTGCTGGAGATCCAATACTTGGGGACTTGAGTTCCTGGTGAGTACTAATTGGGACTGACTATAATAAAGTTAGTAACTAAATTTTGCTTGTTTTTCTAGTGTTGCCCCGTTTCCAAAGGTATACTTATACTACAAACACACCACTGTCACCACCACCTTATTGGGGTCCACCATCTGAACTTCCGGGGCCCCAGATGAATGCCGAGGTGCAAGACAAAGTGCCCGGTGCGGAACTGGTTGGAGTCATAACCAAGGAAGCAAGGGAGGAGGAAGGAAATGAAGTAGAAAGAGGATGGGGAGAGGAAGAAGACGGAAATGGAAGGAGAGAAGGAATGGAGCAAGAAGAGGAGGATGTAATAGAAGAATTAGGAGAAGGGAATGGAGGAGATGGAATGAAAGAAATGGAGGGCCAAGGAAAAGCGGGTCCGGTGCGAGTGGTAGGGCCGTTCAAAAAGGATGCAAGGCGGCTGACGGGCCATATTGGAGAAGGCTTGTTGGGTGGCCAAAGGAAGAGAGCGTAGAAAGAGCTCTTGGAGGAAGGTGGATGGAATGCTTGGCCAAAGCAAGCTTGGATTGCGAGGTGGGAGGAGATCTTCAAGAGGCATATTGTAACAGAAGTGCTAGTTCTCCAAAGGATGTCCGCACTAATCAATGATGAAGACCTGGATACTTTTCTATCCAGGTTGCAGAATTGACTGCAAATTGGGAGGATGCGGAGAAGGTAGTAAAGGAAACTTTGTAATTATTTATTATAAATATATATTTTCTCTTTTTTTTTTTTTGTTTTTTTAGTAATAAGGAATGGAGTTTTATTTTGTAGAAATGAAAGGAAAATGAGAAAAAGGAATAACACGGTGAGATGGAGTGATTGACTTATGGAATGATGATGGTGAAATAAAATGGGGTTAGATGAGATGGAATATGGGATGAAATGAGGTTGGATGAGATAGAATGTGGAATGAAATGAGATTGGATGGGATAATATGTGGAATGGAATGGAATGGGATTGGATGGGATGGAATTTGGAATGTAATGGGATTGGATGGCATAGAATCATGATTGTCCAGGTTTGCAAGGGTAGCTCATATTATCAGGGAGACCATGTTTTAAAAATAAATATTCTATGAACAAGTTAGCTAAGTCTTCTGAAGAGGCCGTCACATTACTGCACAGGAATAAAGCCATCTTTGAGAAGCAATCTACTATTACTAGAATAGCATCATATCCACTAGAAGAAGGTAATTGAGAGATGAAATCCATAGAAAGCAATTGCCAAGGACAAGGCGGAATTGGAAGTGGCTGAAGCAGACCATACTTCCGTTGATTTGAGGACTTGTTACGATTGCAATCATAGCACGCGCTAACATAGTCTTTTACTTCTTTGGTCAGACCAGGCCAGTAGAAGTCTGGTGCAATCAATTGGTAGGTTTTATCCTGCCCATGATGACCAGCAAGCGGAGAATTGTGCCGTGACTCGAAAATATCTAACTTAATGCAAGAATTATCTGGTACTACTATATGATTATCATAGACCCAAAAGTCATTATCATCAATACTGTAACTACTATCTAATAAGTTTGAACTTTTGCAAAGTTTGATGCACTTGGGGTTGTCGCGTTGAGCTTGTTTGAGTTTGGAAGCCAAATCTCGTAGGTGAGCAATGATTGAACTGAGTTGGGCAGATTGGGTTGAGAATAGTTTCCTCACGTTTTCAGGGTTTTTTTCAGCAAAGGTGCTCCCCCCCCTGGGTAAATGTCGTCCCAACGTGATAAAGCATCAGGAACTACTGCTTGTTTCCCAGGATGGTACGTGATCGTAAAGTGGACCTGGGAGAGGTATTTGGCCCATTGTGCCTGTCTACATGTGAGGACTTTTGAGCTCATGAAATACTTTAAAGAATTATGATCAGTTAAAACTTCAAAGGATTCCCTAAGGCTCAAAAGGTATGAACGCCATTTTTTCAAGCAATAAAAAATTGCAAGAAGTTCCTTCTAATGAATCTCATAGTTAAGCTCTGCAGCAAGCAACTTGCAAGACTTGAAAGCTACGGGATGAAAGAGAGAAGTGGAGGAAGAGAACTGCGAGATTACTCCTGCAATAGCATAGTCGCTTGCGTCTGTTTTGACAATAGTGTGAGCTAGCTTGTTGAAGTGAGCAAGTATTGGAGCAGTGGTGACTGCTTTCTTCAGAGCTTCAAAATACAAAGCAGCTTGTTTGATAAAAACAAAACGAGTGTCTTTTTGAAGAAGATTAGTAAGATTCACGGTTTTCTTGGCGTAACGCTCAATAAACCTTCAATAAAAATTACTAAAACCAAGGAAAACTTGAAGGGATTTAACAGAAGAAGGTGGGGGCCAGTCCGATATGCATTTGCTTTTGGATGGGTCCATTGATATTCCTTTCTGCAAGACTACCTCACCTAGAAACCAAAGAGAAGAGGAATGGAATTTGCACTTAGAGGCTTTTGCAAACAGGTCATTCTTTCAAATTTGCTGCAGCACCTCTCGCACATGTGTGATGTGATCTTTGAGGTTCCTTGAGTAGATTAGTATATCATCAAGATATACCACAAGGTATTTACCTACGAGATTGGAGAAAATGTCATTGACGAAGTGTTGAAAAGTGGAAGCAGCATTACAAGCAGCGTTACAGAGGCCAAAAGGCATGATGGTATACTCATAACTGCCAAACCAGGTTCTCATCGCGGTCAAATACTCTTGAACTTCCCTAATGCTAATTAGATTATAGGCACCTCAAAGGTCTAACTTTGAGAAATAAGCAGCTCCATGGAAGAGGGTGAGGAGATGTGACATAGGCGGTACTGGATAGGCGTTCTTCTGGGTTCCCTGTTTCAGTTTCCTGTAGTAAACACAAAGGCAAAGTCAGCCGTCCTTTTTTGGAACAAATAGGAAAGGTGAACCGGTATTTGAATTGCTTGGTCACAGAAATCCTTTTGCTACATTTTCCGCAATGTAGTCTTGAAGCACAATTGATTCTTGCGTCAAGAGAGAGTAAACTGTTCCTGGTGCCGGAGGTGGCCCAGTAAGTTTGATTTTGTGATTGTAAGGAAGGGATTGAGGCAGTTTATCTGCTCTTGCAGCTGAGAAGACGTCAGGGAAGTCATGATAAACCAAAGGTAAAGACTCTTGAATGATTTCTAAATCTTCAATCTTGTCATCTTTGAGCACCGGGTTTGATGTGCTCGCATGGTGCAAGAGGATTAGGGAGCTCAAAATACACCGTTTGGTTGGTGTCTGCTTCTCTTCAAAGGAACAGGAAAAAGTTAAGCTGGATAGGTAAGCAATAACTCCTAAATCTGAAGAGGGAATTTGGGAATGAAGGTCAGGATATTGCAAATCTCCTGGCTGAGGAGTGTCATCCAACTCAATGACAGTGTCAGGTAGGCTGTTTAATTCCTGATTGACGGAAATATTAGCGTTCTGGGGGTGCGAGGTTTGAAGGTTAATTAATCCTTCTTGCCAATTCACATCCGGATTCCAGTAAACTAGGAAAAACATGGCCTAGAATGGTATCATCCATTCAGGGTATAGCCAAGACAAATAAATCCCATTTGAATCTGGGGAAATTGGAGAATGCAAAGGTCCATTTTGCCTTTTGGGAAACCTGATAAGACAGTTCAGTCGCACTACTTACTAAATAGATAGGAAATTTATCTATCTTGGAACGCGTAAGATTTTTGGAAGTGGAAAAAGATTCACTGATGAAGGAAACATTAGTGCCGGAGTGAAGTAATACTTGATAAGGAGTGTTGTTGGAATAGAATAGGATAAATCTTGAACTAGGAGCACCTAGTGACTCGCAAGTGCAAAGATTTACTCGCGGTGATTTAGATAATGTGTAGTTTTCCTTGCGAGTATCAGAAAAACTACAAGCTAATTTTTTGACTGCTTAGCCGCTTCATGCGCTAACCGCTTTGCACAGCTGTTGACATCATTTTTCTCTCCACAATACATACAAAGCCCGTTCTTTTCCCTGTGTAGCTGTACCTCATTCCGAAGCATCCCGGTTTCTTTGTCCAAGAACTTTGGAGTTTTGGTGATGGTTTTCCCTTTTGAGTTGGAGTTCAAAGTTGGCGTTGGTTTGGATGGTCTTGGGTTCCTTGTGTTTTGCTTTGAGAATTTTTCCACTCTTGGAGCTGAGGTGGACGGTCCATGGTTGTTTTTCCGAGAGCAATTCTTCTTGTGATAGCCATTATCAAGCTCAATCACTCAATTGATTAGCTGCTGAAGCAAGGTTGTCTTATGACCCCCAACTGCAAGCTGTTTGATTAAGCGTGCCGGTAGACCCTTTTGGAAATGGAATAGAAGAGTGGCCTTGTTCCACTGGATGCAAGAATGCAAGGTTTGAAAATGAGAAATATAAACGGAAGCTCTACTATTCTCCTTCATAACTAAACTATTAAGTTTGTATTTGGCATTTCAAACTTCATTGGGGTCACCAAACAGGGTAAACTGTTGTTGCTCAAACCTGTCCCAGTTGTTGAGAATACAAGCGGGACTGTCGTTGGACAAAAGTTTGAGGTACGGTTCAAACCACCGCAAGGCTCTACCTCCCAAGAAGGACAAAGCATACATAACTTTATGTCTATCAGAAGGGAAATTGTTGGAGTCGTTTGAAAAGATGATTTTACAAGACTGTAGATAGGATCTGAACTTATGAGGGTGTTCTCCTGTAAAGAGATTGGGTTTTTTCATGCCTGGAGTGCAAAAGCTAGGAGTACTTGGACTAGATTGCTGGGCACCATGAGTGAGGGCCTGGATCAATGTCAAAAGCAGGGTTGGAGCATCAGGCTTGGGAGCATTAGTGCAAACCCCTGGTCTACCACAAGTCATGGTTTCATTGGAAGAATGGTCCAAATCTGCAAATTCCGCAAGAGGGTCTGTAAAACATCCCGTGGAGGAGTCCAAGGATCATCAAGGGGTTCAACAGATGTTGATTTAGAAGAAGGAACGGGATCTAAGGGTTGTTGGGCCCAAGGAGCGCTGGTTCTCCCTACCCAATGGATCTCATCATTGAAAGGGGCGAGGGAAGTGTTCCCAGTTGAGTGAGTACGTGAAATCAAGAAAAGAAGTCTACTATAGGTTTGCAATTATACAATAGATGAGTTGAGTTAGTTAATTTACTGTCACACAACCACCCCATGTACTATAGGTCAATTCTTTGATGATCGTGAGCGCGAAGGAATGCTGAGTGCAAGGGCAAGTGCAAGTAGCAAGACTCAGTTGCAAAGTGCAAACTTGGTTATGCCACTCAACAAACGGCGAGAGGAATGAAATGTGTTACAAGGAAGGAAACTCAACCTGAGTCCAATGTGATAACTAGGTTGTAGCAAAATGCAAGAACATATGAAATCAACTAACTGAGGAGACAATTATCAGGCAAGGGGATAGTCCTTATAAGGTAATCCAAAGTGACTAGATACAACCTTGTGATGAGCTAACTACAGTTGAAGCGGTGAGGTGAGGCAATGAATGACAGGAACAGGATAGGAAATGAAGCAGTATTACATATCCGAGGTCATAGCGTAAGTGCAAGACAATAGGATCTGAGCGTACAAATGTATGATGAATTGGGACAGGAGCAAATGACGTTTGAAGGTAATGAAAATGAGAAGTAATATTGAATGCAGGGTAGGGACTAGTCCAATTGCGAACTGTACATTAATGATGGCTTAGTTAGACGTAGATGCGCATAATGAACAATGCATGACTGAAGATGGAAGTCCGAGGCTGTTGATTGGCCAGGGAAGGAGATTGGATCTCATAATGGATGGCCGACCGGTATGGAGTTAACCGCAAAGTTCACAAGTATATACTGAGTTGGTCGCCAAGATTGGAAGCTTAATGTGAGCCAGAGGAAATAGCAGATTGCACCATTGATGTTTTTCCTTATTTGTGTCACGCTTTTAGACTGAAGTAGATGGTACTGAGGAGAGGATTAGTCTAAGTGATGAAGACAATAATTCCTAAGTGCGAAGCATGGCAAATAGATGCAAACTTTGTGTTTCTACCATAAAGAGTCTGGAAGGGCAACTGTTTAGTGGAAGAATGAGTGGAGTTGTTGTAGGAAAACTCAGCTGGTGGAAGCTATTGCAACCCGTTTTCCTGCTGTTAGTCAACACACATTCAAAGGTACTTTTTGAGAATTTGATTAACTTGTGTTTAATATTTACTGCCTACGTGTCAATGACCACACGGATGACGGTACGCAGAAGCCTTATGAGTGAAGGTTCTCCAAATGTAGTCACTTCTCTCAATCACAACTTCACTCGTCTGGTCAACCCTAAGGCGGGCAGGGTCTGATCCCAACCACTCAGAGATGAATCTGGTGATTCATTCTCCACTCATCACTCAAATCTCTTGTTCTCAACAACTCATTATCATCTATTCTTGCTTCATTTATTCTCACTCATATCATACTTGTCAGCTTATATTCTACTAAATTACGCCAACTGTCCTGTGTGCCTGCCTGGTAAGATATTATTCTTGATTTCATCTTGTTTCCTTTTCTTCACTCATTGACCTTACTCTTCTGGTCAGTCGCTATCTATTCTTGATCTTGTCTCATCTACTTATCACCTCAACCTCAACACTGCCTTCCAAAACTCAAAAATCTCAGCCAATCTCAGTCTTGTCCATCAATCCATCAATCACCCATCAATGTCTATCTTCTCATTCTTCAATGCCAGATGTTGGTGGTTGGGTTTTTCTCATACTCTTGTTCTTGTTCTGATGTCAGCTTTTTTCTACCGTCTCAGTTCCCAGTTTTAAGTTTAATCAATCCTAACTCTTAACACGGTTAAAAAACAAAGGGACTCTTCCAAATCTCACCTTTCAAACCACACTAATAAATTGCAAACAACTAGGAAATGTCTAATGGCTCAATCTCCAAAGGATTCCGGCAGGCTATGCTGAAGACTGCTCTGGATACTATTCCTAGACTTAGCAAAGACAATTATGGCATGTGGAAGGATAAGATGGATGCTATCCTAGACGTTTGCGGATTCTCCAAGCTGATCAACAATGAAACTTCTGTCTTGGACAACGATCTCAACAAAAAAATAAAACTTCTGATTATTTCTCGGCTGGAAGCCTCTATGCACAACAATTTTGTCACTCCTCATAATAAAATTTCTGCAAAGTTGCTGTTCAAGGTCATCATTGACAAATAAACCTCTTCTAAAGCTTCTAATAGAGCCAGGGTATTTAACTACTTCCTGTACTTACGATTTTGATCAGACAAGATAGAAGACTTCATCACCAAGACTAAGTTTTGTCTCAAGAAAATGTCCAAAGTTGGAATCATCCTGCCAAATGACATTCTAACGTATGTCCTGCTTTTTCAATTCCCTGACGGTATGAAAGATTTCAAACAAAAAATCATGCACACAGACAAGGAACTTACAATAGAGTATGTTCTCAACCATTTAACTCAGCTCAATAATGAATCTAAAGCCCAGGAAACTTGAGACATCCAACACTTGCGGACGGAAGTGGCTCTGATCAGCTCAAAACCTACGCCAAATCATGGCAACAAGCAAGGCAAACGTCGGAGGTGTACCAAAGGATATCATAACCCAAAACAAGACAAGCATCACTCAGCGGACAGTTGTTGGCATCTGCACCCCAAAGTTGCCCCCAATTGGTGGAAGGAAGAGAAAGCAAAGTGGAGATCTCAAAAGAATCAATGAAAGACAAACCATGCGGCTCATTATCTCGCGCTTCTATTAATGTGGATTAACCACAGAGATCCGAAATCAAAATTCATCCTAGATAGTGGCGCCTCAATTCACATGGTCAAAGACAGTTGCTACTTTAAGGTGATGGCTCCTTATCCGACTCAGTCTATAAAAACCGGAAAGGAGGGTGCCAAACTTGAAATCAAGGGTAGAGGCACAGTGGAGTTCATTTGGGACAATTTTACCCTTGAACTGTTGAATGTGTTCTATGTTCCCAGTCTGACGATCAATCTGATAAGCGCGGGGGCTCTCAACCAAGCAGGCTGTACCTTAATAGCAAACAAAAATGAATTCAGTGTCTCAAAGGAAGGAATAAAAGTATTCGGAGGAATGATCATTGACAATCTGTACTCACTAGAAACCCCCCAGTTTAATCAATCTCATCTCTCCACCCACTGTTTGCACTTGACATGGACTGCTGATGATGAACTTTTTGAAATCCATTGCTATTATGGTCATGCCTCCAGTGCCCGACTTGTAGGGGTCACCAAACATATTCTGTTGGAGGTTAAAAGGCGGTTTGAGTGTATACACTGTATCAAGAGCAAAATCACAAGATCACTGTTCAAGGAGACCTCCAACAAGGCAACCAAGGAGTTTGATTGAATCCACTTGGACCTCATGGGACCCCTCAAGCCTCAGTCTAAGGCAGGTCATTGATTTATTCTTCCTCTGGTAGACAGCAAATCAGGGTATGTTGGGGCGTTTCCATTGGCGTCGAAGGAGGAAACTCCTGAGGTAATTATTGACTTGATCAAAAAAGAGAATCGTTTCAGAGGCTAATTTCCATCGGAAGTATGCTCTGATGGCGGTACTGAGTTTTTCAATCAAAAACTGCAAACCTTCTACAATAAGAATCACATTTTTCAAATTATCTCCCAGCCATATCATCCGGAACACAACGGAAAGGCTGAACGAGCCAAAAGAAAAATCATTGAGTCTACCCGGTCAATACTGAAGGACGCACAGTTACCTGCTAACCTGTGGCACAAAGTGATCAAATCCAGCTCACTAATGCTTAACCAGATCCCCAGAGAAGACCATTCTGAATCTCCATGGGTCCGTATAAAAGGCTATGCGCTGCCAAATTCCTATCTCAAGCCAATAGGGAGTCCTTGTGTCTATTTACTCTCTAGACGCAATAAGGGTCAAAAATTTAAGGAAAAGGGGGAGGAAGGAACTTTAGTAGGCTTCAATCCTATGTTCCCCTCATACCGCATATTAACCAAAAATCATGCTGTCATTTCTTTGAAACATGTCAAGTTCCTAAAAATGGCTAGCCCTCTCAACTCAAATCTGACAATCTTGACCAACAGTGGGTGGGATGTCTTTCAAACAGAGGAAGTCAACAACGCATTAGATCAATCTCAAAACATACATCATCAAAGAGACAACCCAGCCTTTACTGAGTATTGGTCAGCGTCCGGAAATGAATCCTCCTCCGAGGAAGATTGCACCTCCCCATTGGAACAAGAATTGTCTGAACCGTAAGTTCCCAACCCCAATGTTGATCTTCCTCCAATGAAAGCTCAATCTCAACCCCGGGAAACTCTGCAACCACATTGTCCTACTAGAATCCTCAAGCATCAATCCACTATCAGGCAACCTCAGCGATACGGGTTTTTTCACTATTACAAACCCAAAAGCTATGAAGATGCCGTGAGGTGCAAAGAAAGCAAGAGGTGGGTTGCTGCCATGGATGGCAAAATTTCCTCCATTGAGTCCTTCAATGTCTGGGAGGAGTACGAGGGGCCTGAACCCTTGAATCCTCTCCGGATGACGTGGATCTACAAAGCAAAGGAAAACTGTCATGGCAACCCAATAAGATACAAGGCACATCTGTGCGTGCAAGGCTTCAATCAAATTGAGGGGGTTGACTTCTTCAAAACATTCGCGCCTACAGGCAAACCCTCCACCCTTTGACTTCTGCTAGTATACGCCTTAAAATCCTCTCAAAAAGTTTGTGAATTTGACGTGAAAAGTGCTTTCTTACATTCGGCAATGGACAAGGAGGTCATTATGAGGACTCCTAAAGGCTCAAATCAACCCTCAAAGTTCCTTAAGCTTAAGAAATCTTTGTATGGATTGAAGCAATCCCCAAAGAATTGGTATGAAACTCTGACTACCTGGTTCAAGGAGATCTATTTTCATGAATCCGCGTGTGATCCTTGTCTATACTTGTCAGAAGATGGAAAATCTCCATTTTTCTTTCATTTTGATGATCTGATCCTGGTAGGTGACGGTCAAGGCTTTGAACAAAAATTCCTACAGAAGTTCAAGGGATCCACTTTTCAGGACCCTAACACTATCCTTGGCATGAAGATAGAATTCTTGTCCAACAAGATACTCCTCAGCCAACCAAATCACATCCAACATGGACTTCAAGAATTGGGCCTGACCAACTGTAAAGGATTGTCCATGCCCCTCACTCGCAACCTGCAACTCAAGCCTGCTACGGACAAGGAAAACAAAGCGTTCAAAGCACTTAACCTCAATTATCAAGCAACAATCAGATCAATCAATCACATAGCGTGTTATACTCGCCCCAATGTCAGCTTTGCGGTATCGAGTTTGGCGAGATTCAATGTCAAACCTGGACTGAACCACTGGAACAAGCTCAAGAAAACCTGGAAATATCTAAAGCAAACTCAACATTATCAACTGGAACTCAAAGTTCCGCGTTCTGAGGCACTTGAGGTCTTTTCTGATGCATCCTTGGCTGATGATCCCACCACTCGCAAATCTCAAACAGGTTACTTGTGCGTGGTATTTGGAAGCCTGGTCTCCTGGAATAGCTGCAAGCAGAAAAATATCACTTGGTCCTCTACTGACGCAGAATGAAATGCTCTGGTTGATTCATTCCATGAAGCAACTTGGATTAAGGCCCTCATCAATGAATTTTTTCCTTATCCGTGAAGACAATCCCCTTAAATATTGACAATAGTGGACTGGACGACAAAATTTGCAAATTCAGATCAAACTCAAAAACGCAACATCTGGACTTGAAGACCAAGTGAATGAGGGAAGAGCTTGGTGCCAAAAGAATCAAAATCAAACTATTAAAGTCATCACACATGCCAGCGAATTCACCAACCAAGGCTTCTTTGTCTCAAAGCATCTCCCTTTTGTTTCCCTTTATTCACACAGATGTTGTGGAATCCATTCCTTGATTTTTTTTTCTTTTTTTTCTTTGTTTTATTTCTGTACTGGTTTCATTTATCTCATCTTCAACCACAATATATCATTGGGCATGGTGGGGTATTAAATCTTTACTGCCTACGTGTAGATGACCACACGGATGACCTCACGCGGAAGCCTTACAAGTGAAGGTACTCCAAATGTAGTCACTTCTCTCCATCACAACTTCACTCGTCTGGTCAACCCTAAGGCGGGCAGGGTCTGATCCCAACCACTTGTCACACGGTGGTATGTGACACCATAGTAACTGCAAAGCGCACTGGCTTTCATCCAGTCTCATAGCCTTTTGGTTAGGCCTTGCCTCTCAGTTTTTTTTCAGTTGTGAGAGGTATGACAGTAGACTAGATGACCCTGTTGCGGGTTCAATTCGCAATCAGGACAAGTTTTGGGAATGTCTTGCTCCTGTGACAATTGTTGGGTTTTCTGCCTGTCAACAGCAAGACTCCCGAGTCTTGGTGGCTCCTGATGGAGTTCAGGAGTGTGTCTGAATATGGCTCCATGTTTCAAGGTCATGGGTTAGTGCCACCAGCCATACACACTTTGGAACAAAGTGCCCTTAAACCCGGGGGTACTGTCACATGGTGGTATGTGACACCATAGTAACTGCGAAGCGGACTGGCTTTCATCCAGTCTCATAGCCTTTTGGTTAGGCCTTGCCTCTCAGTTGGTTCGCAGTTGTGCGAGGTATGACACCACTCAGAGATGAATCCGGTGATTCATTCTCCACTCATCACTCAAATCTCTTGTTCTTGATGACTCATTATCATCTATTCTTGCTTCTTTTATTCTCACTCATATTTTCCTTGTCAGCTTATATTCTACTCAATTACGCCAACTTTCCTGTGTGCCTTAATGGTGAGATATTATTCTTGATTTCATCTTGTTTCCTTTTCTTCACTCATTGACCTTACTCTTCTGGTCAGTTGCTATCTATTCTTGATCTTGTCTCATCTACCTATCGCCTTGACCTCAACACTGCCTTCGAAAACTCAACAATCTCAGCCAATCTCAGTCTTGTCCATCAATCCATCAATCACCCATAGATGTCTATCTTCTCATTCTTCAATGCCAGACGTTGGTGGTTGTGTTTTTCTCATACTCTTGTTCTTGTTCTGATGTCAGCTTTTTTCTACCGTCTCAGTTCCCATTTTTAAGTTTAATCAATCCTAACTCTTAACAACTTGCTTGGTTTGCCCAACTTTTTCCCGGTTTCAAGCCATTAATAAGTCAAAAGTGATCTTCAAATGTTGGCATAGCAATGACCGGAAGCTAGAGGCAAACAAGTATCCACAATCACTAACTATATTCTCAGGATGACCATTTTTTGAAAATACAAATTCCACAAATAAATGAGCTAAGCCTTCCAAAGACGCGTTCACATTACTGCAAATGAATAAAGCCATCTTTGAGAAGCAATCTACTAATACTAAAATATCATCATAAACACTAGAAATAGGTCATTGAGAAATAATATACATTGAAAACAAGTGCCAAGTTATAGGCAGGATTTGAAGTGACTGGAGCAGCCCATACTTCCAATGTTTTGAGGACTTGTTACAATTGTAATCATAGCAACTGCTAACAGAGTCTTTTACTTCCTTGGTCATAACAGGCCAATAGAAGTCTTGTGCAATCAATTTTTAGGTTTGATCCTTCCCATGATGAATAGCAATCAGAGAATCATTCCAAGACTCAAACATATCAAACTCAATGCAAGGGTTATGAGGTACCACTATAGGGTCTTTATAAACTAAGTAATCATTTATTTCAATACTATAGTCACTATCTAATAATTTTGCATTCTTGAAAAGTTTTTTACACTTGGGTCCATCAAGTTGATCTTTTCAAAGTTCAGAAGCCATGTATCAAAGGTGAGTGATTAGCTTACTGAGTTGGGCAGACTGGGTTGAGAAGAGTATGCTAAAATTTTCAGGATTGTTGTTGGCAAAGGTGCTCCCCCCCCCTGGGTAAACTTTGTCCCAAAGTGATGAAGCACTGGGGACTGCCACTTTTTTCCTGGGGAAGTATGTAATCTTAAAGTTAAACTTGGAGAGTTATTGGGCCCATTTTGCCTGTCTGCTTGTAAGTACTTTTGAGCTCATGAAATACTTGAGAGAATTTTGATCATTTAATACCTCAAAGGTTTCAATAAGACTCAAAGCGTATGAAAATCATTTCTTCAAGCAATAAACAATTTTCAGAATTTCCTTCTAATGAATGTTTTAATTAAGCTCTGCAGCAAGGAATATGCAAGACTCAAATTCTACTGGGATGAAATAGAGAGGAAGAGGAAGAAAACTGCAAGATTACATGTGCAATTGCATATTCACTTGCATCAGTTTCCAGAATAGGGCAAGCTAGCTTGTTGAAGTGAGTGTTGATGTTCTGAATTCACCAATCTCTTATTTTCCTTATCACTCATCCAAACTCTCATATTTGTTTTATTGTTGTTCATGTCTGCTTTCTTTTTCTTGTCTGTTGTATTTTCTGCCCACGTTCACTTGCAAAAGCGCACTCTTTCTCTTTGCTTGCTCCACATAAATTCAACTAGGCACACACCGCCTCCGCGCTGTTGATCCTTGAGGCCTCCTAGAATCCATTGACAAAGACCGCTTGAGATCTTCAGCAAGAGGTGAACAATCAAATCAACATTTTTTGTTCAATCCAATCAATCAATCAAGACCAATTGCTCTGCTCTGCCAAACAACTGCAATCAATCCCTCAAGATCAAGATTTTCAAACAATCAATCTTCAAGCTCACCATTTTTTAACTCATTCTACCCAAAAACTAGCAGCCCTTTGAATCACTGTGAGACATTCACCTGACAACTTGTCAATCAGTGCAGGAACTTACTTTCACCTTTCCAGTTCTCCAATCAATCTATTCACCCAAACTGGCTCTTTTATCTCTTGCTTGGCTGTTTCTGATCAATTCTCATTCCTTCTAATTCCTCTGCATAAGACTTGTTTGCCCATCCAGCTTGTCCTCCGTTTGTTGGTTGCAATCTTTCTCACTTTTCCATTCCATGTTGCTTGTTCAAACTCATCCTTACACTTTCTCATATTTGTCAAAATCACATTTTGGTCTTGGTGTCCAACCTAAGTTTTCACAGTGAGAAAGTATTGGAGAAGTGGTGAAGGCTTTCTTGAGAGCTTCAGAATCCAAAGCAGCCTGTTTGGTAAAAACAAAATGAGTGTCTTTCTGAAGAAGCTTGGTAATATTCATGGTTTTATTGGCGTGATGATCAATAAACCTCCTGTAAAAATGACTGAAACCAAGAAAAAATTGAAGTTATTTGACTGAATAAGGTGTGAGCCAGTCCATTATGTGCTGAATTTTGGCTGGTTCCATCAATAGTCCTTGCTGGGAGACTATGACACCTATAAACTGAAGAGAATGAGTATAAGATTTGCTCTTAGAGGCTTTTGAAAACACATTATTCTTTCAAAGTTGCTTCAGCACCTCTTGCACATGTGCAATGTGATCTTTGAGATTTCTTGAGTTGACTAGTATATGATACAGATACACCAAAAGGTATTTCTCTACAAGGTCAGAAAAAATGTCATTGAAAAAATGTTGAAAAGTGGAAGGAGCATTGCAGAGGCCAAAAGGCATGAGGGTTCACTCATAACTGCCAAAAAGTGTTCTCATAGCTGTCAAATAATCATGACCTTTTGCAATTCAAATTAGGTTGTAGGCGCCTAAAAGGTCTTAATTTGAGAAATAAGCAGCTCCATGGAAGAGAGTGAGGAGGTGGGACATAGGCAGTACTGGGTAGGCATTTTTCCAGTTTACCTGGTTCAGTTTCCTTTAGTCAATGCAAAGGAAAAGGCCGCCATCTTTCTTTGGTAAAAAAGGAAAGGCAAGCCATTACTCAAATCACTTGGTTGAATAAATCCTTTTGAAAAATCTTCTGCAATGTGTTCTTGAAGCGCAACTGATCCTTTCTTTGAGAGCAAGTAGACTGGTGCAGGTGCCAGAGGTTGGCCAGTAATTTTGGTCCTGTGCTCATGAGAATGGGAAGGAGGAATTTCATCTGAATTTACAGCTCAGAAGACGTCAGAGAATTCATGTTGAACCAAAGGTAAGGACTCTCTAATCATTTCTAAATCTTCAATCATGTCATCTTTGAGCACCAGATTTGAAGTGCTTGCACAATGAAAGAGGATTAAGGAGCCCAAAATACACCATTTGGTAGTTGCCTTTTTCTCTTCAAAGAAACAAGGAAGAGGTAATTCAGAAAAATAAGCAAAAACGCCTAAATCTGAAGAGGGAACTTGGGAATGGAAGTCAGGATATTGCAAATCTTCTGGCTGAAAGTTTTCATTCAATTCTGTTATTATTTTTGCCTGGAACACCCGCATCTTTGTGATCCTGTCTTAGCTATCCCAACTGGAAACACTCCAGCTTCAAAATAAGATTACAAATTATCCATTTTCTTTCATTCCGACTCACTGTCCCTTCTAAGATTTTTGAGTTGAAACCTGAAGTTGAGGACGTGTCTTATGTTGCCAAGAGAAGGGCGGATCCCAGGAGTCAGGGATGGAGCACTCTGGTTCAAGGTAAGGGAGAATAGATTGTTTCATTCACTTGAGGTCCAGCTGACTTAAATAAGCTTAGTACACATTGGCCAACATGTGGTTGAATAAGTAGATGAAAATGAATGAGAAATATTCACTATTGGACCATCAGAGACCGCACAATTTGGAGGACCACAACATAGGTTGCACTCAAGATTCAGGCAATGATATCAGTAGATAACAATTCTAACACACCCCCTTGACTGAAGGTTGAGGGAATTGAAACAAAATAATAAATTAAAAATTTTCTGACTCTTGCATGTCTATTAAATCCAACAATAATACCTGGTATGAAGAGATATATGAACACTACAATAAGGGCATATTACATTAGGAAGCAAGGAAATCTTGTGATTTTTGAACTACAATTGAAACTAAAATAGAGCCTATTACATCAACAAGTAACAAAATAATCCCTATCTTGATTTTTGAACCCGGGTTTATTCAGAACAAAAATTACTTAAAAGATTTTTCTCAAAATGGAGCAGTAACAATGGAAGACTAGTAAGTTGACCAGCTAATAAAACGTGAAACTTGATGTAGCGCATGAACTGGCAAAAGGCAGCTGTATTGCAATAGCTAGGTTGAAACAATTTCAGAATCAAGAGCTGGAAAAATCAAAAAAGTGCAAGGTCAAAACTTGAAGATGGAGCAAACTGAGTTTGCAACAGCCATGCTGAGAGCGGGATTGATTGAATAGGTGCAGGTTTGCTAGTTTTTCAGTTGAGCCAAGTCACTTGAGTAGATAGGAGCGACTCAACAAGCAGGCGTAAGTGATAGAAGTTAAGGCAATGGACCAAACAACATAAATTCAGTGAAGATGATGGAGAAATAGGGCGAGATTTGAGATGACCAAGAGCAAGGTTTCAAAGATAACACAAAATGGCAAAAGAGAAGAATAGATGTAAAGATATAAAAGAGAATTTGAATGAAGATGGAGAACAAGGTTGGTAGAGTTATTGGGAAGGCAAGAAAAGCCAAGTTTCATAAATATGAGATGAGAAACAATTTTTAGAAGGTATAGAAGTGAGCCTTGTCCTTCTTTTTTAAATTAGAACGCAAGATATGTGAAAGGTTAAATATACTGAGAAACCTGAACCAGACTGGTTTCAATGGATTGCAAATGTAATGAGCAAACAAGAAGAATAATCTTGATAGAAAATCAGAAAGGATAAAAATACCAAGGCGGAGGTGAGTTCTGTAGGCAGCACAATGGCCAATGAATTTTGAACAAAACCAAGCAGACTGATGCTGATAAGAAGAAAGGAAAGAATAAATAAAGCAACCATTATAGAGAAGTTTGTGAAGGGACAGATTTATGAAGCTCTGATGCTATAACTCTTAACTCTTGAACATCCAGTAACCAATCCAACCTGGTAGGGATTCAATCTGGAGAAGAAGGTTTGGGTTCCAGATAAGCCTTGATGTGGATTTGAAGATTGTTAGAATACCTACAAGTAATCCGGAAAAGAGGTGATCAAGTTCTTGATGAGTTGAAGAAGTTGAGGAGATTTGGAAAGCGCCTTGTATGTTGTAGTTAGAGATTGAGGTTGTGGAAAGTAGGCTTAGTAGGAGACGCAGCAAGAATGTAGAGACTACTCAATCAAGTTTGGGGTTCAAGTACGGTGGGAAAAAGATAAATGACAAATGGATACTTAGAAGGAAAAAGAGACAGGGCAAGATAGACAGAGAAATCAACAAGATAGACAGAGAAATCAACACGCCCACTCAACTCTACATCAAGAGAAGTTAAGGATTGACAAACTCAGCCAGCCATTTTACAGAGGCATTGCTAGAAGCCTTGGTTAAGGCGTCTGCAAGCATATCTTGACAGATGATCAGAAGATTTACAACAATTCCTTTGTTTGAGTCGTTGCGCAAGCTTTTTAAATTTATATCAATGTGTTTAGAATGAGATTTTGTGTTGAGCTTTTTTAGTTTATTGTCCAGACCTTTGTTGTCAATGAGATGAACGGGAGGATTTAAAGGCTTGCGCCATAGTTCACTCAATCAGTGATGGAGCCACTTCCCTTCAAGATGGCTTTCAGAAAGAGAATTACACTCTGCTTCAGTCAAGGAATGATCAATGCAAAGTTGCCTGTGACTCATCCAATAAATAGGGCTTCCCTTGAAACAACATAAGAAACCCAATTGGGAGAGATGAGTGTCAGGATTGTCCCCCCAGGTGGCATTGCTATAGATTGTCAGATGTTGAGCGTCAGACTTGCTTCTTATCAAAAGTTTGAAGTTGATTGTATTCAGTAAGTATTGCCAAACATGTATAACTTCTTTCCAGTGAGTTATACCTGGTTGTTCTGAAAATCAAGCTAAGCTAGACACAGCAAAACTGATGTCAGGCCTGGCAAGATTGGCAATGAAATTGAGCCGTCGGATGGGAGAGCAATAGTTGACATTGATTTCCTTGAACTTTCTAATTTCTTCTTCAGAGGCCACTAGGAGATGGAGTCCCGGAGTACAGGGGTTATTTAATGGTTTGACATTGGTTAGGTTAAGTTCTTCAAGGCCCTTTTTAATGTGATTGGGAAGTGATAGACTGATGAAGTTCTTCCCCTGATCCACTTTCATTCCCAGGAGAGTGTCAACCTTGTTTTCAGATGAATCCTTGAATTTTTTCAAGAAGGCAGCTTTAAAAAGTTCAACATTACCGACTACAACCAGGTCATCCACGTGGAAAAATAGGCTGGTGCAAGAGTCTCCATTTAGATATAGACAGGGATCAGAGTTGCTTTCTCTGAAGCCTTCACTCTTGATCCAGTTGACCAGGGTTTTATACCAATTGAGGGGAGCCTGTTTTAGGCCATACAGGGATTTTTTATTTTGAGATATTTACATGTTCTTTTTGATCCAACTGGTGTTTTGAGGTAAACATTTTTGTCAAGTGGAGTGTGCAGGAAGGCCCCCTTGACATTAAATTGAAGAATGGGGAGATCTTTGTCAATTGAGTAGGCCAGCAGAGCTCAAAGTGAGGCTATTTTACCAGTGGGTGCAAAGGTGTCTAAGCAGTCAATGCCATATCTTTGGTTGAAACCCTGGACACAAACTCTGGACTTGAGCGTAACAGCACCTGTGTGTAGGTCTTCTTTGCGCCAAAACGTCCAGGTAGTATCCAGAGGGTTGGTGACCTCAGAGTCTTTGGCATCTTCCCAAAATTCAAGGTGTTCCGCAGTGTTGAGCTCTTTTTCAATGGACGGGATCCACTCCAGAAATTTGAGGGCCTTGTGAATGTTTGAGGGGATCTTGTTGGACTTGAAGTAACCATATCTGACAGGAGGTTTTATCAATCTACAATCCCTTAGATTAGGTAGCAGAGAGGTTTTTATTGACTGAGCGGTCTCATTAGAGTCGGAATCTGATCCAGAGGAAGAAGTTGAGTTGGAGATAGCTGGTTTTTGGTGTTTGGTGTTAATTGAGTCCTCAGAGATTGAGGCCCTTTCAATGGGTTCAGCTGTGGCGGAGTTGGCAGGAGAGAGCTCTAAGTCACTAGGAATTTCTGGAGGCAAGGCCTTGGAATTCAGAAACTCTAAGTGCTTGGTATTTACTATCTTACCTGACTTTGAGATCAGTTTATAGGATAAAAAACTGGGGTTGTAACCAATTAGGATGCCTTTGGACCCTTTTTCAGACAGTTTGGAGGGAATTTTGTTAAATATTTCTTTGCTCTCTTCATCTCAACTCTTATTCTTTTTATTTCTCTTTCTTTTACTTTCAATTTCTTTTACTTTCAACTTTTTCTTCTTTATTTTCTTTCTGCCTTGTGTGTTCTTTTCTTCATTCTTATTTCTGTTTTCTTTTCTTTATGTTTACAACTTCTTCATCCTCTAACTGTCCGGTACTCAGATTCTTTCATCTCCTCCTATCACTCATCTGTCACCATTCACTTTCATGCGCGCACTTTCACGCGCGTACTCTTGAACTCATAACCTAACCTCTGTACAAGGGGAGATCTGATGGGAGGAAGCTCTAACCAATAACTCGACCACCTTCTTGGAACTCAACGAATCCTCTTAATCAACACTCTGCGAATCTCGAAGTCTTCTATTCTTAATCACCAATCTTCTTCATTATCTCTCATCTATCTTTCTTTCATCTATCTCTTCTTTTTCTTCATTTACTCTTTTCTTCCAATCTCTTGATCTCAACCTCAAATCTCACCACCAGGATCATCTTATCTCAAGTGTGTCTGTCATGGCTGGTTTTCTAAAAACTCTCTAACTTCAGATCTAACTTGAAGCCAATCTCTTATTAGCACGCTAGCTCCTCAACCGCCAACACCATTACTCTTCTCTTCTTTCCAATGATTTCCTTCTTTCCTTCTTAAATTCATCCGCTTGATGTTGGTATTTTACAAATATTCTTTTTCTTCTTTAAGACTCTTCTTTTCCTATTTTTATTCTCTTACTGATAACCTGCTCCTGCAGCCCTTTGTTCTTACATCTCTTTGAAATCAAACACAGAAATTTGTCAAATTTTAGTGTTGCTAAGTAGGTAGATTGCTCTTGAACCAAGAAGTTTGAGATAATTGGATGGAATGTTGGTCTTCTGCAGTAGCTTCCATGGACTTTCTTCACCTTTATTTTCAGGCATTTGGTTCAAGGCAAAGCAGCAGCTTTGGATGACTACATGCCAGTAGTTTTTCAGAATGAGAGATTCACTGAAAGTGGCTCTAAGGGACTCCATGATAGTCCTGTTTGCACTTTTGGATTTCCCATTATGCTGAGTATGGTAGGGTTCACTGATCAGATGGAGGATTGATTTTGATTTGAAATATGCGGATAAGGCGTTGTTGACAAATTCACCGCCTCCGTCAGTGACAATTTCAATAGGATAGTGGCCTTGTTTCTTGGCTTCATTGTCAATCATGAACATGATCGTGGCTGCAGTCGCGTCCTTTGATGGTAAGGGGAAACTGAACAAGTAATTAGAGAAGTTGTCTACTACCGTAAGGGTATATCTCATTCCTCCTTTGCTCATAGGATTTAGAGGACCCATCAGGTCGAGATGCAGTCTTTCAAAAGCTCGTTTGGCAGGCATCTGTTTGAAGCAGAACAGAGTTCTTGGAATCTTAGATTTCTTGCAGGCCACACATTTGAATTTGTCCTTGGCCTCTTGTTCAAGACTATGGCTTAGATGTTTTTCAATCCTATACAGACCGGCATGACTGAGCTTAGTATGAAGCTTGTGCAGTTCAGTTTGGTTTAAGCAGCAGCTTTTGTTGCTGAGAGGAGGCATGTGATTGAGGACCAATAGGTTGTTCTGAATAGATCTGTCTAGAATTGTTTTCCCATTGAATTTGACCAAAAACATAGCAATAGTAGGATTGGTGTTTACAGACAGAATACGCCCTTTCTTCAGTAGGTCTCCGATGGATATAAGGTTGAACCTAGCCTCAGGAACCCAAGAAGTGTCTGTGAGAGAGATGGTACAATTCTTGACTGAGAGGTTGGCGGTACCTAATCCCATGATAGTCAAATCTCTACCCTTCTTACCAGTCTTGATTGTGTCAAGATCGGATTGGAATATCAGATTGCTGAAGAGACTCTTATCTTTGAAAATGTGGATTGAGCAGCCACTATCCAGTATGAAAAAATTGCTTCCAGGTTGACAATTGTGGTTGAGAGCGCAGAACAATGAAATAAAGTGAGCTTCATCTTTCTTTTAAGTATTGCGTCTGGCTTTATTCAGTGGGTGTTCTTGATGGAGATCAGGGAATTCAACCCAAAAAGAGGAAGGAGGATGAGATTTGACCAAAGGATTGTGTTTCCCATTTTTGCAACAAGGAGTATTTGGATCTCAATGGTTTTGATGGTACAAGAGGGTGGAGGTACCAGAGGTCTCATGATTTTTTGATTTTACTTCATTTCAATGTTGAGCCAGGTGGTTGAGAACCAGAGTGACAGTGAGATTGGCGCCAGAGTGCATTATTTGAGAGTAAATGGATTTGAGCGAGTCAGGAAGCTTAAAAAGTATTAGGTAACTGAGGATATTGGAGAGCCATTCAATGCCAACTTCATTGAGTTTACCCAAGTGTTGCTTAACAGACGTGACAAATCCATCAATGTTGTTTTGGTCAAATCCAAGGTACAAAAAATTGAAGAACATGCAAGCCCTGTTGGCTGCCTGGCTGGAGGCAAAGTGATTTTTTGCAGCCATCCAGATGAGTTTAGATGAATCTTTGTTATTGGAAGTGATGATGTCAGTGTGGATAGCTTGATCAAGCTTGGACATCAAGTAGCCAGCCATTTCATCATCTTCAGGAATCTCCTCATGAGGGTTATCAGAATTGATGAGATGAAGAATGCCGCGCATTTTGAACAACCTTTCCATTTCCTTTTTCCAGACTGAGTAATTGAGATCAGTGAGTAAAGAAGTTGATTCCATGAGGGATTGAAGAGCTAACGCCTTAAAGTTGCTTTCTCCGCCTGGTCCAGGTGTTTCAGAGGGTGGTGCCATGATGGTTGAGCTTTTTGAGTTCCGTCTTTTAACCATGTGAAAGGTTAAGTAGACTGAGAAACCTGAACTAGACTGGTTTCAATAGATTGCAAAAGTAATGAGCAAACAAGAAGAATAATATTGATAGAACATCAGAGAGGAAAAACCAACACGGAGGTGAGTTCTGTAGGCAGCACAATGGCCAATGAGGTTTGAACAGAACCAAGAAGACTGATGCTGATGAGAAGAAAGGAAAGAATAAATAAAGCAACCATTATAGAGGAGTTTGTGAAGGGACAGATTTATGAAGCTCTGATGCTATAACTCTTAACTCTTGAACATCCAGTAACCAATCCAACCTGGTAGGGATTCAATCTGGAGCAGAAGGTTTGGGTTCCAGATAAGCCTTGATGTGGAGTTGAAGATTGCTAGAATACCTACAAGTAATCCGTACAAGAGGTGATCAAGTTCTTGATGAGTCAAAGAAGTTGAGGAGATTTGGATAGTGCCTTGTATGTTGTAGTTAGAGATTGAGGTTGTGGAGAGTAGGCTTAGTAGGAGACGCGGAAAGAATGTAGAGACTACCCAATCAAGTTTGGGGTTCAAGTACGGTGGGAAAAAGACAGATGACAAATGGATACTTAGCAGGAATAAGAGACAGGGCAAGATAGACAGAGAAATCAACAAGATAGACAGAGAAATCAACAAGATAGACAGAGAAATCAACAAGATAGACAGAGAAATCAACAAGATAGGCTTGGGCGCTTTCTCTGGGTATTTCACCCAACAGTGAAAACTTGAGAGTTGTATTTCAAATTAAGACCAGCGGAGTCTTAAGAGAAAGAAAACAAATTAGAATTGAGAAACACAAGGAAGATGATGAGATGGGATGAATTTATGAATCTTACTGTGGGACCCAAGATGAGAGCAAGGATTGACCAGAGGAGGAATGAAGCATGGAGAATAGATGAATCAAGGAGGCACAAGACAGGAGACTTGAAAGAAAATGTCAGAGTGGTTGTCAATGAGTAAAGTAAGGTACAATGTGCCTCACAGCTAAACAGGGAAAAAATGGTTTAGAGCCATTGATTGTACAAGGCCAGAATCAAGGATGGCAGCGCAAAAGATTGAGGTTTGTCAAGGGTTTCAGGAATTTGATGATGGATTACAATGAGTGAAGTTAGATATGGGGATCACGGAAAGTGTAAACAAGATGGAATGGGAGAGTGAGAGCCTGGCAGGAGGAGCAAGTGTTGAGCAGCGAAAGGAAGGAGATGGGGAGCTGGAGTTTGGAGTGGGGAGAAGTGGCTGAGTGGGAGTTGGAAAGGAGCAAAGGAAGCTGAGGATTCAAATTTGTGGGAATCAAGGACAAGAGAGGTAAGGAAGAGCTCTGATTTGGAGTTTTGAAACTGGGAAGTAATGATTTTATTTTGTGGGAAACAGCTATCAACTCAATACACCGCTGTGTTTAGTTGTGAGGCGCTAAAATAGTTGACGTCAAGTTTAGAACAGATGATTTGATTGCCGGTTTGGTTAGGGGATTGGCAAGCATTTGGTGAGAAGGGATTTGATTTGTGATTAGCCTTTTAGCGGCTTGTTGCTCTTGGAGCCACTTAATCTTAGTATTCACATGCTTGAGGGCGCTGTGGTGAGACCGAAAGTTAAGTAGGTCATTGAAGGCCTTGTTGTCTATGTTGAAGCAGTGAGACGGAGTGAGATGGGGGTTTAATTTGTGAAGGAGATTGTTGAGCCAAAGCGTTTCTTGGGCGGCCAAAACTAGTGCCTTTAGCTCACCTTTGGTGGATGAGAGCCAAACTGATGGTTGAAGCTTGCTGTTCCATCATAACAGACAGCTGTACAGAGGTGTGAAGTAGCCTGTATGACTTTGTTGTGTCACTGCATTGTTGCCGCCGTTGGAGTTGCTGAAACACTTGGTGTTGTACTTGAAGTTGGTTGACTTTAGTAAAAGGACTAGATTCTTGGAATGGTTGAGATAACGCCAGGCTTGCTTGGCCTCCAGCCATTGTTGAAGGCCAGGCTTGGTGTTGAATTGGGACAGAGTGGATACAGCGTTGGATAGGTTGGGACAAGTTCTGCTGACAATGAAATTGGGAAAGCCTGATGATGATTGAAAGTTGATGTTAAGTTTGAGGAATTAGCTGTACTCCTCATCAGATGCTGGTGATAAATGAACATTTGGCGTAATTGGAGTCTTTATTGGCTTGGATTTGAGTAGACCCAGTTCCTTCAAGGCGTATTCAATGTGTTTTGGCTGCAGTAGAGCAGGCCCGTGGGGAGTATTAATGAGATGATTGCCAAGAATTTTCTGGAGCGGCCCATCATGAGAAATGGAGAATTTGGACTTCAATAAAGTGCGGAATTCAGAGGATTTTCCAATAAAAATCAAGTTGTCAACGTAGACAAATACAAAAATGGAAAAATTTTCATTTCAGGGATTGGCGCTTGAGATGATGAATCCCTTGGATACTATCCAAGATTGCAACGTGTCAAACCAGCTCTTTGGCGCCTGCTTTAGACAATAAAGTGCCTTGTTTATGTTGAAGTAGGGAAAGGGTGAGGATTAGCAGTCAGGTTGTTCAATAAAGACATCTTTGTCAAGCGGAGCATGTAGGAAAGCGGACTTAATGTCCATTTGGGGAATTTCTAGGGATTGATGGATTGAGTAAACAAGGAGGAGGCAAAGCGTGAGAATGGAACCAGTGGAAGCGTAAGTCTCTCTGTATTCATAGAATTCTAACTGCTTGAATCCCTGTACACTGAGTCTGGATTTAAATAGAGATTACCCCCCGTCCGGTTGTTCCTTCAGGGGGTAAACCCAGAGGGTGGATAGAGCTTGCTTTCCATCAGGAAGGGTACCAAATCCTGCCCATACTTTCAGGAAGTCAATGCTGTCCAGTTCCACCTGCATGGGTTCCAACCATCTAGTTTGATCTGAGCTCTTCTTGACTTCTTTGTAGGATTTTGGAAAGGAGCACATTAAGAAACCATATCTTTGGGGACGTTGAAAGCTGGAGCAATATTGAAAGTTGTAGGATTCGCGTGGAGTGATAGAGTTGGAGACCTGCTGGTCTTCCAAGGTGTTTGGTTCTGAATTTGAGGATGCATTGTTTTCCAAAGGCTGGGGCAAGGATGGAATTGGAGCAGAGACAGAGGGATTTGAGGTGGAGGCAGGAGGAAGTGATTGAGGCGGGTTTGATTCAGGAATTTGTGAAGTTTGTGGAGTACGTGAGGAGAGAGTGTCATTAAGGGTTTCATCTTCCAGGAGGGAGTTAAAAGGGAAGTTCAAGGGAGATGAGGAGATGTTGTTGAATTTCATTTTTTCAAAAATTTTAACATGTTGACTGCAAATGATAGATCCAGTTTTGGGGCAATAGATCTTATAGGAGTTTAAATCCAGATTAAACCCCACCAGAATTCCCTAAATTCCTTTCTCACTGAGCTTGGAGGAATTCAAGTTTTTGTTCAGAGCAACAGTCTTGGAGCCCAATGTTTGGAACAGTTTTAATTTTTGATGTTTGTTGTGCCAGTGTTTGAAAGGGGAGGTTTTGAGTTTTATGGAAGGAATTGAGTTGAAGATTTGGCATGTACTGACCATAATCTCATCCCAAAGGGTCAGTGAGATGGACATGTTGATCATGGACCTCCTGGTTGCCTCAACTAGTGTTATGTTTCCTTGCTTGGTAACTGGGCTGTGTTGAGGAGTGTAGGCCTCTGAGGTAGTGTGTAAGATACCGTTGTCTTTTAGAAACAAGGTGAGTTGGGTGTTGACAAATTCACCCCCGTTATTGGAGTGAAATATCTTCAGCATCCTGTTGAGGCGGTTTGAGTGCAATTCTATAAAGTTGAAAACTTCAAAGGTGATGTCCAATTTGAGTTTGTTTGGGATACAGGTTTTATATTTGGAGAAGTTGTCCTTCAAGAGCAGGAAATAGCAATGTCCAGATCTAGATAAGGGATTTATTGGTCAACAAACGTCGGCATGGATAAATTTGAAGGGAAGAGAACTGGAGGGAATGTGATCCTTGAATGAAGATTGGTGGATTTTTCCTTTTGCACAAGAGATGCAGGCGTTGTGGTCACATTTAAGATTGGGGGAGGAGGTGGAAAGAAGCTTCACCTGATTTTGGTGGACATGACCGAATTGTTTGTGAATTGTTGAAATAGTTAGGAAGGTATGGCAATTGGAGAGATTTGGAATTGACTCCTGTATATAGAGAAGATTGTTACAAATGTATCCAGACATGATCATCTTTCCCTCAAAGAAGACTCCAAAACTTGTGGGATTGAGTCAAGACAGAATGCATCCCATCTGAACCAGCTGGCCAAGGGAGATCAGGTTCACAGCTAGATTGGGTACAAGCAAAGAGTTGTTCAGGGTGAGAGAGGCAGTTTCAGTGTGGATTTTTGCGTTTCCAGCTCCCTGAGACATTATTGAGGCACTGTGTTTTCCCATGTTCACCTCAGTATTATCATCCTGGAGCCAATCAAATTAGCAGGGATTGTTTTGTTATAATTATGGCCAGCAATTAGCTTAGGAAAATGAGAATTATTTAAAGCAAAAGAAATGCTGGACACCTGGTGTCAATAATTGCTAATGGTCTCTCACAATGGGAAATATGTTGGATGATATCAGTGATGAATTCAATTGGATGATGAATGAATGATGGAAAACAGCAGGGAGAAGAGCTCCTTAAGTAAAAAAGATTGGCCTCTTGTGAGCTCATGATACAACAAGCCAAAAGGCAAATTTTCCTCCCCAAAAGAGCTCTAAAGGCTTTACAGGCCTTGTTACTTGGTTTGGGCTAAATCATCCCGCATGGCATCAGTCGCTGTACCCTTACAACCAGCCTATTCCATTCATTTCTGGTGTTTCCACCGTAATGGGGCTGAACCAGCCCCTTAGCTGTTCAAACCCCCGGCCGGTTGTCTGTTACAACCGGCCCTGTTACATCAAATGCTGGCTGGTTGCCTCATGCAACCAGCCCCTGGCCATAAAAATGGCCAGGAGGGACCCAGGACACACCTGGGTCCGGTCTCAGAATCACATGGGGGGGATGTAACCAGCAGACATGCCGCCCCCCCCCCCCTCTTTCTCTCAAATCCCTGGAGGGGGCGGTCAAATCCCCCTACCAGGGGCCCTGGAGGTCAATACCCCCAGGGAGTTGTCAAGGTAAGTGGGCTGGGGGGTGGTCAAATCCCCTCCATTCTGTCGCCCCTCCCCCTTGGTAAAGGGGGGGGAGAGCGCCCCTTTTGATGGTGTAGGGGTGATCAAATCCCCGCCACCCCCGGTTGCCTTGCTGCAACCGGCGCAGCCATCCTCCTGGGGAGGGGTGATGAAATCCCCCTCACCCTGAACGGTTGCCCTCCTGCGGCCGATCACTGGCTGGTTCAACCCAGCCAGCCGTTTCCTTGCCTCTTGCAATGGCAAGCAAGGGGAGGGAGGGGAGCAGGGGCCAGCGGACCCTGCTCCTGCCATGCTGACCACCGGTTGAAACTGGCCGGGCCCGTGCGATGTCGCCCCGTGCGGGACCCCTTGGCTGCCGCAACAGCCCCGCAAGGGCCGTCTGGACCCACATGGGCCAAACCCAGGGAGGCGAGCGGCCCCAAGGGTGCCGCAACAAGGGCAGCAGCCCCAAGGGGGCTGCAACAAGGGCAGCAGCCCCAAGGGGGCTGCAACAAGGGCAGCAGCCCCAAGGGGGCTGCAACAAGGGCAGCAGCCCCAAGGGGGCTGCAAAAAGGGCAGCAGCCCCAAGGGGGCTGCAAAAAGGGCAGCAGCCCCAAGGGGGCTGCAACAAGGGCAGCAGCCCCAAGGGGGCTGCAACAAGGGCAGCAGCCCCAAGGGGGCTGCAACAAGGGCAGCAGCCCCAAGGGGGCTGCAACAAGGGCAGCAGCCCCAAGGGGGCTGCAACAAGGGCAGCAGCCCCAAGGGGGCTGCAACAAGGGCAGCAGCCCCAAGGGGGCTGCAACAAGGGCAGCAGCCCCAAGGGGGCTGCAACAAGGGCAGCAGCCCCAAGGGGGCTGCAACAAGGGCAGCAGCCCCAAGGGGGCTGCAACAAGGGCAGCAGCCCCAAATGGGCTGCGACACAGAAGGCAGCCCCAAGGGGGCCGCAACAAAGGCAGCAGCCCCAAGGGGGCCACAACAAGGGCAGCAGCCCCAAATGGGCTGCAACACAGAAGGCAGCCCCAATGGGCCGCCCAAAGCCTGGAAAGTGAGTTTAACATACTTTGGCGTACAAGCCCGTCTGGAAAAATATTTCCAAAATAAACCTTGGGCCCAATTATTCCCATACAAGCCCATCTGGCTGTATATGCCAATATACCCCACTGGGCCCAATAGGGCCTGTGTACCAATAGGCCTGTTTCACGCATTTTGAGCCCAGTTTCCCCAAATCCATTACATCCACACAGGCCCGTATGGTCCGTGTGTCTGTCCAATGGGCCGCAGAGGCCCAAATGTGCATCCCATTTGGATTAAACTTATACGTAGGACATGTGTAAGTGCATACTTTTTTTTAACATGTTTAATATATTGTTAGACGCGCCAGAATTGAGCAGGAGGGAGTAGCAATCCATTTGATGGAATTTGGCCATAGCAAAGGTGTAGGCCAGATTTGTGGAAGCTTTGGGATTGGGGTTGGTTTGTGGAGGGGTTGGGTTTGTGGGAGAGGAGTTGCTGTTTGGAATGAGTTGAGGGTACAGTGCGAAGCACTTATTTTTTGGGTGAAAGGCTTGGGGATTGTGCCAGTTGGGTTTTCATCTCAGAGGTTCCTGATTTGCAAGTAGGGCAGAGGCATAAGTGCTGGCAGCTATCTTGTTTTTCATTTGATTCAGATTTCTAAGGACCATGTCTCTGTTGATTTTGGTGTCTCCTAGTGAGTGTGTTATTGTTGTCTTCAGATGTTCAAGATGAGGAGGGAATTTATAAAGTATCAGGTATGCCACTACCTCTTTGTCCATCTTTATTCCAATTCCTGAGATTTGAAGCAGGCATGATTGCTTGTTGTTGATGAATTTCTCCAGGTTTTTGCGATCAAAGTCAAGATTAAAAAAGTTGAAGAATATTTGGTATTGGTTTGCGGTTTGTGAATGAGCGTAGAATTTGTTGATTGATTTCCACCATGCAATGCCATTGAATACATTGTCTCCCTTATGCAATTGATGTTGGTCTGATTATGTAGCTTAGCTAGAATATAGCCAGTGATCTCAAGGTTAACATCCAGGGGAAAATCCTTAGTCTTGCCTTCCTTCAGCCAGTGGGCTATGCCTTTGAGCAAAAAGATGGTATTTAACTTTGATTGCCATAGTGAGAAGTTTGATTCATGAAGATTGGGGATTGAATTGGTTAACCTTTTGAGAAGAGAGGAGTTGAAATCCGCTGATCCAGTTGAATCCATGGTGCTGTTTGCTTGGTCTTTTGTCTTTTTGGCTTTTAACCATGAAAACTTGAGATTTGTATTTCAAAGTAAGACCAGCGGAGTCTTAAGAGAAAGGAAACAAATGAGAATTGAGAAACACAAGGAAGATGATGAGATGGGATGAATTTATGAATCTTACTGTGGGACGCGAGATGAGAGATGATTAGAAGCAAGGATTGACCAGAGGAGGAATGAAGTATGGAGAATAGATGAATCAAGGATGCACAACACAGGAGACTTGAAAGAAAATTTCAGAGTGGTTGTCAATGAGGAAAGTAAGGGACAATTTTTCTCACAGGTAAACAGGAAAAAAATGGTTGAGAGCCATTGATTTTACAAGACTGGAATCAAGGATGTTGGCGGACAAGATTGAGGTTTGTTGAGGGTTTCAGGAATTTGACAACAGAGTACAATGAGAGAAGTTAGATATGGGGATCATGGAAAGTGGAAACAGGATGGAATGGGAGAGTGAGAGCCTGGCAGGAGGAGCAAGTGTTGAGGAGCAGAAGGAAGGAGATGAGGAGCTTGATTTTGAAGTGGGGATAATTGGCTGAGTTGTAGTTGGAGAGAAGGAGCAAAGGAAGCTGAGGATTCAAATTTTTGGGCATCCGGGACAAGAAAGGTAAGGAAGAGCTCTGATTTGGATTGTTGACACCTGGGAGGGATGATTTTATTTTGTGGGAGACGGCTATCAACTCAACAAAAAGTTCTTGGCAGGGTGACCGGCCTTGTTGCAGTGATAGCAGACCACCAAACAATTGTAAGGTGCAAGGTGAACTGGTTTGGAAGATTGAATGAGGGGGTTGATCTTAAATTTGGTTTAATCCTTCTTGAGTCTCTTCAGGATATAGTTGATGGTCTTGTTTTTTCATTCATCAGATTTCTTCAAGTAGTTGAACTCCAAGGGGAACTTTGACAAGGTGAGAATTATAGTCAATTCCTTGTCTAACCTCAGACCCACTAATTTCATCTTTTAAGTGGAGGCACGGATTACGGAGACAAATTTGTTAATGTTGCATTCAAATTCGATCTTTTTGAATTTATTAAAGGAAAGTGTTTTGTTGATGAACTTGTCAGGCATGTAGCAAGACATAATGAGATCCCAGAGGGCTATGCCATTGCGTTTTTCAGATGAAGGAAAGGAGACAGCTACGTAAGAAAGATTATCTTTGTTGAGATCGTCAAGGATAAGATTTTAGGCCTTCCGATTTATTATATCAAAGGATGTGGCAAAATTTTTATCAGAGTCATCAGAGGGTCGTACAAATTCTTTCAGGATCACATCAAGATAATCAATAGAGTCCAGTCTTCCTTCCATGGCTATTGACCAAGTATAATAATTTTCAATGTTCAGTAGTAGTTTTTGATTGATGGCGGAGGACATGATCAGAGGACAGTCCTTTGGCTTTTAACCGTGGAATATTTTTGAGTTGAAAGCTCCTGTTCCAAGATTAGGAGAAGATGGGGAGGTGTCTTAATTTTCCAAGAGGAGGGAGGATCCAAGGAGTCAGGGGATGGAGCACTCCGGTTCAAGGTAAGGGAGAATGGATTTTTTCATTCACTTGAGGTCTAGCTGACTTAAATAAGCTAAGTACAAAGCTTCCAACAAGTGGTTGAATATGTAGATGAAAATGAATGAGAAATATTCACTATTGGGCCATCAGAGACTGCACAATTTGCAGGACCACAACATAGGTTGCACTCAAGATTCAAGCAATGCTATCAGTAGATCAGAATTCTAATATCCCTGAAACCAGTGACCCTGGCTCATTCATCTCAACTTTGTCCCGTTCCTCATCCATCCTTCTTTGTGCCATTCCTCATCTATCCTTCTTTTTCCTGTTCCCCATCTATCCATTGTTGAAACATCCTTTATCCATCCCCAATATACCGTTATATTTCCATTCCTCATATGCTCAAGCTCATTTGCAAATTCCAAATAATCTCAACCTCCTTCCTCTTTTTATCCCATTCCAAATCTCACCCTTGACCATCAACTCATCATCATCCATCTGCTCAAATTGCTGTGAATCAAAAACTCAATTCCAATATCTCTAGTCCCCTCAACACCGATTAGCATATTATTCAACATTCATTTGATCAGATGTGAGAAACTGCCAAACTATCAACTTTCTTTTGTCTCAATCTCTGCTCTCATCATGCTCCATCTTCTCCAATCTCCCAATCAGTTTAGTCTCCTTTGTGTTTATTTTGCATCTCATTATCATTCCTCTGTCAAAGAAATTCCCAAGTAAGAATCGTTGTCACAACCATTTTTCATCAATTCCACTCTCACATATGTTGAATTTCCTTTTTGTTCTCAGTTCCATTGGTCTTAGTTTTAAAAAAAGCCAACTTTGATTGTTTCATATCTTCAACTTATCAAATTCAATGGAAGTTTCATTTAGACTGTTTAAATCCTGTTTGACAGAACTTTTAGTGTCCTGGGGTTGCAAGTTTCAAAGTTTAATTACTCCTTCTTGCCAATTCACATCTGGATTCCTTTATACTAGGAATTCAGCGCCTAGAATTGTGTTGTCCATTCTGGGGATATCCAAGACAAATAAATCCCATTCAAAGCTGTGGAAATTGGAAAATTCAAAGTTCCATTTTGCGTATTGGGAAACCCAATGAGATGGCTCAATTGCACTAATTGCTAAATCAATGGGAAACTTATCTATCTTGCAATTTGTAAGATTTTTGGAAATGGCAAAAGATGAAATTATAAAAGAAAAATTAGTGCTGGAATCAATTAAGACAGAATAAGGATTATTTTTGGAATTTAATAGGACAAATAGGGCAATATAACATGATTTTGAGCACAAAGGAAGAGACTGAGTGCGTCCAATAATACAAGGTAGCAAGGCTAACTTCAAAGTTAAAACTTATTATTAGGTGACTCAAAAAAAAGCAAGGAGATGGAGGTGTTCCAATGGAAGGAAAATAATGTCAAGCCCCTTTCAATGACTGGATTTAGCAAATGCAAGAATGTATGAAATTAAATAACTGAGGAGATAATCTTCAGGAAGGAAACAAAGACTTTATAATTTAATCCAAAAGTGACTAGATACAACCTGATTGATGGCCAGTCAGAGTTCAGAGGCAATGAGGCAATCAATGACATGAACATAATGAGAAATGAAATAACAGTACAGTTGTTTCCAAGGTTGTAGCACAGGTGAAAGACAATATAATCTGAGCTTACAAGGGCATAATGAATGAGAAAGGAAGAAATGAAATTTGAAGAAAGTGTAAATGCGAAGGTGTAGTTCATGCAGGATAAGGGGCTAGTATATTTGAAAACTTTACAGTTGATGTGGCTATCTAGGCATGGGTGCAAACTGGTGTGAGTGCATGACCAAGAATGGAAGTCCAAGGGCTGATGATACCCAGGGTAGAAGAGAAAAGCTTGAATGTATGGTTGACCAGTATAGAGTTCACTGCAAGATTTGCAAGTATATACTGATTCATTTTCCAAGATTGGAAGGTTGTTACGCAAGCCAGAGGTGGTAAGCGGAAGGCACCATTGATGTTGTGCTTTATTTGTGTCACGCTTATGGACTGAGGTAGATGGTACTGAGGAGAAGGATATGTCAAAGTGGAGAAGACAATAACCCTTAAGCTTTAAGTGTGACAGAAACCAAGGCCTTGGAAGCATTGACTTTGTTTAGGGGTAAATTGTTCCATCTTGGTGGGCCCCACTTGTACAACTTGGGTGCTTTGCAAAACTAAAACTCTGTGATCATGCCTTGGTGGTCTAGTCCATGGTTATTTTCAGTTATTACTATCCATCAGGTGTTTTTGGATTCTATAAAAAGTTTTTCCATACATTTTCAATGGTTTAATCCCCCCGCTTATGGGAGAAGAAGGTAGAAAATCCCTTGGGGGAGGCAAATCTGAAGCCTGCAGCAGAAAGGGTACTTAGCCAGGAGATATCCATAATCTCCCAATTCTTGCATCCCAGAGGGGTTCAAATTAGGATGATGAAAATTTGAGTTGGCGCACAGAAAGGTGGTAACATACCCAGAATTTTGCTCTTTTAGCCAATTTTCCAATACCAGCACAGCTGACCAGGACAGTTTTTTTAAAAAAATTGATCAGGCTGGTGGGTTAGGGCATTTTCCCATTCTCCATGGCTCAAGGAATTGTCAAAAAACCTCCAGAAAATTCAATCAAGAGGCTTGAATGGAGCATTTAAAATACCAAAAAGCCTTGTTTTGGGAAGCCTACTCAGTGGGGACATGCTTGAATGCTTGGAAAGCTCTCCACACATGCTGGGAAATGAAATCAAATTAAAAGGGGTTAATCCACATTTTTTGCAGTGTCAGGCTTTCGAATTCCAGGGCTGCATTCAGATAATAGTGAGTCACTTGTTTTTAGATATGAAAGTTAAGTTGAAAAATGTAAAAGAAACTTTGGTCAGGGAGGGGATAAAGGTTCACTTTAGCTTTCCAATCTAAGGCATTAATTTTCAGATTGGGATCCCAGGAGGGTAAGATGTGGAACTGAGGTGTGGATGAAGGGGGTGTGTAGTATTCATTAGGGCGTATCAGAGTTAAAATTCTCAAAAAATTGAATGGCTGATTTTAGGAATATTGATTTTTTTTCAATTTTTTTTTTCAGTTAGAACGTTTGATTGATTGTTTATTTTGATAAAAAAATACTTTTTAAAAAAGTGATATTTTTCCTGAAATAAGCTTTTTAAATTCTTCAAAATTTCAAATCTGACACGCCCTATTTAATGGATTAAGGTGTTCTGAAATGATCATGGGAGGGGAAATTCATCAAGAAATTGCTTCTTGTATGGGAATGCAATTTTAAAATGATTTTTATCAGTATCCAACACAACTGGAGTCTTCCTTTCCATTCCTTCCTTTCAACTAACACACAAAGTCAAATCACATGTCCCCTTGGGGAATTCATTAGTGGAATGCTTTCTGTTGCATTTGGCACATCTGAAGGAATGAAAGGGTACTAACATAACCCATAAACTAAATACAACTTCCAAAAAAACAGAAATCAACCAAAAAATCTAAGAATGTTCATTTTTTGGTTAAATAAAACAAATAAATAAAAAAAAAACAAAGAAAACTGGTACTATCCAACAGACTAGCCCTCAAGTAAAAAGACCCAAAAGAAAAGTAACTGGATTAGCCCTAAACTAAAAGCACCAAAAAAACACAAGTAACTTGACAAGCCCTAAAGTAAAAATACCAAAAAAACACAAGTAACTTTACAAGCCCTAAATTAAAAACACCAAAAAAATACAAGTTAGTTGACAAGCCCTAAAGTAAGTTCAACTTGACTAGCCCTAAAGTAAAAAGGCCCAAAAATTAAAGAAGGAGATAAAGGAATGTGGTTATGCTACAATTGGCGGGATTGGAATCATTTCTCCCTCAAGTACTAATAGAACCCAGTGGGTATTGTTTACAAAGGAAATGAACATTGGATCTGATTGATCAGTAACACCATTTTTCATTGGAGTATAAGTATCACATGACTCCAATGAAATGAAACATATAGGTCTGGAATATGTGTCTGCTTTGATTTGACCCATATCTAATTTAGCCAGCCATTTTGAGGAGGGAATCTTTTCATTCATGTCTTTAAAATCAAGTCTTTGATTAATATTTTCAGACTCCTTTGCACCACCAAACATCTTCATGTAGCATGCTTTATGTTTCTCTAATGTTTCAATCATTTCCTTCCTAAATTTTAACACACCATTTTCTTCATAACCAAGAGATTTAGCAATGAATCTAAATCCGCAATTCCCATCTCCAATCCAATCCCAAACCTCACCCAAGAACTTATGGAATTTCTTGGGTATTTGATTGAGGTATTTCACGTTTGGTTCCTATCATGAAAACTAACTAAGTATCGATTTCTTTAATCAGATCAATTAAATGAATACTCACCAAAGATGAGCTTCTGGTTGAGCTTTTCTGCACGTTATCTTCTTCTGAAGAGGATTCTGATTCCAAATTAAGTGATCCCAATTCACTTTCAGTCTCTTCCTCTGAACCAGGAAATTAAGATTCAGATTCCACCAACTTTGACTAACAATTCATCATTAGTTGGTAACTAAGTTCATTAAACCAAAAAAATGAACATATCCAAAAATGAAAGACTTACAATATTTTGTCTTTTTTTGTTTGGAGCCCTTCTAGTCCTTTTTTCCCCATTCAGTTGTTTTTCAACATGCTCAAACCAACATGGTTCTTGCTGCGTATCTGTCAATTTTGGCCTACCCCTACTTTATCATAAGACTTTAGGTTCAAGTCCTGGCTTCAATTGATAGTTAGTAATCTTCTGAATGATATACTTCAATAGGCTTCTTTGCTCATGATCTGGAGATTCCCAGATCATTGCATTCACTTTTTCATTTAACTGAGGAATACTTAGCATTTCTTTGACATTGTACTGGAAAAATCCAAAAGGATCAACCATTAGTGAATTAGGATTCATTAATCAAAAAGCATCAATCACATAGTGATTCAAACAATCCAATTTAAGCCAACTTACAGAACTAGAACTGCAAGGTTCATAGTCCAACCTTCACTGAGGATGAACATCTTTGGGTACAACAGATCCTCTAAATGCTAGAAAGTCACCTATTTGGTGGGAACAGGGCAAATCTTTAATGTTGGAATATGACTGGGTGCACACTTAGCCATCATTATCACGTTTGAATTTCCCAAATTTTTCCTTAATAAGATGAATTGCCTCTAAATAAAACATGTAACCCAATGGTAACAGTTCAAGTGGAAGAACTGTCCCTAACTTCATTCAAGAGTTATAAAGTGACGCATGAACCAATTTAATTTGATTTTAAACTGTTCCGTCAAGGCTTTTCCAAACATCCAATAGGTTTAACAAAGAGTTTGCAAGGAATCATTTGAGAGTTTCATTGGCCCCTTCAACCAGAGATGTTGTTTTGTTTACAAAATCACGGTTTATACAAGTCCACATGGTTAAAAACGTGTTTTTAATAGGGGAAATTTTGTTTTCCATATACTTGAGCACATCCTCACAGTCTTTAAAGAAACACTATACAAGCCAAAAGGTCCGAAACCAAACCTAGGAAGAATAAGAAGCAGTGATTTGGACCTACTCTCAGTTCTGCATCATTGACCTCTGCCTCCTCCTTGGTCTTGCAGGCCCCATACTTTTCCCACGGAGTCATAAATTTTTTCCATCCTTCAACGTCATTAGCAAAGTGCACTGTATAGTTTTCATGTATTTTTTTTAGACAAGTTCCAAGTGCAACATTGTCTTGATGGCTCAGGGAAACTAGATTCAATAGCACAAATCAGAGATTTTTCATGGTCTGTCACAAAGACTTTTGGAAGTCTCTCAGGATCATAAGTCAACTCCTTTAATGCATTGACAGACCAACTTTAGAACTCAAACTTTTCTTTTTTTATAAAAACAAGAGCTTTTGTTAAAGTTTTGCAATTGGCTTTCATTCCTACAACATGCAATAGTGGGGTTTTGTACTTATTTTTCTTATAAGTACAATCCAGAATAGCAATATGATGGAATTTTTTTGAAAGCTTTACTGCCTCAGGATGTGCTAAGTTCAGGGACTCCAAGTGGCCCTCTTCACTGAACTTTGACCGTTGAATCCAACTTTTTTATTCAAGCTGTTCATAGAAAATCCCCATAACACTTTCCCCTTTAGTTCTGCAGGCGTTACCTTCCGCTTAGTGTTATAGATTGTTTGGTAATCAACAAAATCCCGCCCATCAATCTTGCTCAATTTTCTCTGAAGGTGTCAAGTATTCAGCCCATTTTTCATGCCTTGCTTAATTGAATGCAAGGCTTTCCCAGAGATTTTCCTCAGTTGAGGTTGCAAAGAGGGATTTTCAGATGGTTGATGGTTGTTTTGCGTTTCTTTAAAGGAGATTTTCCACAAGGGGTTTGCCTTGGTGCAACTTGCATGGATTATAAACTTGCACCCAACCTTCCTTGTGTGAGGTTGTCTAGACCGCTTGTTAAGAAGTTTTCCTGAATAGGAACCATTTCTATCACAGGCTAAATCCACATATTGGTCACGCTTTGAGTTGAAAACTGTTAAAGCATACCATGCTTCATTTCCCATGTTTGACAATATTTTTGTGCCTCTTCCCTAGTAGGAAAAGCTCTCACAGGAGGTGGTTCAAGTGGGTCTGACATAGTTACATATTTATATTGATGGCATTCACTCCATCAGTTTCAATCAAATTAAATACAGCAAAGACCAGTGACATAAAATGTTACTCACAACCAGAGGTCAAATCCCACTGTGAAACATTTTGTTACTCAATTGTCACTCTTGATGATGATGCAATTGCGGCTTCCAAATTCTCATTACCCAAATACTCTTTTTCTTTTTCCAAAGCTTTGTTGATGGCACTATCAATGTAGACCTTCCACGCAGCCATGTCAGAAGAAGGAGGGCTTGCCACTGTTCCCATGCAAAAAAAATGCAATGGTATACTTCAGTATTCAATCCAAATTTCAATTGAACAAACAAAATTTGCTCACTTTTTATTTCAAAAAGACTAGTTTGCAGATTTTTATATGATTTCAATTTTCACTTTAATTTCACTTTTGTTTCACTTCAAAGTTTCTTTGAGATTTCTAGGTGTGGAACAACAGTCTTACAAAGTATGCATTGATCCCAAATTTGGGTTGAAAAAACACAAGTGTGGTCCAGGGGGTTGTGCACCCCCAAACATGGCTTCTAAGCAACCCCCCCGGGGTTTGGGTGTTTTATAAACAGCCCTTTTCAGTCGCCTTTGGGCCCCCATGGCTCCTTTGAGCCCTGTAGGGCCCTACCTGGCTACCACAGGGCTGGAGCCATTAATTTAACATCAACCAAAAAAAAAAACATCACCATTTCATGCACCAAAGGTGAACTCAACTCACTAGCCAACTGTCACCAAGAAAGCCTATGGTTTCTGAATTTTTTAATGAACTGTGGACCATTTATCCTCTCATACCTCTCTTCAAAATCACCAAAGAAAAATCAGGAATTTTGGATCAAATTCAAAAGCCAAGCATCTAGACTTAAAAATCAAATATCTCAGAGATCTGCAAAAAAACAAGAAAGTTGATATCAATTTGATTCCTTCAGAAGAAATTATTGCCAACACCCTCACCAGAGCCCAAAAATCAAAATCCTTTATCAGACTCAACATTAGGCTCTTCATGTCAAGGCACAGCTGGCATTAAGACTCCAAAAAAACACTTAGAAATCAATGTTTGAGCCAGCTTTCTCTCTCCCAATTGGGACAAACCGCAAGTATTTTCTTCTGTGTGACCAAATAGGCTCAGATTTATCCCCATTTGGATAAATTGCTTTAGTTTCTTCTGAAATCATGTCTCACATTTTCCTGCCATTGCTGAACCACAACTGCCCCACATTCAAAAGACCAATTGCGGACAAAACCCAGAGCCAAGACATTGAGCAAGGGCCCTGGATAAAGAAAAAAAAACTTGACCAAATAATTTCCAGAAAAGGCAACCAACAGACAAACCCGTCAAGAAGTAGAACTTCATTCAACTACCACCAATAGCTCTCATAACTGCCATTGACAAGGATTCCCAAGGGGTAGACCATGGGATATAGAAAGACCCAAAAGGAAGACCAAGATAGATAGAAAGACAGAACTCAGACCTTCTGTTTGGAATTCTCTTCTGATACCTGGGATTAACCATCATGTTCCTTGAAATGGATAACTCTCCTCATACTGATCACACATTCTTATCATTTCCCTGCTTGCTCTGATTGTTTCTTCACTTGCATATAGACAAGAAACTTCTAAGCACATCTGTTTCTGGTTTTAGAAAGATAAATAAAAAACATAGATTGAGGCCCTCCAACCCAGGTTTGATCAGATTGGGGAAGAAGAATAATTTCAGGATGTGAAAGGGTTCTCTGTGCAACAGATCCATCAGTGGGTAAATTTGCAAAAACCCAGGGATTAGGAGAAGTAGCTGGAATTTTGCTGAATCAACTGAGTTCATCAGGTTTTTCATGTATTTCAAGCCTGGGATGAGTGAGTCCTTACAATATTTCATTTTAAAAATGGTGGATTGCAAGCAATCTTGGGCCCAGGGGTCTTTCTTTACCATTTTTATGGCCATCTTTAACATCTGGTGATTGACCATCACCAATCCATCAATGTTGAAATTTCTTTGGCTGCTTTCTTTTTCCTGTAACAGAAAGGCTAACACCAAGGGTGGGGGCACTCTTCCAGGAGGGGGGGCAGGATGGGCCAAATTTTGGAATTTAAACTATAGGGTTCATAGTGCTTGTCAAATTCCCAAAATGTGTAAATATAACTGTACCCCCTGCCACTCCCTGCAACTTCAATTTTGTGGTCTGGGGGGAGTTAAAGTTACAGAAAACTTTTCAGGAAAACACAACCTCAATTTTCTCAGATTTTTCTCTCAGATCATTCTTCTTTAGTTCTTTCCTGCTTCCTCTTTCTCTCACATGACCTAGGTTTTGCTAGAATAGCCAACTACTTAAGAATTAACTCTCAGTAATCTCTGTTGTGAACTAAGTTCCCATAGCACACTCAGCTGTGTTTCCATCACATACAGCGTGATAGGGACCTGGAGCAGGGTAATTATACCTTCTAAGTATCCCATAGTAATGGAACCCCACCAATTTCTCATTCTGTGTAACTACAGGCTATGATCCTTTGTATTCCAGCTACTCTGAAGATTAGATCTCTTTTTTTAATTCAAAAATCCCAAAAAACCTTTTTCCTGATTCCAAAGACAATTCCAGACCCTTTTTCCTTCCCCATCACCCTACTATCTATCATTACTGCAGTTTTGGCTGACAATTGCACTGCTGTAAGCCAGTTATTTTTCTTTCTTAGCAAACTTGAGGTCTTCCTTAAACTCAAAAAACCCTATCTTCTTCCCTCTTCTCCTCACACTTGATCAAAACCCAATCAATTTACAGTGGGGAGACAGAAGTTGTGAGACTGATTTTCAGGTCCTTGCACCCAACCATTCTAAACTGAATGGGGATCCTAGAGAAAATTAAATTTGCAAATATGTTTGGAACTCTTCTTGTTGACCACATCAATCAAATGCCCCAGATCTCCTGTTTCTGTCAATTTGGTTCCCTCCATCTCTTCTTCAATTACATAAACTTTGTCATTTTTTCTCTTCTCTTTAGGATTTGTTCAATTTTTTTCTTTTTTTTCCAAATTTTTGATCACATATTATCAATAAAAATCAAAATTAAAATAAAAATTTCTTACCTGATGAGATCAAGTGAAGTATCATAGGGATTATTGAAGAAGGCCAATTGGTTAATGTGATTATGGATAAATTGAAGATTCCAAGGACAACAATTTATAATGTCCTCCAACAATTCAGACAACAAGGGGTTATCCAATTAGCAAAATGTCCCAGAAGACCTCAAAAAATAACTGATCAAGATCTTTGCAAGCTCAGGCAAACCATCATGCACCCTGCCAATGTGAAGGCCCCCAAGATCTGGGATTCCATCTTGAAGGATGTCTCAACTTGGGAAAATTGAACTACATGCCCATCAGATGGGCTTTTTCACAGGGGCCCTTCCAAGAATCCCTTTATTAATGACAATCAGAAGGAGAGAAAGCTTATGTTTTAACAAAAAAATCAGCATAGGACTGTTGGAAATTTTAAGAAGATGATATGGAATGATGAATCTAGCTTTTAACTTGGAAAGAATTTGCAGAAAGTCATGGTCTGAAGAGCTTCAAATGAAAAGTTTGAATCTGACTGCCTTGCACCTGTTAGAATTTGAGTTTTCATATATTTGACTTTCACTGGAGTTTAGAGTATAATTGATTGGATTGATGTGATCTTATTATTGTTATCTTAAAGTACTCAAAAAACAGGTAAAATGCAACTGGGCTGTGTTGTAGTATTGTGATTATCAGACTGTTTAGTCATGGCTATCAGACTCTTTCTTCATAGCATTTCACTTACCATGTCACTTAAACTGCTTATGCTAATTTTACCTTATTCATTTTGTAATCAACCACTTGTCAGCCCATTTTTTATTTACTCTATATAAACACCAGTGCTATCAAGTGGAATTCATCATCTGTTCAGCCAATACATCAACCGGAGTTTCCTTTTCCTCCTGATCTCAGGTCCATTACGCTTGACGTTACAAGCCCCTTTCACTTATTAATTAATCCTTTCATCTCATTAGAGCTCAGCTCTTTTAACTTCTACACGGTTAAAAGCCTTTGCTTTCCAAGCCTATTTTACAAGGCTTCTTGATTAGGAATAAGTTGTTGTGTATCAATCCACTGAGGACAGTTGCCCCATCCTTGGTGACTAAGAACCCGTCTTGGTCTTGAGTTAAGCAGCATCCTTTCTTAGCCAGGAGACCCGGACTGATGAGGTTGACTCTAATATTGGGGATGAAGATGCAGTCTTCTAGTGTTATGACCAAATCTTTCCATTTGATTCTTACGGTGCCGGTTCCATGGATTTTGTGGTTAGCCTTGAGCTTGCCTGTCTTCACAAATTCATGTTCCTCTTGCATCTTTATGTTTGAGAAGTATTTGAGGTCATTGAAAATGTGCACATTTGCAACAGAATCCAGAATGAGGCTGGGAGTTTTGTCTGCGTTGATCCAGAGGGTCAAGAGAGCATGATAGTTGATAGTTGGTTGTTGTTTATTATTTCTGTTTTTCCATTCATTTTGTTGTTTGATACACCAGCTAGGGGCAGTTTGACAGTGTAGATGAAAGCACAAGGATTCTGAGTGCGGAGCATTGGGGTCATGGTAACCTTCTCAACATTCCATCTTCACCTTCTTATCATCTTTTCTTTCCTGTGTCTTTGTTGTTACTAGCAAGACTGTGGAAGAAGTTTTGGAAACCTTCTGTTGAGCTTTGCATTTGCTATTTAATTGAACTAGGTGGTTGAAGACTACATCTATTGTCATGAGCTTCTCCATGTGCATGATTTGTTGCTTGAGATTCTTGAGGACAGGTGGGAATTTGAAGAGAACTAGATAAGCAAGGATGTTGTTGGGCAGTTCTATAACAACATCATTCATTCTGGTGAGGGCTTTCTTGGTATCCATTACAAACTTTTCTATGGCCTGATTGTGGAAGGTGATGTGAACAAAATGGTTGAAGATTCTAGTGCGGTTGGAGGACTTCAATGAGGCAAAACACCGGGTTATCTTGGCCCAGAGTAGTTTTGATGAATTAAAGTTTTTTAAACTAACTACGTTGGCATCTTTTGTGCTGTCCAACTTCAAGAGCAGGACCGCTCTGATTTCTTGGTCCTGTTTGACAGATAATTTTCCTGCCTTCCTTGTAATGGCATCTTTGATATCTTTGAGGTCAAAGTGAATTAGCATCTTGTCTTGCCATAGTGAGTAGTTTCTGTTGTTGAGTAGGGGAATTGCATCTACAGCGGCCTTCAAGGCAACTTGGTGAAAATAGTCCTTAATTCCTGTTGGTTTGTTCTTATTGATATTCTGAGTTTTTGGTGAGGACTTTGGCTTTTAACCGTGATGAGATTTCAAGTTTGAAGTAGCGGACTAAAACCAACAGACTGACAATCAAAGTTAGGAACAACATTGAGACTCAAGGAGATGAGAAGGAAGGAAGAAAAAGAATACCAAAAACTAGTGGAAATTAAATGAACAGGTGGGTTTAGATAGGCAGTGCAGAATCAGGATGAGGAGTTTTAGGACTGAAAGTAGGTATCAGAGGTGATCCGGTGTCAGGTTATTCCAGGCAATGACTTCACAAACGGAAAGTTGTCTTACTGGGCAAGAATTGAGAGATGAGTTAGAATCAAGGTATGGCCTTTGGCAGGGTTGACGGAGTTGTTGGAGTAACCAAATGAGTTTTGAAAGAGTTGATGGAGTTGGATGTTTAGAGGAATAGAGGGAATAGGAATCAAAAGAGGATAAGAAAAAAATAATCAAAAGAGGAAGAAAGGAGGATTGAAAGAAACAGAAGTAAAAGAAGATCCCAAGAGAGAGAGATCCACATCTTGAGAGGGGAAAAAATTCAGTCTAAGCTTGTCTAGATTTGGAGTGTGCTTTGGTTGGAGCATCCTCACCCCCATGGGAAGTTTTGGCGGAGGGTGAAGCTTTTGCCTTTCATACATAGGGTTGTGGAGGGTGTGTATTCTGGGAACCATGTATTGCTTTTCCAACATAGAATTCAAAGATTACCAAGGTGATTCCAAATCGGAGTCTGAATCAGAGTCTGAATGGGAGTCAAAAAGTAGCAAAAGTTCAGTCAGCTTTTTTTTGTTTTCAACTTGCTGGCGGGAAGTTTGATTGTACATGTTGAGAAAAATGGTCATGTGATGTGGGGTGATGAGATGATGATGGGATTTGTGTGAAGATGGAGATGTGAAAATTGATAGAGATGTGAAGCAATGTAGATGAGATGTGTGTGATGCAATGGAGATGCAACTGGTATGGATTTGCTGATGTGGGTGGGTGTTTTAGATGTGATGTATGGTGGATGGATGATGATTCATAAATGGAAGGTTTAATGGGTGGGTTTGATGTTTTAAATCTGCCATTTTCATGAAACCCACCATTTCAAAATACACCAGTTGGGTGGTATTTGTATTTCAGAAACCAGCCATTAAAAATGGCAGGTTTCTAATGGCGGGTTTGCTAACTTTGATACACCCCAATTTGATTTAAAAAGGTGCCCTCTAGGTTTTGCCAAAAATCCAACATTTTTCCCAATGAGTGTGCAAGGAATTGTTTGAGATTAGCGTTGGCCGCTTGAACCCCAGAAGTTGTTTTATTTCCAAAGTCTGGATTTTTGCAAGTCCAAGCCGTTACAAATGTATCTTTGATCTGGAAGAAATAATGATCCAGATACTTGGGTACATCCTCATGGTCTGTCAGAAGACATTTTATACAATTCATGATGTAAGCAACCCAAAACTAGGAAGATTAAAAGTAGAGGCAGTGATTTGGCACTTACTCTACATTCAAAATCATTTACCTCTTCCTCCTCCTTGGTTTTTGAGGCCCCATACATAGCCCACAGAGAAATAAAGCTTTGCCACCCTTCAATTTCATTATTAAAGCACACTTTACAATTTGCTTGTATGTTTTTAGACAAGTGCCATTTACAGCACTGTCTTGTTGACTTAGGCAATATTCTTTCTAGAGCATGGATCAAAGCTTTTTCACGGTCCTTCACAAAGACTTTGGGAAGTCTCTCAGGATCATAATCCAACTCCTTTAGTGAATTTACAGACCAACCTCAGAACCCAAAAATTTATCTTGTTATAAAAACAAGAGCTTTTTTGGAAGTTTTCTGGTTGGAAGTAATTCCTACAACGTGCAGTAGGGGGATGTTGTGCCTATTTGTCTAATAAGTACAATCCATCATAGTGATATGATGGAATTGCTTGCAAAGCTTTAATGACTTGGGGTGAGCCAAGAATGGGGCCTCCAAGTGACCCTCTCCACTGAATTTTGCTTGAAGAAACCAACCTCAATCACCAAGTTGTTCAAAGAGGACCTCCATAACACTTTTCCCCTTTAGTTCTGCTAGTGCTACCTTATGCTTAGTGTTATAGATTGTTTGGTCACCAACATATTTGCCATCATTGATTTTGCTCAATTTTTTTTTTTTGATTTGAAGTGTATTGAGCCCATCATTCATGCTTTCTTTTAGGTTGTCTAAGGCTACCCCAGAGATTCTCCTCAGGTGAGGATGCACTGAGGGGTGTGGAGATGGTTCATGGTTATTTTGATCATTCTTGTAGGAGATTTGCCACAAGGGGTATGCCTTGCTGTTACTAGCATGGATTAAAAACTTGCACCCAAACTTCCTTGTGTGAGTTTGCCTTGACCATTTGCTGAGCAATTTCCCAGAGTACAAACCATGTCTATCACAGGCTAAATCCACATATTTATCACACTTTGAGTTGAAAACTGTTCAAGTGTAACCATGCTTCATTGCCCCCTGTTTGACAATACATTTTTGCCTCTTCCCTAGTAGGAAAAGCTCTCACAGGAGGTGGGACAAGTGGATCTGTCATATTTACAGTTTCATTTTTATATTTATGGCATGCACTCCATGAGTTTCAATCAAATTAAATCAGCCAAAGACCAGAGTAAAATAAAATGTTACTCACCACCTGAGGTAGTGTCCATTTGTGACACATTTTTTTCCTCAATTTTCACCCTTGATGAGGATGCAATTGGGGCTCCCAATGTTTCATAGCCTAATCCTTGTTTTCCGCAGCTTTGTTCATTGCATTAATGTAGTCCTTGAATGTGGCCATGCTGAAAGGAGGGCTTGTCACTTTTTCCATAATGCATAAAAAATGCAATGCTACTTCAAATCCAACTTTCAATTGAACCACTACCAAGTTGTTAGAATCCAAAATGTAGTTGTGCACTATGAGTTTGAACCCATGACCTCAACATTCATGAGTGATGCTTTAACCACTAAGCTAAGTGCGCCATTGCCGGATGGGCCATTGTGCCTGTCCACTCAACAAGGGTTTGCTTGGGTTTAGCTGTAAAGACCTGTTGTGTCGTTTGACAATGCTGTTCAGGCTTTCAGTACCAAGACTTGGAATCCTTGGATGGCAGTCTGCATAAGAGCAGATTTGACTCCAACACTCCCCCTTGCTCTGTGCAGGGTGCATACAGCTATTCACAACTCAAGTTGGTTCTGGTCATCTTGTCTTTTTCCACCTGTTAGGGTGCGCCGTTTGGCTGAAGACTCTTTCTACCATGTTAGAATCCAGAATGTAGTTTTGCACTATGGGATTTGAACCCATGACCTCAACATTCATGAGTGATGCTTTAACCACTAAGCTAAGTGCGCCATTGCCGGATGGGCCATTGTGCCTGTCCACTCAACAAGGGTTTGCTTGGGTTTAGCTGTAAAGACCTGATGTGTCGTTTTACAATGCTGTTCAGGCTTTCAGTACCAAGACTTAGAATCCTTGGATGGCAGTCTGCATAAGAGCAGATTTGACTCCAACACAAGTTTGCTCACTTTCAAGTTGAGAAAGATTAATTTTGTGGGTTGTATGTTTGCAGTTTCCCTTTAATTTCAATGATGTGGCTTACAGATTTACTTTAGTTCACTTTAATTTCACTTTGGTATCACTTTGGGATTGCTAGATGTGGAACAACAGTCCCACATAGTAAGCATTGATCCCAGATTTGGGTTGATGGAACCCAAATGTGGTCCCGGGCAACCCAAAAAGGTTGGCACAACCCCTGGGGGGCGGCCTACCCGCAAACACAGCTCAAAAACGCCATGAACGGGGGTATATGGCCCCCCGGGGGTTGCGCGTGTTTGAGACAACCCCTTGGGCGCGTGTAGATGTGTGTTTTTGCCCGCACATGCATTTTGAACACATGTATGGCCCCCCATGCCTCCATTGGGCCGTGCAGGGCCCTACACAACTCCCACAAGACTGGGAGTCATGAATTTAACATCACCCTATGGATAATTATAGCAATGCTGGAGGATATGAACATGACAGTGGCGGGTGTTATGATTATGATGGTAGGGGTGGGTATGATGATGGGAGAGGTGGATATGACTATGATGATAATTTTGGCGGGTACAATCATTGCAATGGCAGTTTAGACTACGGCTACTACTAGTCCTTTTGTTTCAACACTCTTGCACATCTGCGCTGCAATGTCCCTTTTTCCTTCTGTTCAACATCACCCCCCTTTTTCCTCCCTTTTAAAGTTTTCCGCCACACCCATCGCCAGTGTGCGACCGATGGAGTGGGTCCTTGTTCATCTCCTGTTATCGGTATACGATCGAAGGGGGAATTTCTCTTTTCCTAGGGTTTTATGGGTGCCTGTGTTTTGCCGAGGGGGTGGGTGATGTGACCTGGTCCCATAGCCTACTCGGCTGCGTCAGCGTCACACACAGGTTGACAGGGACCTGGAGCAGTACACCTGAAAATTAGCAACAAAAGACAGTCAAATTCTATACAATTGATCCAGTCAACATCTCGTTAAGTTTTCAAGCGCGATGTGTAGCAAAGCTGAAGCACTTCGTTGGCGCTCAATCGGTAATCGTGTAACCAACATGCACACTACATGCTTTTTTGAAAGCTGCCAAAGAAAGGGTTGACAGCTGGGACTTTTTTTTTTGAGTGCAGTTGGGTTTAACATTGCGCACTATGCATATTCAAAGTTGACGGTTCAGCCGCAGCTGGTACAATTTGGTCGCCCGGGTGGTCTTCCCACCCAGAGCTAGTACAAGAAAATTAGGAAGTCAGAGCGGTCGATATGAAAGATGAACTAGAGGATGTCAGTCTCGCTCAGGGCAGTGCAGGCCAGCTGGGACTTTGTAGCTACTTTCCTCATAGACAGCCAATACCGTCGCTGGGATCAGTTCAATTTCTTAGATAAGATGATTTGAAGCAGATTCCTCTGGATAATTGGGTGTAAATATACACGGCTATAGAGTACGATCGAAAATTCACGGTGCTCGATTTGAGACATTGAAACTTGGCGAAACATAGTCCTCAAGGCGGATAGCTGTTGTTCGGTTGGTCAGGAAAGAAGATATTATGAGTACAAGATAAGCTGGGCACTTTAAATCTTTCGGCGTTTGTATCAACCGAGAGGGTTGTACAGAAGGGTAAGCTGATTTAACATCCAGGAAGAGAGCCGCGACTACTTTCCCTCCTATTTGCTTCTTACCCATCTGTCCAGCACAAAGAGGGCGTCCTCTGTGTCAGATCCTTTCCTACCACCAAAATGGCCATCGGCTAAGATCCTCTGAGTCTCTGCCCAATGTCTGAGCCTGCGTGCTAGGAGAAGCTCAAACACTTTACCTATCGAGCTTAATAGTGCAATTGGACGGGAACCTTCCGGTTATAGGCCGTGCGCAAGACAAAACTCGAATAAATAAATAAAAACATATTATACACCTACAGTGATACTCTAGTAATCTCTGCCAGAAAACCTCAAGAAACACCAGAACTCACGATCCATCTCGATACTGTAAAATCATTCAAATAAATAAATAAATATTACGTCAAACATGAATGTTTTCATACAAAATCACGCAATGTGGAATTGAACAAATGATTCTATGCATCTATGCATGATTTGCCACTTTCAACAGGTCATCAATCGATCCTCCTGAACCTGCCAACTATTGGAACTTTCGAGAAATATTAACTATTGATTGAGGTAAGACAAAACTTGCATGAAAATATTCTAGATTATTCAAGGATCATGCAAATAAAAAGATACATAATAATATGCATATGAGATGGATTGATACTATGAAATGAAGACCAGAGAATTTCTGGTTTCTTCCTTCTAACACAGACACCCATCGCAAACTTGTTGTGTTGCGCTGATCAACCTTGCACATTACGGATTTAGATCCGTCCTCTTGACTTGCGAAGCTGGTGCGCCTGGTGTGGTGTCAATTTATAGAAACGGATTGGGGACTGTGTTGTGGCTGGGCGCTCAGCATTGGAGGCAAGCGGGCTCAGCATTAGGGTATGCGGAGTGCTCAGCAGCAGCCGCTGTTTGGCTCCGCACCTGGTGGACGGGTCGGGATCAGCATTGAATGCGGCGTGGGCGGCAATCCGCCCCGGAGATTGGATTTGGAAGGTAGTGCGCTTGACTAGGTTTGCGGGCGGGCCGGTTCGGATACATAGGGGCAGAGAAATCCGTGGGCTATGAAGGAACGGATGGAGCGCGCGTGCAAGCGCGTGGATCATGCCGGATATTACCAAACACCCACAACGGGCACGGACAAACGCATACGGAAAGGCGCGGGGGGCTCTGAGTAGGGCGTGGTGCAAGGACCGCATCATGAGAAGGACAAACCAGATGGAAGGAACGGCGTACGGACGACGGGGGGAGTTTGGTACGGAGGAGGTGGGGAGAGGAGGCTAGGGTTTCTGTTTTGAGATTGTTTTCTGTTTCTTTGTCATACTGTCATTTGTGCGTGTACTTAGGTTAGGGTTGAGGGGGAGGACTTATCCTCACTCTCAACTCCGGGTTAGGAGAGGGGGATGTATGGGAGGAGGAAGGGAATCATCACATCATCAAAATTGATCACTCATCTCACCAGGAGATTAAAGGAACTCATACCGGATACACATCCAGGTGGAAATTTCTTAGGATTGAAGGATTGGCAATTTCTCTCTCTCTACTTTTCTTTATCTCTCTATCTCCTTATTTCTATTTCTCATTTAAGTGCAATTTTGGACATCCTCATCTCCTTTCAAACGCAGGGAACCGTTAACTTCCAAACCTTGGGAAAATTATAGGGGGATAACCTTTATTCTTTCCACATCTGGGGGTCTGGCTGGGAAGTAACCTTCCGTTTCTTGTCTTTTGAAGGTGACCAGGCGCGATGTCCTATTCATACCTTCCTACAGTCGCTCCTTCTTCTTCTTCTTCTTCTCCTTCCGTCTCCAGGTCTGCTACTCCGACCCCACTCTTGTCTTCCATCCCTCCTCCTCCCCCTCCCTCCGCTCGACCCAGGACAAGCTACGCCATTTCCCCATTGGTCTCCAGTGACCATGAACCCACTTTTCCGGTTCGCATCAGGCTGCGCAACTACCCTCACATCCAATTCAACACCATGGATGTGGAGCGATTCATATTGAGATACAAAGTTATTGCAGATGGGGAAGGTGCGTCGGATGCCAATAAGGCCCGGCTTGTCGTCCTGTTCATTATGGATGAAGAGAACCTCTGGGATGTGGAGGAAATGGAAGGCTATGAGAATCAAGATTGGCCAAAACTGAAGGTGGAGATCCTAATGCGGTGGGGTAGGTGCGAACCTCCATTTCGACCGCGTGGCCTTGGAGGCAAGCGTGCGCGGAGGAGTCAGAACGGGGGTGGAGCTGGCGGAGTACACCTCGACATTCAATCGGATCTATTGCTACTTGTCAAAGAACGAGGTGGTGGCGGGACAGACGGGGGCCATGAAACGCGCATTTTTGGGCGGTTTAGGCGCTCAACTCTGGGCAAGGGTGCAGCGGCATCTTTACAATCACAACTTGGTAAAGCGGTAATTGGAGGGGAGCATCGCGCTCCTTCCGGAGTTGGCTGTCATTTGCCAGGCTGTGGAGAGTGAGCTTGACTTGGAAGAGCTTATTGAGGAAACCGCTAAGTCCTTCCGAGCGGGACGGAAGAAATCCGCCCCCCAGGTTCCGGCTCCAGCGCAATTTCCGGCCCCATTTCCACCTACTTCCACGCGTTTTCCGGTCCCTCATCCCGCGCCAGCCCCTCCAGTAAGCAAATTGATGGAAATGATGAAGGATTTGAAGATCTGCATGAGCCTTATGGGCCAGCAGCAGCCGCAAGGGCCTCCACCTCACATGGTGGAAGGGTTTTGGCCGCCCAGTACCTTTGTGCCAAGGGGGTGCTTGTACTGCACGGCAAACAGTCATTGGCAATTGGCGTGCAAGGAGCTTAAAAAGGATCTCAGCACGGGATTGGTTCAAACGGCGGGGATGGGGTACATGTTTCCGACAGGCAAACAGATTCCTATGGAGCCAAGCCAGCCGACCGCAATGCAGCAGGTGTGCACACGGGGTCAGGAGGCGGGAACGACGGCCCAAGCGTCACTGGGCATCGTTACCGGTCCTGGATTGTCGCAAACACCTTGGGTGGAAGCTGAGGTAAGGGTAGTGGCAACGGAAGAGAAGGTTGCGGTCTCGGATAAGTGGAGGTGGATGCAAAGAAGCGACCCCCGTCCACCGTTCCAAAACCGGCCGCACGCGTGCCCAGAATCAAGGCGCCAGCAGAAAATCCTGTAGGGAAGAAGAAAGCGGTAGAAATTGTGCGTAGGGTGATGGGGAACAAGACTCCAGTCCCGCTGACCTTGCGGGAACTGGCGGCTGTGTCTCTGGTGGTGGTAGACGAGATGGTTCAGGCATTGCGGGATTGAGGTCAGGGCCAGGTACCTCAGACAGTGCAGCGGGTTCATGTGGCGCGGAAGGAGGAGGGGCGCAAGGAGTGTGAGTTGAAATTGGTTTTGACTCCACTTGCTTACGTTCCAATGGTCATAGCGGGGAGGAAGGTGTGGGCTATGGTGGACAGCGTTTCAATGGTGAACCTGCTGCCATTGCGGATGGTGGATGATTTGGGGTTGGTTTGGCGGAAATGTGCGATGGGTCTCTGCGCGCTTAATGGAGGGGAGTGTTGTGTGGATGGGGTAGTTGAGGAGGAGGAGGTCAAGGTTGCCAGGGTCTGTAGGCCTCTTTCTTTTATTTTGGTTGATTGTGGGGATGTGATTTTGAGAAGGCCGTTCATGTTTGGGTTCTGAGCACAAATGGTTTTTGATCCGGAGGCAGGAACAAAGGCGTTGACGGTGGAGGATTTGTCCGGCAGAAGGTTTGAGACAACTATCTGCGATCAAGGGCAAGGAAAGGGGAGGAGACTGTTGGAGTATGAGGAGGAACCGGACGCAGAGTTGGCCTGCAACAGGCAACCCTTGGAGGATTTTTCCTAGTCAACCAAGGAGACTGCCCGGAACAAGCTTGGGTTTTGCGCAGGCGGTCAACTAATGAGGAGCAGGGAGGAGGAGGAAGGAAAGTGCAGGGCGCGCACTTCACAGAAGTAAGTCCCTTTTCCCAGTATGCATTGCCCAAGGGTACTACGCTTTGAAAACGCTATCATTGTGCCACACTCGTGAGCAAAGGCAAAAGCCGTGGTTCCGTTCTGCGCAGAACCTACAGCAAAGCAGGCGTGTGGATGATGCGATTCAATGCTGGCAAGTACAAGCCAGTGTCCCGGAAGGTCCGACCAAGGAATGAGCCAATGCCCCAGGAGTGAACAGACCACTTCAACCAATTGCTTGGTCGCAGGAACCTTGGGTCACGCCGTTTAAGGCTTTGGGGTGGGTTAGTAGTTTGGCGCGGATCATGGAGGAGCGGATTGCAGCTTTCAATTTTGGCCCAACGGGATGGTTGAGTACGGAGGAGCATGAGTTGCTGATTTTGGTTCTGGTTCTTTGGGAAAGAGTGCTTGTGTTTGGACCGGAAGACCGGGGGATCCTGAAAAACAATATTTGCAACCCCTATGTCATCCCCACTGTTGATCACAAGCCATGGAAGATCAAGCTGATTCCAATACCACGGGTGGTCTGGGAGCAGTTTCTGGAGTTGGTGCGGGAGCGGGTGAAGACTGGCCTTTACAAAAAGTCAACGTCTAGTTACTCCAGTCCAATCTTTGCGGTGGTTAAGCAGGATGCAAAGTCATTGAGGATTGTTCATGATCTACAGCGGCTCAACTCCTTTACAATCCGGGACGCAGGATGGCCCCCTTGCATTGACGAGTTCCTTGAGTCAATGGCGGGGCGCGCTTGTTACGGTTTAGTGGTTGTGATGGGGGAATACAACCAGCGCAAGTTGGATCCTTGCTTGCGGCCTCTAACAGCATTTGAGACTGGGTTGGGAAGAATGCAGCTGAATTGGCTCGCGCAAGGCGCAACCAATTCCCTGGCAGTGTACCAGGCGCAAATGGCTTGGACCCTGAAGGATGATCTTCTGGAGGGAGTCCAAATCTTCATTGACGACACGGGCATCAAAGGTCCAAAATCCAATTACGGGGGAGCGGAGCTGGTTGAAGTTCCTGGCGTCCAACATTTTGTGTGGGAATACGCGCAGACATTGGAACACATCCTGTTTTGCATTGAGGAGGCAGGCCTGACAGTGTCGGGGAAGAAGTTGGCGGTTTGTGTCCCGGCGCTCAAAGTCCTTGGCCATGTTGTTGCTTCCGACTGCCGGCGCATAGCAGAGAAAAAGCAGAACAAGGTCCTCAAATGGCCGACCCTGCGGACAGTGTTGCGTATTCTTCAGTTCTTGGGATTATGTAGCTATGTCCGTATGTTCATCAAGAGGTTTGCGGAGGTGGCGAGCCCGCTCTGATCACTAACGCCAAAAGGCGCGGAGTGGAAGTGGGGGGAAGAATGCAATCGCGCGTTCCGGAAGCTCAAGGAGATTGTGGGACGTGACATTGTGCTCCGCAATCTTGACTACAACGCAGGAGGAATTAGGCTAGCGGTTGATTCAAGCGAATTTGGCGCGGGGGGGGGGGTTCTCACTCAAGAGGAAAACGGCAAGGATAGGCCGGTGCTTTCCGAGTTGGTCACCTTCACTCCCACGGAAAGCGGTACTCCCAGCCAAAGTTGGAGTTGTGCGGGGTCACCAAGATTGTGCGGCGGCTCCAGTATCTTTTGTAGGGGGTTCACTTTGAGCTTTTGGTGGACGCGGAGGTGCTGGAACGGATGATCAATTCCCCGGCGTTGCCCAACGCTCCCATGACCAGGTGGGTGGCATTTCTTCAACTTTTCTCCTTTGCTGTTGTTGATGTTCCGGGGAAAGTGTTCACTATGCCCAACGCATTGTTGTGGTACCTGAGGGACAAACTGTTTGAGGACGCGGAACTTCTTGATGTGGAGGCCCCGGTTTTCAAGGTAGGGGTTGTGGAGGCAGGCATTCAGCTGCTGCTCTGGCAGACCGGGAAGTACGCAATTCTTTGTGACTACTTGCAGGACCTTTGTTTTCCCAATGGAACTGCGGACAAGGACATGCAATGGGCAAAGCGGCGAGCGGGGAACTTCTACGTACAGGAGGTGCAGCTTTGGCGGCGGAAGACTCCGGTTCCTCTTGTGGTTACCACTTTGAGGGCGGATCAGGAAGCTATCCTCTGGAGCCTTCAAAACAATCTTGGTCATTGAGGGGAGGTCGAAACGCAGAGGCGGGTGAAGGAGCGTTTCTGGTGGCCAGGGGTAGTGCATGCGGTGTGGGAATGGCTGGCGTCCTGCAAAGCCTGTCAACGGCAGAGCGCGAGGTTGCCCAAGGAAGTCAGAAACCCCACAGGGGAAGACGCCCTCTTTGGTCAAGTCTCGCTTGATGTTGTCCACATCAAGGACGGTAAGTTTGCCTATCTGCTTGTCGCGCGGGACAACCTGTCCGGTTGGGCGGAAGCGCATCGGTTGGTCAAGCTCTTGGCGGACAAAGTTTCTCTATTTCTGGAGGAAGATTGGTTCGCGCGGTACGGGTTGCTTTGTCTGGTTACAGTGGATGGAGGGGCTGAGTTTTGCAGCCGTTTGGTTGAGTTGGTGAGGAGTTGCGGAGCCAAGTTTGGCCGGGTAACGGAGTACTATCCCAAGGGGGCTGGCATGATTGAACGCAGGCATCAACCAATCAAGGATGCCCTGGTCAAGATGTGCAGGGAAGACAGAAAGCGCTGGCAGGAGACCCTTCCAATGGTTATGTCCGCGGATTGGATTTTGGTGAAGGGGTCAACAGGCTACTCGCCATACAAGTTGCTTTTTGGGAAGCGCCCCGTGCTTCCGGTGGACATTGAGTTGGAGACGTTCCTGGGGGTTGACTGGTGGAAGGTGAAGAATTCCGCCAAATTGCTTGAGGCTCGCGCCAAACAGCTCCTTTAACGGGATGGAATGCTTGCAAAGGCCACAGACCGGCTGAAGAAGACTTGGACGGCATAGGTGCGCTATTGGGACGAGCGCTGCTTGCATTGTCTCTGGGATCCCTTGCGGAAGGGGGATTTGGTGCTCCTGTACAACCAAAGTCTGGATTCTCAGTGGGGGAAGTTGTTTGCTAACCGGTGGAACGGCCCGTTCCCCATGTTTTCCAAGTTCAAGGGCCGCAGCTATCAGTTGGAGGAATTAGATGGTAGTCCGCTGAAACGGAAGGCAGCGGCTTTGCATGTCAAGCACTTCTTTGCGCGAGGATCTACCTTGTTTGACGAAACAGCAGAAGGGGGTGACAGATCTGACGAGGGGAGTGTGCAGCGCGGTGATGGTGTAGGAACGCGATCCGGGGATTTGTCTTTGGGCGGAGAAGCGGAGACAGTGCCGTTGCAACGGAGTAGGCGGTTGCGACCAGCTGGGGACAGTGGCCAAGTTGGGGGGGGAGGTAGAGGGGGTAGGGGATAATTTTTGATTTGGTGAGGGGGTGCTCTAGCCGGTTCACAGCCGGAACAACTAGAAACCCCAGAATACACCCCAGAATGATTGTTTCTCTATGTTTCTTTCTTATCTGGATTGTGGGGTCTTTGCTGGCGTGAGGTTTTTGCAGGAAATGTGGGCACAGCACAAAGCCGGGTCCGTGAACGCGAGGACAAGCCCCGCGGAACCGGGACGCAAGGAAAATCCCGCGGATGGGGGAAGCGGGACAAAGAGCAATTTGCGGGCGGTCTACGGGCGTCGCGCAAAAAAAAAAAAAAAATATGTGTTCTTTTCTATTTTTCTTCTCTGTTGGTTTCTTTTTCTTTTCTCTCAGGATATCTCAAGGATGGGTGGTTGGTATGGGAATAAGCTTGATTTGGTAAGGGGGTGCTCTAGCCAGTTCACAGCCGGGACAACTAGACACCCCAGAATGTCCGTTCTCTTACTCTCTCTCTCTCTCTTCCCTTACAATGGCGCGCGCTGGTGTTTTGGTTGTTGTGTTTGTTACAGGAAGGGTACCGGGAACTGTGTGGCAGTTTGTCTGGGGCGGTCCAGGTGCCTCTTTTGGAACGGCTAGTCACTTACAGTTTCTCACAAAGCAAGCGCGCGGGCGCGGAATCAATCTCAAGCTAACTCTCACAAAGCGCGGTTGCCCACTTTTTCTCAGAAGGTTAGGATCTCGCGCGGATACATGTATTTTCTTAATGGAAAGGGAAGCGCGGTAAAAAAAACAAGAAGAGAAGAAGTAGAGGAATGAAGAAGGGGAAGGGGGGGCGATGGGCCTAAGCCATCTTAATCATTTCCTCCATTTCCGCCCTTGAGGACGCCAGTAAAGCCCGGAAAGACGCCAGGAGTTTGCGCCGGGATTCGGAGGATTGTGCGCCGGGGATTGCAAGGAAATTCCAAATCATTGTGGTCAACCTTTCCGCAAAAGCCTCAAAGCCGGCCGCCTGGAGCCCCATTACAATTGGAATCTCCGGGATCTCTGGAGGGCTGGGCGGAGGAGCGGCCGGTGAAGATGGGGCCTCCGGGGAACCAACAGGGGGGCTTGGTCCAGCAGGAGAAGATGGGAAGACTATAGGTGACGGAGGCGGAGGGACTTTGGGGGTCGCAGGCCTCTCATCCAAGGCCGCTGGTGGCGCGGGCGGTGTTGGCAGTCGTGGAGGAGCAGGAGGAGATGCTGCCGCGGCCGCGGGTCTTCCAAAAAGTCTTGGGTCCGGTACCGTTTGTTTCACACCAACAGCTGCGGCCCAAGCGCGGGTCGCCGCGCGCCATTCCTCCGAGGTTTTGTATTTGCCCCATTGCGGAGGTCCAGCCTGGCGGAGAGGTGATGCTGAGTCGCGGCTCACGTGCGAGGTAGTGGGTGACGGAGCTCTGGGGCGGCAGGATGGAGGTGAACCGGGGGGTGTCCACAAGCCTTCCAAGATCAAGTCGTCGTCCAAAACCACAAACGGGTCCGGACAAGCCCCCTTGCGGGGCCCGGGGCGGGAGCTGGATTGGGGTGGAGCTTGAGGGATGCAGTCGCTAAGCGAGCAGCAACAATGGCCGCAATGGCAAGCAACACAGGCGCGTCAACCAGGGACAATCAAACACGCGTGCCCGTTCCGGGCGCAGAACTCGCATGGGAGCATATTGGCAATGATGCGGAAGGAGGACAGGGAAGGTGGTAGTGGGAGTGGTGGGGGTGGAGTGGAAGTAGCGGAGGTGGTGGTATTGTGAAGCAATGGGAAACTTCTGGGGACAGAACTCAAGTTGGGGGGGGATGTGGTGTCAATTTATAGACACGGATTGGGGACTGCGTTGCAGCTGCGCGCTCAGCATTGGAGGCAAGCGGGCTCAGCATTAGGGTATGCGGAGTGCTCAGCAGCAGCCGCTGTTTGGCTCCGCACCTGGTGGACAGGTTGGGCTCAGCATCAAATGCGGCGTGGGCGGCAATCCGCCCCAGAGATTGGATTTGGAAGGTAGTGCGCTTGACTAGGTTTGCGGGCGCGCCGGTTTGGATACGTAGGGGCGGAGCAATCCACAGGCTATGAAGGAACGGATGGATCGCGCGTGCAAGCGCGCGGATCATGCCGGATATTACCAAACACCCACAACGGGCGCGGACAAACGGATACGGACAGGCGCGGGGGGCTCCGAGTAGGGCGTGGTGCAAGGACCGCGTCATGAGAAGGATAAACCGGATGGACGGAACGGCCTACAGAAGACGGGGGGAGTTTGGTATGGAGGAGGTGGGGAGAGGAGGCTAGGGTTTCTGTTTTGAGATTGTTTTCTGTTTCTTTGTCATACTGTCACTTGCGCATGTACTTAGGTTAGGGTTGAGGGGGAGGACTTATCCTCACTCTCAACTCCGGGTTAGGAGAAAGGGATGTATGGAAGGAGGAAGGGAATAATCGCATCATCAAATTGGATCACTCATCTCACAAGGAGATTAAAGGAACTCATACCGGATACACATCCAGGTGGAAAGTTCTTAGGATTGAAGGATTGGCAATTTCTCTCTCTCTCTACTTTTCTTTATCTCTTTATCTCCTTATTTCTATTTCTCATTTAAGTGCAACTTTGGACATCCTCATCTCCCTTCAAATGCAGGGAACCGTTAACTTCTGAACCTTGGGACAATTATAGGGGGGTAACCTTTATTCTTTCCACACCAGCCGTTTTGGCCTACTAAAAGGCCACTGATTGGAACCTGCCAACTATTGGAACTTTCAAGAAATATTAACTATGGATTGAGGTAAGACAAACCTTGCATGAAAATTTTCTAGATTATTCAAGGATCATGCAAATACATAGATACATAATAATATGCATATGAGATGGATTGATACTATGAAATGAAGACCAGAGAATTTCCGGTTTCTTCCTTCTAACACCGACACCCATTGCAAACTTGTTGTGTTGCGCTGATCAACCTTGCACGTTACGGATTTAGATCCGTCCTCTTGACTTGCAAAGCTGGTGCACCCGGCCGTTTTGGCCTACTAAAAGGCCACTGATTGTAGCCCCGGGAGCCCATTGGTATCCTCTGTCACCAACAACTTAAGAGCCTTTAATTGTCCATGCTGCATAGTCTGAAGGTTAACACTGCCTGATCAACTGTTGTCAGATCATCTTACATAGCGCTTGTTAGATACTGCAAGTAGGTGAGCAATTGTTTTGTCTATCCATACTCCACACAGCTAGCTTGAACAAACTCTGGGTACTTGAAAGGAACCAATCTGTAAACGTAAGGCTCTCATGATAATATCAAGTTCATAAATTGGGGTCTTCCTTTCTCAGGCAGTCAAAACTTCTGTTTGATTTTTCAGGATGATTGCCATGAAAACTTTCAAACTTGTCTTTGTGCTATGTTCCTTTAATCAGTGGACTGGCTTAAATTCCACTTGTCCACCAAGCGGAATAGCTAATGAAGCTTTTGGAGCAAACAGAGTTTTGTGTAAGACATTCTTGCATTTTTAATGATTTCCTTCACTAAGCCTACCAACCGGTGCACCTACAAGCAAGACTTGGTGTTACCTTGTTAACCAAATTACTGACGCTTCTCCTAAATCACGCCTGAAATTGAACAAGGATGCAATGTTCATGGACGGTTTGAGCACAGAGCAGATGATGAAGTGATGGTAGAAAAGGGTAGGAAAATTGCCTTATTTTCAATCCAAACTCTTGGACCTCATCCTGCTTGTAATTCTCTAGCTATCAATTTCCCAGCTAAAGAAATACCTTTCAAGAGCTTAAAAAATGGCATGATGGGGGAAGAGAAATCCACACAAGAAGACAAATCCATTGGGCTAGAGCCAATCAAGCTGGAAAATGGAGAGACTGGTGAATTGAGTCAGTAAAATTAGAAAAAGAGGACGCATGCTTCAGTGCGGGAGAAAAACTAACAGATTTCTAAGGCTAATTATTTCAATTGCAGAAACAAAAAAACATGCAGAATCAATTGAGCCAAGTAGGTAGTTCTAAATCCATACCACATAGGGATGGATACTGACCTGACCTGGCTGCCCAATTTTTTGGGATGATGATATGGCTAGTCAACAAGAATTGAAGAGATTTGATTATGAGTGTTTTTTCTCTTGAGGAAGAAGCAGAACAAACAAGATCAGAACCAGAATAAAGGAGCTATATTGTTCAAATCCAACAAGGATTGGAACAAATTACAATCTGTCATTCATTTCTAGCCTCACCAAGATTAAAAAAGGTAGAAAGCAAAGCTTACCAGAGTGTCATCTTGAATATGATAAAATTGATTAAATATGGCAAAGCAGAACACCAAAAATATTTGAACCTTTTAAAATATCAGAGTAATTGTATCTTGAGAACTTTACAGTTCATCAAAGAGAATAATTTTATGCCTTCTGTTTGTCAACAAGAATTTGACAGGTTTTTGTCATATAAAAGTGGACATAAGTGGTTTGGAAATGAAGTTTTAGTTTTTTTGGGGGTTGAGAAATTATTTAATAATCCTTAAAACCAGCTTATTCCAAATAAAAATTTAATGTTATGGAAATTCCACTTTGATTGTTTGAGGGGGATATATTCTGGTAGGCATACTATTTCATCCTAGTATTTTGAGAGCAAAATAATAAGGGGGAAAATTCCTAATTTGATACTATTAATTCTCAATTTGTCTCTTTATTCTGAATTATCTCAAATCATTCATTGGAAAAAAAAATATTTGACACAAAGAAATATCCTTGGTGTGGCTCTATTTAATAAAGGAGACATTCAAAAAACTTTTGAATAAATCATACAACCACATCCAGAAAATAAATAAAGAAAGTTTTAGTTATTGTGTTCTAGGAATTTTAGAAGACACATATGAGACTGTCTCAAAAGAGCCATAAAATAGGATTCCTCTGGAAAATTTACCTGTGAAGGTTGAAAAGAGAATTCTGAAAATCAAGAAATTCCTCATGAAACCTGTTTATGATTGAGAAGAAACTGAGAAAAAAATATTTTGGCAGTTGATACTGCTTTCTATTTCTTGAGCTTCTTTGAAATTTTGTTTCCTGGAATTAATCAACAATTGAATAGAGAAGAAGGGTACAATTTCCTTCAAATTTTTTCAATATTGAAAGTTAAGTCAAAATTTGATTCTGGATTTTATAGTCTCAATTACTTTGACCATTTTTCAAATGTTGGAAGAGATACTGTGTGGGAACTTTCAAAATTTGAAATTCAGTACCATCATAATTTTTTCCTTGGAATCTTAGTTCAAGTTGATCAGGAATTGAAATCTTTGGAGTGGATTATAGACGGTAACAACTTTATCAAAATATTGTTTGAGGAAAACTTTTATTTCAAACAAATTAATGCAAAATTTTCAATTGGTTCAATTGAAAACTTGAGGAAATGGATAAAATAAAATTATGAAGATCAAATTATTAGTGTTCATGCTTTCTTTTTTGAGCTGGAAATTTGGTTTTGAAGAATTTAAAAATTGATGGTGAATCCCATTGTGGTGTTTCAAGAACCTATTTTGTGTTATAAAGTCACCATGAAATGTAAAATCTGGGAAAGTTTACAAATTCTATAGGCATTCCCCAAATTATATTTATTATTATTTTTTTACTTTGAAAATAATTCAAATTCACTTCATTTTTGATTTCATATGGATAGAGAAATGATAGATTTTAAACTAGAGTTGCAATTTTTTTGTCCAGAGATAGCCTTGATTTCCTGATTCCTACCAATGGAAAGATTTCTGCTGTGAGATTTCAAATTTGTTGGAATTATTTCTTGTATAAAATGAAAGGGTAATGTTAAATTCACAAATCTTTCAGTTGTGTAGAGTTGTGTAAACAACTCAAATGGGCCGTGTGGCACCCTATGTTGGATTTGTGATGAATTGAAAAAGAAGAAAAGAAATTAAGAGGACTGAATGACAATGGTAATCAGCTGAATGCAAACAAGAGATGAAAGAAAAAGCTAAAAAGAAAGAAAAATGGAACAGAAGAAAAAACCAACATCAATAAGACAAATTCTATAAGCTTAGATCTTGAATGAAACTGAAGTTGACTTGAGTGGGAGTGATGAGATGGATATTTGGAAGAGTTGGCAGAAAATGGTCTTGAGAACAAGGACAATTGAAATGAGTTATTTAGAATGGAGATTGCGGTGATTGGGATGATTGGGTGAACAGTCTTACCAGACAGAATCTATGAAGATGGTGATTGAGGTTGAAAGAAAAGATAGTCGGGCAAATTGGGACATTGTTGAGAGTGAGGGAAGGGATAGAGAACAAGATGAAAGATAATGAAGAGAAGAGAGATTGGAGAAGAGATGAAAGAGTAAAATGAAAGAAGTGATTCCAAATGACTAAGCTTGTAGATGTTGGTTCAGTCAAGGATTGAGAGGAGCCTTGCAAGAGCCCTGAGTATTGGTGAAATGTAGTAGAAAGCGCTGAGAGATTTTGAGAGGAGCGCGCTCTTGATCTGTGAACTAGGTGATTGGAGAAAGGAGTGCGCTCACCTCTGACATGCTTACTTAGATTAGAAAGAAAAGTAGAATGAGAAAGCTGAAAAGAAGAAAGAAAAGAAAAGGATAAAAGAGAAAGGGCAGAAAGAAGACAGATGAGAATTAAAAAGGATGGAAGGTAGGGAGTACTACATCTTCACTGTTTAACACCCTACGCAACTCAAATGGGCCGTGTGGCACCCTACGCAACTCAAATGGGCCGTGTGGCATGCTACACATCCCATTTGAGTTGTGTGGCACGCTAAACAACTAAAATCAAGTTGTGTAGCCTCCAATAAATAATAAATAATAAATAATAAATGATTAATAATAAATAATAAATATTAAATAATAAATAATAAATAATAAATAATAAATAATAAATAATAAATAATAAATAATAAATAATAAATAATAAATAATAAATAATAAATAATAAATAATAAATAATAAATAATAAATAATAAATAATAAATAATAAATAATAAATAATAAATAATAAATAATAAATAATAAATAATAAATAATAAATAATAAATAATAAATAATAAATAATAAATAATAAATAATAAATAATAAATAATAAATAATAAATAATAAATAAAAAATAAAAAATAATAAATAATAAAGAATAAAGAATAAAGAATAAATAATAAATAATCAATAATAAATAACAAATAACAAATAATAAATAATAAAGAATAAAGAATAAATAATGAATAATGAATAATAAATAATAAATAATAAATATTAAATAATAAATAATAAATAATAAATAATAAATAATAAATAATAAATAATAAATAATAAATAATAAATAATAAATAATAAATAATAAATAATAAATAATAAATAATAAATAATAAATAATAAATAATAAATAATAAATAATAAATAATAAATAATAAATAATAAATAATAAATAATAAATAATAAATAATAAATAATAAATGATAAATAATAAATAATAAATAATAAATAATAAATAATAAATAATAAATAATAAATAATAAATAATAAATAATAAATAATAAATAATAAATAATAAATAATAAATAATAAATAATAAATAATAAATAATAAATAATAAATAATAAATAATAAATAATAAATAATAAATAATAAATAATAAATAATAAATAATAAATAATAAATAATAAATAATAAATAATAAATAATAAATAATAATTAATAAATAATAAATAATAAATAATAAACAATAAATGATAAATAAAAAAATAATAAATAATAAATAACAAATAATAAATAATAAATAATAAATAATAATAAATAATAGATAATAAATAATAAATAATAAATAATAAATAATAAATAATAAATAATAAATAATAAATAATAAATAATAAATAATAAATAATAAATAATAAATAATATGGTTGTGTACAGGGGTACAAAACTCACGAATGCCCATTATGGGGGTATGTGCCCCCAGGGGTTGCGCATGTTTAGAACATCCCTTTGGAGTAGTGTATTGGCCCCCACGCGTTGAGGCGCCCTAAACAACTCCCGCAGGTTGTGTGGGGCCCCCTACACTCCCACAGGTTACACAACAAGAGTTGTGAATTTATCATCACCCAAAATAAAATTCCAAAATATTTCCCACCATCAATCTATGCCATTAAATTTTTCAAATTAAAAACTTTTTGATTAAAATAAAAAAAAAGAATTACATCCAGAATTAATTTCCTTAAAAAATGGTCAGATTTCAATTTTGTTGTCCATGCTTTGAAACCTTGGGAGGTGTCTGAAATCATTTTGAAAAATATTAGGAGTAATTTCAAGGAAAGCATATTTCCGTTTAATTATCATTTCAAAAAAATCCTTGACAAGTGAAATCTGGCACCCCCCTGCGTTGAGGGTTCTAAGGGGAGGGGAGAAGGGCCCTTTTTTGATTTTTGGTTGTTAATGTGGATTTTTTGAATTTACAAATTTTTGTTTTCTTAATTTGATTGAATATGGTTTATTTTATTTTGAATTCAATCAGTCTTTTATTTTATTTATTTATTTATTTATTTATTTTTTTAATTTTTGGTATTTTTTGTTTGTTTGTATTTTTTTGTATTTTTTTTATTTTTTGTATTTTTTGTATTTTTTGTATTTTTTGTATTTTTTGTATTTTTTGTATTTGTTGTATTTGTTGTATCTTTTGTATTTTTTTTTTTTGTATTTTTTGTATTTTTTGTATTTTTTGTTTTTTTTGGTTTTTTTTGTATTTTTTGTATTTTTTGTATTTTTTGATGTTTTTATTAATTTATTTTTGGCCAGTGTTAAATTTTCCACCTTGCAACCCCCGTTCACTACTCAAAAGGGGTTGCGTGGTGCAATGCACAAACACCATTCACAACCTACTTGAGTTGCAAATGGCCATTAGCAACTCAGGTGGGTTTTGAATGGCAGTTTGAAACCAATTTTGGGTAGTGAATGGCAAAAAAATGAGGATTTTATTGATGGGTAATGCTAAATTCACAAACCATTTGAGCTGGGTACGCAACTCAATTTGGCCATGTGGCACGCTACACAACTCTTATTGAGTTGTGCGGCCTCCACAAGACACAATTTAGTAGTGTAGACCCCACATGACAGTTTTAAGCTATGTGGCACCACACACAACTAAATTTGGGTCATGTGGGGTTGTAAATGGCTAAAATGTAGTTTTGTAGCATGCCACACACCTACCAAAATTTATGCGCCAAAAAAAAAAAAAAAAGAAATGGCCAAAAAAATAAAAGAATGAAAAAATAAAATAAAAAAATGAAAATTTGTGGGACCCAGGACACACCTGGGTCCTGTCTCATCCTCACATGGGGGGGGGGGGGGGGGGGGTTTTACCAGCAGACATGCTCCCCCCCCCCTCTGTCTTCAAATATCATATTGATTTTAATATTTGATTTCATCTTTTTCAAACATCACATTGTATTGTATTTATCTTTTTTCTTTTCTTCTTATTTTTTCATTTTTTTATATTTTTTTTGGGAATAATTTTTGATTTTTTTCAAATTTTATAATGTTTATTTTTCTTTATTCATAGGGAAGTTACAAACAAACACAATCCCTGGAGGCCGTATACCCCCATACATAGGTCTAAATGGTTGTGTTTAGAACAAACCTTAGGAGTCATGTATGGGCCCCCATGCATCAAATGGGTTGTGTAGGGCACTACACAACTACCACAAAACAGTCTAAATGGTTTTTTTGGAACAACCCTCTGTATTTGTGTATGGGCCCCCACGCGTCAAATGGGTTGTCTAGGGCCCTACACAACTCCCACGTAATGGGGGGTTGTGTGGGAGTTGTGGGGCCTCCACATGTAAAATGGGTTGTGCAGGGCCCTGCACAACTCCCACACAACTGGGGGTTGTGAATTTACCATCAACCATAATGAAATAAACAAAGGGTCTTTGGAAAATGATAAATTCACAATCCCCAGTTTTTTGGGAGCCGTGTAGGGCCTTACACAACCCATTTTACACATGGGGGCCCATACACAACTCAAAATCATTGTTCCAAACACAACTATTTAGAACCATGTCCAGGGGTATACGGCACCCGGGGGTTGCATGTGTTCTGGAACTTCCCTATGAATAAAGGAAAATGAATATATTAAAATTTGAAAAAAATCAAAAAAATGTGCCCAAAAAAAAATAATAAAAAAAATGGAAAAATAAACAAAAAAGGAAAATAATAAATACAATCAATCCATAAAATAAAATCCAATGTGATTTTTGAATAAGATAAAATCAAATAGAAAAATCAATACAATCTTTGAAGACAGAGGGGAGGGGGCAGCATTTTCACCGGTCAATCTGCCATTTGAGGATGAGGCTGGAACCAGGTGAGTCCTGGGTCCCCCAATTTTTATTTGTTTATTTTAGTTTTTCATTCTTTTATTTCTTTTTACTTAATTTTATTTTTTTGCCAATTTTTTTTATTTTTTGGCCCAAAAAGAATGGTAGGTGTGTGGCATGTTACACGAATTCATTTAAGCTGTTTAAAACCCCACACGACTCAAATTTAGTCTTGTGTGACGCCACACAACTACAAACCCTTGTGTGGGGGCTACAAAACTCAATTGAGTTGTGTAAAGGCCACAAAACTCAATAAGACCTGTGTAGAGTGCCACATGGCCCATTTGATTTTTGTAAATGACTCAAATGGGTCCTGAATTTAGCATTAACCTTTCATTATATATATATATATATTATTTTAACTAATTAATTTATTTTATATATATATTTATTTATTTATTCATTTCATTTTAGTTATTTATATTTTTTTCATATTTATATTTTAACTTCAATCAATCAATTTATTTATTTATTTATTTTATATTATTTATTTATATTCATTTATATATTTATATTGTTTTATATTTTTATAATTTTAATTTTTATAATTTTTTATTTGAATCAAAAAAAGAAACAATAAATGAAAAAATAAAAAAGAAATGGTAAAGAAATGTTGAAAATATATATATTATCAAAATGCATTTCATATGGGTTGGAAACTGCCATTTGTGCCCCAGATGAGTTGCAAAGAGTTTTTTGTGCCCCATTTGCAACCGCAGGGTTGCAAATTTAACATTGGCCCTTTTGTTTAGTTTGGCTTATTTTTTTATTTTTTATTTTATGATTTTTTATTTTTTTTTTTTGGCCCACAATACTTGTAGTTGTGTGGCCGCTACACAACTACAGTCAAGTTGTTTTGAGGCTACACAATTCAATTTTAGTTGTTTATCATTCCAAAGAGCCCATTTGAATTGTGTACAAAACTCAAATGAGTTGTGAATTTATCGTCACCCTTTATTTAATTTTTAGTGTTTTTACTTTATTTCTAGTCAAGTTGAACATGTATTTTTTCATTTTATTCCTTCTTTGGTGTTTTTTTAAAAAAATGAATGGCTGCTTTGATTGAAAATTTCCATTTATTTCCATTTTTATTAATCTATTTTTATTTATGGGCCATTTCTTTATTTTTCTTTATTTTTCTTTATTTTTCTTTATTTTTCTTTATTTTTATTTTTATTTATTTTTATTTATTTTTATTTATTTTTATTTATTTTTATTTATTTTTATTTATTTTTATTTATTTTTATTTATTTTTATTTATTTTTATTTATTTATTTTTATTTATTTTTATTTATTTTTATTTATTTTTATTTATTTTTTTATTTTTATTTATTTTTATTTATTTTTATTTATTTTTATTTATGTTAATTTATTTTAATTTATTTTAATTTATTTTAATTTATTTTAATTTATTTTAATTTATTTTTATTCCTTTGTCTTTTTCTTTATTTTTCTTTATTATTATTCCTTTTTCTTTATTTTTCTCTATTTTTCTTTATTTTTCTTTATTTTTCTTTATTTTTCTTTATTTTTCTTTATTTTTCTTTATTTTTCTTTATTTTTCTTTATTTTTCTTTATTTTTCTTTATTTTTATTTTTCTTTATTTTTATTTTTCTTTATTTTTCTTTATTTTTCTTTATTTTTATTTATTTTATTTTCATGCCCTTCCTTTGTGTTTCCTTTTTTTTTCTGCAAATGTGTTTTGAAGCTCAAGACTCCAAAACGCATTCTGAGCGGCCATTCAGGACTCATTCTAGTCATGAGCATCCCTCCACAACTTAAAAGGGTTTTGAGCAGCTTTTCACAACCTAAATTGGGTCACAAATCACGCCACGCAACCCTTTTTGGGTTGTGAGGTTGCAAATTTAACATTTCCAAAATAAAAAAAATTAAGGCCAATGCTTAATTTGTAACCCTGGGGTTGCAAAAGGGACAAAAAACGCCATTTTCAACCCATCTGAGTTGTGTTGTTATAATATATACATATTTTTTTAAAAATTTTTAACATTTTTTTTTTAATTTTTTTCATTTATTATTTCTTTTTTTATTTAAATAAAAAATAAATTGAATTGAGAATATAAATTTATAAAAAAATATAAATAAATAATATGAAATAAATAAATAAATAAAAACTAAAAAATAAATTAATTGATTAAAGTTCAAATATAAATATAAAAACAAATATCAATAAATCAAATAAAATGAAATGGAATGGAATGAAATAAATAATGGGAATTAGTTTTCTCAGGCATCCAACCCTTTATTTCACGCATTTTGACATTGGTGCTTGGTTGTGCCCCTTTGGTATTTCATGCAAAAATACTTTATTTCACGCAAATTTCAAGGATTTTTTTTTTAATTATAACAGCAGAGCCCCATAGCAGGGGTTCTTAAACCCCTAACCAAAATCTTTGGTATTTTCAAAGGCATTAGAACCCCTTCAAAAATGCAGTCAAGAAATGAAAAAAATCACAAATTCTTGCATGAGTTTTTGGATCCTTATTTTGGCTATTTTAGTTGGTTTTTTTTTTGGTTTTCCAGCTGCCAGATCTTTTAACCAATATTCAAAGAGTCTTCTAATATTTTTTTTTTCATATTTTTTGGATTTATGCTTTCACCTTCAAAAATGCCTTCATTAAACACAAAAAATAAAAAAAAATCAAATTTCTCTTTGGACATTTGAATCCTTTTATTTTCCTTTTCATTTCAATTTTTGGGTAATTTGGTCTATCAAAAAGTTAAAAAGAAAATTGAAAGAGCATTCAAAATTTTTTTTTTACAGATTTTTTGGATGTATTATTTTACCTTAACAAATTCCTGTAAAAAAGAAAAAAAATCAAAAAAATCAATTTTCTCATTTGACTGTTGGATCCTTATGTTTGCCATTTTGACTCATTTTTGTTGGATTTTCAAGCTTTGAGAATTGTAAGAGAACTATTCAAAATCTTTTTAATTCTTTTTGAGGATTCTTGGATGTCATTTTTTACCTTTAAAATTTCATCAAAAAACCAAAAAATTTGAAAAATTCACTCTTCTTTGAGCCCTTCACATGCATGTATTCAATATGACTGAAATTTTTTTTTGAGAAACCACCACCAATCTTGGAGCGCTCAAATAATCTTATAAACCACCCCCTTGACCTGTTCCACCCTCCCATCTCCCCTTACCACACCATCCCACTACCATACCACACCACACCTCACCACACCATACCACACCACACCACACCACACCACACCACAACAGACCACACCACACCACACCAAAACACACCTTTTCACACCATACCACCAACAACTCATCAAAACAACTCAACACTCCAGATACTTCCAAACAAGAACATTCATTTTTCCAATGGCTCAAGAAAACATCCACTCACTTTTCAGAACTGTTTCAACTTTTTCACCAGGCCCATCCTCCATTATCTCATCCAATAAAACTAGTGATTCAAATACTCCTGCTCCTTCTTCATCTACTAAAACTCTTGATTCCACTCCTCTGGCCCCTCCTCCTGAGCTATCATATAATCAAAAGGAGGAGCTGGTTGAGGCTATCCAATCATGGGCAAAGTCCCATGGATATGCCATATATACCAGAGTATAAAATTTCAAGAATCAGGCCTACACATACCAACGTCATAAATCTGCGGAGTGTACACCCAGCAAAGATAAATACAAATTCAAAAAAAACAAGATAGAACAAGTTTCATTTCAGGTTATCAGGGAATTTTTCAAAAAGATTGGGTTTTTGGGTGGTGAAGGCTATATGTCCAGAGCACAACCATCCACCTTTTATTGATCCTTCCACTCATCCCATCCATAGAAGAATCCAAGGGAAGCAAAAAGAGGTAATTAAAATTAATCCAAAGCAGGAGTTCCCCCTTTGAAAATTCTCAACTCTCTTATACATAACTCATCATCACCTATCAATAAGAATCTCCCTAAAATTTACAACAAAAGATCCCAAATAAAATAAAATGCCCTTGATGGCAAAACTCCTGAGGAAGCACTCATACTGGAACTCAGGAATTCTTCTTTTTCCTATAAAATGAACAATTTGGATGGTCAAATTACTTCATTATTTATTTCACGCCCTGATTCCATGAAACTTCTCAACCTTTTCCCTACTCCCATTATGATGGACTGTTCATATAAAATTAAGAAATTTGGAATGCGCCTTTTTTATATTCTTGGGATAAAAAATTCTTCTAAAAGCTTCTCATTTGCATTCTGTTTGTTATCTCAAGAGAAAAAACAGAACTATGATTTGGAACTGACTCAACTTCAGGAAATATTTGAAGATAAATAACCTAGTGTGATTGTGACAGACAAGGAAGAAGCACTTATTAGCTCAATTGAATCAATTTTCCCTTCCTCTCATCATTTTCTCTGTGCCTGGCACATTTTCAAGAATATTCAAACTCATTGCATGAAGCACTCTAAATCTGAAGATGAATGGAAGCTATTCCAGAAACAATGGCATAATTTGGTCTATTCAAAATCTGAATCAAGCTATCACAAATAATTCACAAAAATTTCTCTGTTCTGGAATCCTTCCACTTCTGACTACCTTCTTGAAAACTGGATTCCACCAAAAAGAAAATTTGTCTCCTATTTGGTAAAAAAAATAATTTCACTTTGGAAACACAAGTACATCAAGAATAGAAGTTTCTCACTCCTACATTGAAAGATTCATTAATTCTTCTATTGGTTCTTTCTATAATGTAGTTCAAAGAATTTAAAGTTCCATAATCATCCAAACACGTGAGAGAGCCATTGAAGATTCTCACAAAAAATTCAAGCATCTCATTGGTTTGCCTCACTGTGTGTATGATCTTTCTGCAAAGATCAGCCATTTTTCCCTCAAAATAATTCATTCATCTCATCAAGTTCCTGATTTTTCCACCAATTGCAACAACTGTGATTACTCATCTTACCTGGTTATACCATGTTTTCACAGAGTCAAATCAGCCATCTGAAAGGGTGAACTCTTCCAACTTGATGATTTTTATCCTCAATGGCATGTAAAAGCTCCTATTTCAGTAAGTTTTTATCTTTTTTTTAAAAGGGGATTCAAGCTCAAATGAAAATTTCCTGATTTATTTTGATTTTCTTTTCTCCAGTTAACTGTGAACCCTGAATCAAATGAAGATACAGCAAAACTTGAAGTTCCAACCAAAGACTGTAATGAAAAGCTATATTTCACTAAAATGTTTGAAGCATTCAGCTAGTTTCCACCTGGAGAACAGCTTTATTATCTTGTTGAAAGCATGAAGATGTACAGTGGAAGATGTTAACTTACCCTTATTGAAGAGCCAAATTCCACTCAAAGATCCAAAGTTAGAGGAAGACCCAAAGGAGCAGCCATTAATTTAAAGAATTTCTCTCAGTCCTCAAGCAAAAGAGAACCATCTGGTTTTGAATATTTAGAAGAACCCAAGAGGAGAGGGAGGCCAAAGAAGAAATTCATAGCAACTTTGAAGTTCAGTCACCAATTTTTTGGACAAACAAATATATCAAAATTCATAATTAATTTTTTTTCTTATGTGTTCAGGTTTCAAGAAAATGCAAGGCCATCCAAGGGAAGGGAAAGGGAAAAAGGAGGAATCAGAGGATGAGGTAGTTTTATAACTATACTTATTTTGTCTGCAATGTGTTTTTTTTTGATGATTCCTTCTCATTTTTTTAACATATGGAGAATTTCTGAATGAAGAGGAATATTCAGAAGATGAAGATGTGCCAGATTTGGATGGAGGAAAAGATTCAGAAGATGAAGAGCTGCCAGATGTGGATTAAATTAAGATGGTGAGCTTTCATTTTCTTTTATTTTTGGCTAATTTGTTGGATATTATTTTTCATTAATTTTTTTCATTCAAACCTTTATCAGTGGTTTGGAACCAATGTGAATAAGCAAGTTGCTTCTCCTGAATAAAATCCTGGGAAAATAATTCAAAGAATAAAAATATCCAATGAAGATGGTGATGCTCCTTACCATCCTCCGGGGGGGAAGGTATTAGAATCCCCAACAATCAGTGAGAAAGTGAGTACATTTGGTATTTTCTCATTTAATAATTTTGTCTAATTTCTTTTGGGTTTTTACTCTAGGTTTCCTGCACATTATATTATTATTCTTCTGGAATATTTGACCAATTATCAATTGAATAAGTGAGTATTATCTTTATTCCATATTTTCTATTATAAAAAATTCTGATTTTTGGTTTTAGTTCCAATTCAAAGATTCCATTTCCACAAAAAGAGCCATTCCACATATCTCCCATGATCAAGATGTCATAAGGGATGCGAACTGTGGCTTTATAGCAGCAGCAATTTTCTTGGGGAGGATCTCAGAAGACAGGATTGAATTCAGGAAAGAAATGGTGAAAGATCTTGATTCAAACCCAATCTGAAAGGAAATAATATTACTGCGTGATATCTTGGGTGAAACTATCCAAGAAGCAAGAAGGCAACTGAGCCACCTTTATGGCCCAGCTCTCATAAATATGTGAATGAAATTTTCATTCCATGTTTTTATTCTGGCTGAAACATATATGCCTCCAGTGGTTCTGTTTTCTTCTGTAATGCCTTGCACTTATCTTCCTCTGAATCATCCTCTGACTCCAAATGCTAAGTCTGCTCCTATTTTCTTCATTATTTTAGAAGAATCCAAACATATAGTATCATTCAAGTTCAAGTCTGATCATTGGCCAGCTCCCAGGTTAGATCCACTTTGGAAAAGCTTTGTGATCCATGATTCCAAATTGTGGAAAACCATTTTTCAGAGAAATTTGGATCTTGGTAATGAGTTTTTTTTGCTTCCACAAAAATCAAGTAGAAAAAATAAAACCAATCAGAGTTGAATAAATTTTAATATTTGTATCCATGTTTGTTCTTTATTCCATGTTTGTTCTTTATTTTTGATTTTTTGAATGAAGCTTGTAAGGTGTATGAAAGAATGCAAATGATCTTGAAAAATTATTAATGAAATTTTTTTTTGTTTTTTTAACATTCAAGATTCTGAAACCTTTAATCACCCAAGTCAAAAAATTATGTAGGCCAACAAAAGGATTCAAAAATCCAGTGAGAAAAGTGAATTTTCTGAATTTTTCAGTTTTTTGATGGAAATTTTAATGTTCAAAAATGACATCCAAAAAGCCTGATTATTTTGAAATAAATCTCTTTAATAGTTGTTTTAAAATTCTCAAAGCTTTAAAAACCAAAAAAAAATAAGTCAAAAGGGCAAAAATAAGGATCCCAAAGTCAAATGAGAAAATTGAATTTTTTCAATTTATTGCTTTTTTGAAGGAATTTTTTCAGGTAAAATAATACATAAAAAAATCTGGTAAAAATAATTGGATTGTCTTTGAATTTTTTTATAACTTTTAGATAGATTAAATTACCCAAAGAAATGAGATAAAAAGGAAAATAAAAGTATTCAAATGTCCAAAGAGAAATTTGATTTTTCTGATTTTTTGGTGTTTTTTGAAGGAATTTTTTAAGGTGAAAAGATACATCAAAAAATTATGAAAAAAATATTGGAACACTCTTTTCATGTTTTCCAAAAGTTCTGGAAGCTGAAATAAACAAAAAAAAACCAAATTAGATAGCCAAAATGACAATCCAAAAACCCATGCAAAAATTTGTTTTTACGGAATTTTTTCATTTTTTGATTGCCTTTTTGAAGGGGTTCTAATTCCTAAAAAAATATCAAAGATTTTTTTTAGGGGCTAAATACCCCCCCTTTGGGGCCGCGCAGTCAGAATTCAAAAAAAAATTAATTCTTGAAAGTTGTGTGAAAGAAAGTATTTTTGCATGAAATACCAAAGGGGCCCAACCCCGCCCCAATGCCAAAATTAGTGAAATAAAGGTTTGGATACATGAGAAAAATAATTCCTTAAATAAATAAATAAATATATATCTATATATGTAAAATAAATTAATTAATTAAAATAAAAAAAATTTATAAATATATATATATATATATATAATGAAATAAAGAAAGGGTGCTAGGTTTTTCACGCCCCAAAAACTGGAAAAAACATGGTTTGGAAATCCCCACAAAGTCCTGTGACGTCCCCCATCCACACAGTAGACCTGGAAAAAAACACATTTTTTGGGGGTTTTCAAAAAAAAACTGGGGGATAGGGGGGTATCTCTAACCCCTGTAGAATAAATCTTAGAATTTTGGAAATTTTTAAGGCCTTTGAAATTGCCCCCAAAAAAACTGAAAAAAAAACGCTCCAAGTCTCAAATCTTTTCACATTTCTAATGTTTTCTTATTGATCATTTTGGAAAATCTGAAGAGACAGAAAGTTTTGAAATATGGCAGGCCATTCAACTATAGTTTTTTCAGAATTTTAGTACTTCACTTTCCGGCCTGAAAATGGGATTTACATGAAAAATGAGACATTATTTTCAATTCTTTTTTTTTTATTTTTCCATGAGATTTTCCAAATTTGAAACAAAAATCATACATACTTTATCCATAGCCACCACTTCAAAATTATCAGAAGATGAATAAGACAATGTTGTGACCTTCATCACAAATACAAAGGGGTTAATAAATGAACCATAAAGCAAGATGAATTCATAAATTTATTCACCTTTTCTATTTCAGAGTCTATGGTTGTGGGAGCAAAGATTGGATTCCCTGGAGGCCTATGAGCATCTTCATCTTCAATTTTTTTTCCCTCTCTTGATCCTCTTCAAAGTCCCAGGACTCAAATTTTGTGAAACAAACCTCTTATTGATGATGGTTCCTGACCTCTCAGTGAGAAATGAAAATATGAAAATCAATGGAAAATAGAAAAAAAATTGTGATCCCCCCCCAAAAAAAAATAAAATTACTAACTGTCTTTATGATATCCAATTCTTCAAGATCTTGGGGTTCTTCTCCACTCAATTGCTATTCTTTTATAAACTCATCCTGTTCACAATACAATGTTGGCCTAATTACAAAAAAAACACCTCTTCCTCATATTCCTGAATTTTCCTTTCTTCCTTTGATAGGGGTTCTTGAATGGGAGTCAGTTGATAATTCCCTTTTCAAAATTTCATCATTTCTCCAAGGTAAAAATGTTTTTCTCCTTGGTGCAAATTTAATGAATTTTCCAAAGAGTTCATTCTGAAACCAGTGTATGTTGGTTGATTGAGAAGGTGATTCATGAGATGATTGAGAATTTTGGCATGAACCCTCCTCAGAATGCTATGAATAATTCCAAAAGAAAAGAAAACACTTCAGAAATCCATATTAGAATTATTTTTTTCTCCAAGAAAAGAAATCATACTGCAATAGGAGGTTTGAAATGCCACTGGGGATTAAAATAATCAAGAAAAAATTGTTGATTATTGAGATTTGCCTTCTTCATTTGGTGTGAAAAAGGAACCCCCATGAAAGAAGAATAATCAAAATCAGAACAGGTGCTTGATTGTTCTGCTGAAATGTTAAAGGAATGCACAATATTGAGAGCATAGTGGCTTATTTTTCCTGAGAGGTGTTCAAAACAATATGGGAGACCAATCCAGTTCTTAAAGTATTTCTGAGAAGTTTCAATGGCAGTTTGATGGAGTTTAATTGAAACTGAATGATATATTTTGTGAACTAAATAAGAGAAGGAACCAGAAGAAGTTGTGATAAATTGTTTGACATAAGAGTGAAACCGTTCTATTCTATATGTGCTTGTATTTCCAAAATGCAGGTGCTTGTTTGCCACATACAAAAAAAAAATATTTTTAGAGGCATCCAGTTTTCAAGAAGGTAGTTAGAATGAGAGGAATTCCAGAATCCAGTGAGTTTGGCAAAATTATCTTGATAAGAATTTTCAGATTTGGATTTGACCAGCATATTCCAGTTTTTTCTGAAAATAATCCATTCTTTTCCAGATTCAATTTGTTTTCTACAATGTGTTTCAATTTTTTTGAATATATTCCAGACACAGATCAAATTATGAGAGTTGGGAAATTCAGTTCCAATGGAATGAATCAGGGCTTTCTCTTTGTCAGTCACAATGACTTTGGGTTCTTCATGTTCTAATAAATATGAAGCTGTTGGAGAGCTCATTTATATTCTTCCCTTCTTTCTTTCAAGAGGAAACAGAAACCAACAGAGAATGTTCTAGCATGATTGTTGACCCCAACAATTTAAAGAAGAGGCATGGAAAATTTTTGGTTTTATAGGTACATTCCATCATTAATACTGATGGAAAGAGTTGAATTAATGGGATAGAATCTGGGTGAGAAATGAAAAAATAACTAATATGAAAATTTTGATCATTTATTTCATATGTGAAAGAAGAGTTTCTCAATTCAATGATTAAAGCTTCTATGGGTGAATTTCCTTCTGGTTTTTCTTTTTCAATATTTGATGTTTTGTCATAGATTTTACTAAGGGTTGTTCAAACAGGAGAACTGAAGGAATGCATTAAGTAATTAAGAATTTTAAGAGGAGGAACCCCAGTTTTGGTTAAAGAATTGAAAATATCCTCTTGATCTCCCTGAATCCTTCTATGAACTGGATGGGTGGATGGATCAGTTGATGGTGGATTATTTTAATCAGGGAATTGGATTCTTATGTCCCAAAGAACAGACTTCATGTAAAAGCTTCCAGAGAATTTTAAGGAACAGTTTGTTTTTCTAGTTGATGAAAGTCTTTTACTATCCAAATTGGGTGTATATTCCCCAGATTTTTCACATTGGTAAGTATATCTTTTCTCTTTAGTCATGAAGACTTTGATGGAAATGGAATATCCATGGGATTTAGCCCACTCTTGAACAGCATCCACAAGTTCCCCCTTTGAATGATATGATAATTCAGGTGGAGGAGCCAGAGGGGTGGAATCATGGGGGTGATATGAATAAGTTGAAGGAGTAGACAGAGAAGAAGCAGAGGAAGATAGTGGAGCAGAAGAAGAAGCATCAGAGGCAGATATTAAAAGTGGGTTGATGTGTTGTTCAGACATTTTTGGTTTGGGATTTTGATTTTGAGATGTTTTTTTTATGAAGAATTGATTTCTTTTGATTTTGATTGAGTTTTTGGATTCAGGGGGGTCTGTTTAAGGGGGGTGAAGTGTTGAATTTGATTGGTTGATTTGTGTTGAGTAGTGATGTGTGATTGGTTGATTGGTGTTGAGTTGTGATGATTGGTGATGGTGGTGATGATGGTGTGGTGCGGAGTGGATTCTGGATTTTGACAGGTGATGTTGTGGTTGAAGAGAGGATTGTAACCCCCCCCCAAGAGTTGAGGAGGAGGCAGGAAATAATTCAAAATAATATTGAATATCAGATTAATCATATAGAAGAGCCCACAAATGTGGACCTACCCCAAAAAGGGGGTTTAAACATGGTATTTTGAGGTTAGACATTTGAGGGCAAACAAAAGGTCCAAAAAATATGAAAAAAATATTAATGTTTCATTTGAAGTGAATTTTAAAACTTTAAACTCAGTTTGTCCATAAAAATAATCAAAATAGTATCATAAATTGCTTCAAAACGCACCCCAACACAGACACTTCCCATTATTGTTGTAGATGCATCAATTTTTTTTGGGTGAATAATTGATCCTAAAAATTCCCAAATAATTTTTTTGGGCCTCTCACAATGCACAATGAAAAACTGCAAACTGAAAATTTGGAAAATCTCATTGAAAAAAAACAAAAAAAAGAATTGAAAAAAATGTCTCATCTTTTTGCAAATCCCATTTTCTGGTGGGAAAGTGAAGTACTAAAATTCTCAAAAAATCATAATGAAATGCCTGCCATTTTTGGAAACTTTATATTTCTTCAGATGTTTTGAAAGGGTAATGTTAAATTCTAGGCCCATTGAGCGATGGACATGACTCAAAATGAGCCGTGTGGCATGCCGCACAACCACATTCAAGCCATGTCCATGTCCCCATGGCTCGAAGAACAACGCCACCCAAAAAACACATTCTGGGATTGTGTGGTATTCTGCACAACTACATTCTAGCCATGTAGAAATCCACACGTATTTAATGTAGTTGTGTGGGATCCCACACGCCAATTTTCTAATTTAATTGTGTAGCTCCAGGTCCCTTTCCCTGAGGTAATACAATATTTACAAATTAAATTTATAGTCCCTCATTTTTATTTACCAAAGAAATTGTTTTCAACAGGAAATGAATGATTCCCAAAGTCATTCAGATTTGGAAACCATATTTAATCTTGCCAATGTGGTTTTTTTATATGGTTCACACACCCACCAAAACCATTTGAGAGGGTAAAATTAAGGAGGCAAATGTGGCCAAAAGGCAAGAGATCACTGCTCAAATTAATCTCAAAGTTAGAGTTCTATCTTCAAATTTTATGGCTAATGCTTCACAGGAAATTCAAAGGTTGAGGGGAAATTTTTAATCAGTAAACTGGGGCAAGCTCAGTGTAACAAATTTTTACTCAGAAAAATTCAAGAATTTGTGATATTTACTAATTGAGGAATAAAATAATAAGGTGAAAATATTTGTGATTTTAAGGTAATCTTAAAACTATTGTGGAAGGAATAAACTGAGGAAGATGTTCAATCTAGCTTAAATTAGCAAGGAATTTATTTCAATAAAGAATTCAAATGAATTAAACTAATTGATTTAGAATCTAAAATGCAAGACTTAATGTGATGAATAGAATGAAGCTTCAAGGAAATGAGATTAAATTTATCAAAAGAGTGCCTTGCACATTTTTTGGGGCGTTGCACACCCCTGAAAATGGCAAATTTGAGCCATTTACAGTGGTAAAAAGCTTGAAATTGCCACTTCTGGGGGGTAAATGGCTTTTATAAAACTCCCAGGGGTTGCGCATTTTTTGAACAGCCCTTTGTAGTCGTCTATGGACCCCCCTTGGCTCAAATGTGTTGTCTTTTTGATGTCCAAATTCTGTAACTAACAAATTTAGTTACCTTATTGCTATCTTACTGTTTTCATTATCTCATTACCCATGTCTTAGGCCCCCTCTGGGGCTCTCTAGTTGTCTCTAACCTGCTGCCTTAGGCCCCCTTTGGGGTTCTCTAGTTGTCCATAAATACTGGTCCTTCCCTTGGACCATGAATCAAAATCATCTGATTACCATAAAACTAAACCAGAGTGTCCCTTCCTCCTCTTCAGATCAGTTCCACTTGACTGTACAAGTACTTTCCCTCCGTCCTTGGCTCTTTGTAGCCTTATCAATACATATCATTTGGCTCTTCAGTAGTCTACCATACTCCTTCCTTCTCCAAATAACCTTGCTTCTCATCTTAAACTTTTCAAGGTTAAAATCAAAAACTCATCCAACTAAGCCATCCGGTCAACTTCATTGTTCCAACTGGTTGCTTTTCCGCCAATAATATCAGTCCTATACACCTCTCCATCTCCATTTAATCTTGTCCTATCAATCCTCTTCCAATTTGAGCACTCTCCCAACTATCACCAATTCTCAAATAGTTTCATCCCACCAGACTGTGGCCATCCCAGATCCAATTCCTCTACTATCCTTCTCTCCTTCAACTTTCTCCTATCATCCTCTCCTACGTGATTCCATCACAAATCGCATCTCATCCATTTCTCAAATCCTCATCATTCATCAATTTCCTCTTTTAACAAGATATTTCCTCCTCATCCTCCGTCTCCCTCCCCGCTATGCCAACTCAAACCTCCACTTGCCAGATTGGTCTCCTCAAAGGTCAAAAACGAACCCTCTCAAGCCAATCAGATCCTCTTCTTGGTCTCCAACCCTACCAATTTCCCCATGACTTTGATCACAAGTTCGCTTGAAAGGCCCAAGTGATCCGTAAGGAACCTCAATATCCTATGTTTGATCACATTTGCAATTCAATTGGATCCACTCAAAACCCTCCTCAATCAATCCTTGATTCCTCATCCTCTCATCCTCCCCCTTGTCCCTCACTCGCCAATCACCTCCTCAACTCTAAGGACCCCAAGCGTAAACAACGGCTTAGTGGTCATCCTAACGATCTCCATGCCGGTTTACTTGTTGGTAACTTAATTGGAGAGGGTCATGTCAACTACATCCTGATGTACAACATGCTGACCAGAATCTGAATTGGTGTCTCTTGATGTCAAGCCAAGCTTTGGAGACCCTTGACCAAGGCCAATTATACCGCCCGCCATAAATTAACCTTTGACGTGGTTGGTAATGAATTAACACCATCGGCTAAATACAATTTCAAGTTCAAGGATTATGCTCCATGGGTCTTCCAAGAACTCAGGGAATACTTTCATCTTGATCCTGCAGACTATCTACTCTCTCTCACCAAAAAGTACATCCTATCCAAATTGGGTTCCCCTGGCAAATCTGGTTCATTCTTCCACTTTAGTCAAGATTATAGATTTATCAGCAAGACCATCCATTGTTTGGAGGAAAAATTCCTACTTTTGATCCTCAAGGAATATCACAACTTCCTCCTCCATCAACCTTGTCCCCGGTTATTGTTGTAGTCACTTCATGCTTGGCTTGCTTGCCTTGATCTATCATCATTGATCAATCCTCATATCTCATCATCCTATCTCCTTCATCCCATTGATCATCACCTCTCATCTGCTGGATTAGCTGGCCTTTATTGACACTGCCTTGGCCCCAAAAATCTCTGGGGTTGCACTAGCTCTTGGCCAAATCCACTCCATCACCACTTGCTTCATCTTCCCCACCAATACGTCCATCATCCTTCAACATTGATTATCAAACATCAATCCAACTCAACCATCACTTCATCCTTCAACAACATTAACAACAAACTTTCAATATTAACCATCAACAACATTCAGTTCAACATCAACATTTCAAGGGGTGGTCCATTCATTTGGCCCGTCCTGTCACCCTTGTCATTCTTGCTACCATCCATCTCCTCTGCTTCATGTGCTACATCACCACATTGCTCCATTGCTTGCTTCCTCCCTTGCAACCTTGCTCTTCCACCTCTCAATCTTGCTTGTTGCTTCTCATCCTCATATCGCTTCATCCCTCCATCTCAACGGCTCGCTCACTCCCATCCATCTCCTCCGCTCCACCTGTTACACAACCACTTGGTACATCTCCTCCATCTCATTGCTCCATCAACTACACCTAAACTCGCTCCATATCATCCATCAATTTACCCATCAATCTCAATCACCATCACTCCATCTCTAACATTGCATCCTACTCTCCAACAACAACTCACCAATCAACCTCAACAACATATCAACCTCCCTTCCATCCAGTATTAAACAGGCTGGTGTTTTGGGATCCTTTCCTCCTTTTGTTCAATACTGTCTCTATATCTCCAGATCCCCACCCTCTATCTTTAATATATCCACATTACTTGTCATGCTATACTGTCATCCACCACCATTATCCTATAACTGTCACCACTCCATTCCAACTTCATCTCTAAAACCATCACCATCACCATCACCATCACCATTACCATCACCATCACCATCACCATCACCATCACCATCACCATCACCATCACCATCACCATCACCATCACCATCACCATCACCATCACCATCACCATCACCATCACCATCACCATCACCATCACCATCACCATCACCATCACCATCACCATCACCATCACCATCACCATCACCATCACCATCACCATCACCATCACCATCACCATCACCATCACCATCACCATCACCATCACCATCACCATCACCATCACCATCACCATCACCATCACCATCATAATCATATCATTCTCACCCATTAAGCTATACCATCACCCTCATGATCATCATCATCATCATATAATTCTTTGCCATTAAGCTAGGAAACTATGCCTGAGGTCCTTGTTGGTCCTCTTAAAATAGGCTATCATTCCCCATATCATGCTAGGAAACTATGCCTGGGTCCTTTTTGCTCCTCTTAAAATAGGCTATCATTTCCCCATCTCATATCCTGACAAGGTGGTGTCTTGTCATTTATTACTCAACTCTCATATCTCTATCATTCTCATATTCTCCTCTCATTTCTCATAAATCTCTGGAATATTTGCTGGTCTTAAATTGGTTCCTAAATTTTTCAGTTAAGGTGGTGTGTTGTATTTTTGATTTTCAAATTCTGTAACTAACAAATTTAGTTACCTTATTGCTATCTTCCTGTTTTAATTATCTCATTACCGATATCTTAGGCCCCCTCTGGGGCTCTCTAGTTGTCTCTAAACTTCTGCCTTATGCCCCCTTTGGGGTTCTCTAGTTGTCCATAAATACTTGTCCTTCCCTTGGACCATGAATCAAAATAATCTGATTACCAGACAACTAAACCGGAGTGTCCCTTCCTCCTCTTCAGATCAGTTCCACTTGACTATACAAGTACTTTCCCTCCGTCCTTGGCTCTTTGTAGCCTTCTCAATACATTTCATTTGGCTCTTCAGTAGCCTACCATACTCCTTCCTTCTCCAAATAACCTTGCTTCTCATCTTAAACTTTTCAAAATGGGCTGTCTAGGGCCCAAAAACAACTACCACACAGTTGAGCCATGAAATTATCATCACCCATATGGGTTGTGAACCGCAATTGGTGCCCATTTGCAACCCTGATGTTGCAAATTTAACATTGCCCTTTTATTTTTTTATTTTTGTATTGGGTGAAATTAAATTCACAACTCCAGTTGTATGGGAGTTGTGTGGGCCCTCCACGGCTCAAATGAGCTGTGGGAGCCCATTAAAAATACAAGTAGCCGTTAAAAACATGCGCAACCCCGGGGGGGTTTTATAGGAGCCATTTCACCCCCAAACATGGCAATTTTAAGCCCTTTACTCCTGTACACAGCTCAAAAAAGCTGTTTTTGGGGGTGTGCAACCCCCTGGAAGTTGTGCCAGAATTTTGGGCACCCCCTGGACCACACTTGGGTCCCATCAACCCAAATCTGGGATCAACACATACTTTTTGGGACTGTTGTTCCACACCCAGTGATTCCAAATTGACTTTAAAGTGAAACAAAATTGAAAGTAAAGTGAAATTTGAAATCATACAAAAATCTGTAAACAATTCTTTCTCAACTCAAAAGTGAGCAAACTTTGTTTTTTCAATTGCAAGTTGGATTCAATACTGAAGTATGGCAAAATACGTATGCGCTTACGTGTGTGCTACGTATGAGTGCAATCCAAATGGGATGCACATGTGGGCCTCTGCGGCCCATTGGACGCACACACGGACCATGTCTGCCTGTGTGGATGTCACATATTTGGGGAAACTGACCTCAAAACACGTGAAACAGGCCTATTAGTACAAGAGCCCGTGGGGTATATGGGAAAATAAAGCCAGATGGGCTTGTATGGGCATAATTTGGCCCAACGTTTATTTTGGACATACTTGGCCAGACGGGCTGGCCTGCCAAAGTATGTTAAACTTACTTTTTGGGCTTGGGGAGGCCCATTAGGAGCCACCGCCTGTGTTGCAGCCCATTTGGGGCTGCCGCCTGTGTCATGGCCCGCTTGGGGCTTCTGTTTTTGCTTACAGCACGTTTATGGGGCTCAATGGCCCGCGCAGGGCCGTCGTAGGAGGCAGGGGGACTCAAAATGGAGTCCCCCCACCCTGGTTGCGGCTGTAAAGGCGGTCGCGGCTGCTGTGCTGGGCGGAGGCTGGGGGGCTGAGGCCAATGGCCCCAGCTCCTCCCCCTCCCCTCGCTTGCCATTGAAAGGAGGAGAGGGAGGGCTGGCTGGGTTGAACCAGCCAGCAACCCGTAGCAAGAGGGGACCAGTCATGGTGGGGGGGACCTCATCACCCCCCCACCAAATATGGTGGCTGGGTGGGTTGCAGCAAGGTGACCAGCAGTGGGGGGGAATAGACCACCCCCCCACCACCAAGAGGGGCGCTCTCCCCCCCCCTTTACCAAGGGGGAGGAGCAATGGGCTGGAGGGGATTTGACCACCCCCCAGCCCACCTACCTTGACAATGCCCTGGGGGTATTGACCTCCAGGGCCCCTGGTAGGGGGATTGGACCGCCCCCTCCAGGGATTTGAGTGAAAGAGGGGGGGGCAGCATGTCCGCCGGTTAGACCCCCCCCCCATGTGTGTCTGAGACTGGACCCAGGTGTGCCCTGGGTCCCACCTGGCCTTTTTTATGGCCAGGGGCTGGTTTCATGAGGCAACCAGCCAGCATGGGAGGTAACAGGCTGGTTGTAACAGAAAAATGGCCAGGTGTTTGAACAGCAAATGGGCTGGTTCAGCCCCATTAAGGTGGAAACACCAGAAATGACCAGAATAGGCTGGTTGTAAGGGTACAGGGACTGATGCCATGCGGCCTGATGTACCCCAATCCAAGTAACAAGGCCTGTAGAGCCTGTAAAGCTCTTTTGAAGCGGAAAATTTGCCTTTTGGCTTGTTGAATCATGGGCTCACAAGGGAGGTCAATCTTCTGTACTTAAGGAGCTCTTCTCCCTGCTGTTTTCCATTATCCATTCATCATCCATTCAAATTCATCACTGATATCATTCAACGTATTGCCCAATTGTGAGAGCCCATTAGCAATTATTGACACAAGTATTCCAGCATTTATTTTGCTTTAAATACTGCTCATTTGCCTAAGGTAATTGCTGGCCATAATTATAACAAATTATCAGTACCAATATCATCATTACTTTCAAGCCATCTAGACCCTTGTACCTCACTCTGAAGAACCTCAAATATCTCAAGTTTTCCAAGAAGATTTCCTATATCCCTGATGTTAGCTCCACCAAGATAGTTCTGAACAGTCAAAAGTATAATGCTTGGGCTGTCCTTATGGATAGTTAGTTGGACAAAATCTGTTGTGGGGAGATTATGGATGGAGATGACACTTTGATCAGTTCAGAAGTCGAGAAAAATTCTTATCATCTCATTCTTAGGCATCTTGATGAGAATCATGTGACATGGGTTTCTGATACTCTTAGGGAAGATGAGAGAAGGAGGGGCAGCATCCTTTGGAAGTTGCTAAAGTCCCAATATGCTGGTGATTCTGTTCACTAGAAGGGTATAGCCTTCAATAAACTATTCAAGTTACAATATTCAAATTGTAAGGAGTTTGTTGCAGAGGCTAGTCCTAGCATAGCCAAGTTTAAGTCATCAGGACTTAAAATGGATCCTGATGTTTGTCACTCTTAATACTTCAGAAGCTACCAAAGGAGTTTCATTCTTTAGTCAGAATTATATCTCAATTGGATTCTCTTCCTGGGGAGGAGGATGTGCTGAAGATGATTGAAAAGGATGATCTTAAGTTCAAGATGAAGGGGGGCTGTGAAACAGCCCTTGTTGGAAAGACTGGAAAATCTTGCAAGAAGGCAAAAAAGGATTTTTCCAATGTCTTATGCTATAATTTTCAGAATAAGGGGAATTATGATAAAAATTGCAAGGAGGCCCAGAATAGGAAGAAGTCCAAAGAGAATGACAAGGAGGTCAATCTCACAACTGGAAACGTTGAAATGGTGGAGTTTGATAGTCCAATGGGAATTTTTGTTGGGGAAGAAGGTCCCAACAAGAAGGCACAAATTGATGAGGATCAAGAAATGGACTTGATTGATTATGAAGTGAGTAATCTTAAACTCAAAAATGAGAACTTATCAGTGACTGATAAAGCTTCTTTCCTATTAGGAGGATTGAAGGAGGATTTTCTTGTTTTGATTGATTCTAGTTGTACAAATCACATTTTCTTTAAACCAAATTTATTTTCAAATCTTAGTGATTATGATGGAGTTATAAATATTGGTCAGAAAGGCAGAACAATTCAGATTAAGGGGATTGGAAAATTTATTCTTGCAAACCACTTGGGTTTCAAAATTTCTTTTGAAAAAGTGTTCTTAGTACTAGAGTTGCATTATAACATTGTGTCTCTTGGAGTGTTGTGGAAAAAAGGTTTCCAGATTTTTTATCTTAAAGAAGACAGGTTTGTTATTGATATGGATGGGAGAACTGTTCTTAGTGGACAAGTTTGGAATAAGCTTTTGTGTGCAAGCTTGTTAAAATTATCAGCTCTGAGCACTGTTGCTCATAATAGAAGTGGCCATAAGGTAAAGGACACCAACTGTGAGAGTTGTACCTTGGGGGCTAAGACTAGAAATGTTTTCTCAAAAATTTTAGATTGCACTGATGTTCCTAGAGAGGAATTTTCCATTGATTTGGCAGGGCCATTCACACCGGAGTCCCTTGGTGGGGCAAGATACTTCATCAATTTAGTTGATACTGCAACTAATTATGTTTGGGTTAAAACAATTCAATCTAAGGATCAGACCACAGAGGAGGTTTCTGTAATCTTCAAAGTCTGGAAACAGAATTTTCTAATGAAGTAGATCAAGAGAGTTATTACTGATGGGGGTGGTGAATTTGTGAGTAAATAGTTTGAGAGGTTATTGAAAGCTAATGGTATCATTCATATAGTCACTACTGCAAGTACTCCACAGAATAATGGAATAGTTGAGAGAATGAATAGGACTTTACTGGAAAAGGTCAGAACTATCATGTCTCAATCTGTTCTACCAAAGTTCTTATGGGCTGAGTTGATGTGTACAGTCTGTCTGTTGCACAACATTGTAAGTTTCAATGGGAAGAGTCCTCATTATCTGTTTTGGAAGTTGTACCCCAAAACATCACATCTAAGAACAATTGGTTGCTTGGTGTATTATAGCGTCCATCATAATGAGATGGTTGGAAAATTAGACCCTAGAGACAGAAAAGGGGCACTTGTAGGCTATGATTCAATAAGTAAATTGTATAGGATCTATTGTCCAGGGACAAGAAAGGTTATCCATATTAGGGATGTAAAATTTGATGAACATAAATTTCCACTTAAAAGGAGTGAAGACTGTGTTTTGAATAAGTCACAGCAAGAAATAGAATTAGAACCTATTTCAACAGCAAATGCTGAAGAAAATTTAGTTCCAGAAGATTAAGAGCTGGCAGACATTCCTCCAGAGGGTTCAGTGCCTGCTTCAGGGTAATCTGTTAATTCCAAACCTGATGAGCCTCCACCTCCAGTTAGAAGGAGTGGAAGGGCTAGAGTGCCATTTTATAGGTATGGGGAATGGAAGTCCCATTATGCTGCCACAGGATATGAGGAAGATACATTTCAGGAACAGTGTATGCTCAATGAAGTCCTGGAGTTGAGTTCAGAAATGGGTAACAGGGTTAACCCAAATGGCTTTGGCCAAGCTATGAATTCTGATGAGAGAGCCAACTGGAAGAGTGCCATTTGTGAGGAATTTGATTTTCTGGAGAAGAATAGTTTCTTTGGGGTGGTTAAGCGGGATTCTGTTCAAAATGGAAAGACCTTTGTGAGGTCTAGATTGGTGTTAAACAAGAAGTTTGACGCAAATGGAGTTTTTGAAGAGGTTCAAAGCTAGATGAGTTTCACAGGGCTTCAAGCAGAGAGAGGGTATTCATTACAAAGAAACTTTCTCACCAACTGGAAGGCTTTCTACCTTCAGGTACATCATTGATCTGGAAATGGAGTCGGGTGAAGAAATCAGACAAGCTGATTTTGTAACAGCATACTTGAATGCAAAACTTGGAGAGGAGGAGACTGTTTATATGTCAATTCCCAATGGTTTTTTTGAATGGTTTGTAGAGACTAAACCAGAAACCATGAAGAAAATTTTGTTAGAAGTTTTATTTCAGCAGATAAAGGGGAATATTTCCTCAAGCTGTGTAGATCCCTGTATGTATTGAAGCAAGCAGCTAGGTTGTGGTATAATAAAATGAGTGAGAAACTGATACAGTTTGGTTTCAAGACGTCTGAGGCTGACCCTTTTCTTTTTGTGAGAGAGGATGCAATTCTGTTTGTATGGGTCAATGAAATTATCATCATTGGAAATGGTAAAGAGAGAGTCATATATACACTAAAAAGGAATTCAAGATAAAAGATCTTGGTCTGGGGTAACAGGTGCTAGGAATGAAAGTCAGTAAGACCAAGAATGGTATTAAGTTAGACCAGAGCCACTACATGGCAGCTCTTTTTAAGCAATATGGCTTATAAGATGCAAAGGATTTTGGTACTCCCATGCAGTCAAAAATTTGTTTAGAGAAGTCTACAGATGAGGATTATCTGTAGTTTGTTCAATCTTTGAACAATTACAGTTCAGCTATTGGATTGCTTAATTATTTGGGGCAGTGTACAAGGCCTGATATTGCCTTTGCAATTGGTGTCTTGTTGCAACACTTATAGAAGCCAAGCATGAAGCATTGGTCAGCTTTTAAGAGAGTTATGAGGTATCTTAAAGGAATGCACAGTCTGGGACTGTTGTTTAAAAAGTCAGAAAACTTTGATTTGGTTGGTTATTCTGATGAAATTTGGGCAGAAGGTAACGCTAGGGAATCAACAAGTGGTTTTTTGTTCTTCTTGGGGAAGAATCTGGTGTCATGGATGTTCAAGAATGTATCAGCAATAAGTCTTTCATCAACAGAGGCTGAGTATAGAGCTCATTTAGAAGCTTCACAGGAGGCAAAAAAAGGTTCAGGAAAGTCTTAGAGGATAAAAATAAGCCACAAGGGTTTGCTTGTTGTATTCTAATAACCAGAGTGCCATTGCGTTGGCGGAAAAACCAGGTGTTCCATTCAAGAAAAAAACATATCAATGTTCAATATAACTATATTTGCAATGCGGTTAACTGCAAGGAGATTGTGTTGAGTTACATGCCTACTGTAGCAATGATTGCAGATATCTTGAATAAGGCGTTAGATAGGAACAAGCATCAAGGGTTGTGACTAATATGCAAATGTTACCCCTTTTGGATTAAGGGGGTGTGTTTAAATATGTATGCACTTACGTGTGTGCTAAGGATGATTGTAATCCAAATGGGATGCACATGTGGGAATCAGCAGCCAATGGGACACACACACCAGACCATACGTGCCTTTGTGGATGTCACGTATTGGGGGAAACTGACCTCAAAACGCGTGAAACAGGCCTCTTGGTACACGGGCCCTAATGGGCCCGGTGGGGTATATGGGCAAATACAGCCAGATGGGCTTGTGTGGGCATAATTGGGCCCAAGTTTTAATTTGGAAATACTTGGCAAGATGGGCTGGCCCGCCAAAGTATGTTGAACTTACTTTTTCGGCTTGGGGCGGCCCATTAGGAGCCGCCCCCTGTGTTGCAGCCCATTTGGGGCTGATGCCCAGGTTGCGCCCCGCTTGGGGCCGCTGTTTTTGCTTACGGCCCGTTTATGGGGCCCAACGGCCCGTTTATGGGGCCCAACGGCCCCCGCGGGGCCGTTGTAGTGGGCAGGGGGACTCAAAATGGAGTCCCCCCACCCCAGTCGCGGCTGCCGCGCTGGGTGGAGGCCGCGGGGCTGGGGCTGATGGCCCCTGCTCCTCCCCCTCCCCTTGCTTGCCATTGCAAGGAGGAGAGGGAGGGCTGGCTGGGTTGAACCAGCCAGCAACCTGTTGCAAGAGGCAACTGGTCATGGTCGGGGGGACCTGATCACCCCCCCACCAAATATGGTGGCTGGTTTGGTTGCAGCAAGGCAACCAGCAGTGGGGGGGAATTTGTTGATTATTCACTCACACTCTTGGTCTTGGTTCTTAGCTTTCACAATTAAATTCCTAAATATTAGTTCTATTATTCTTAAATCCTTTTTTTCTTCTTTCTTTTCATTAATCTGTGGATGTCACTAATAATGAGATCCGCGCAGGTTCTGTGATCCTGTGACTTCTGTGCCTGTGAAACCTTTCTATCATCTCATCAGCACAAGAAACCCGCGCAATCTCTTCTCTCTCAACTCTGTTGCTTGTCTTCTTTATTTTACAATTATCCAATTCCTACTACGTGCTACCCATCAAGACCTGAAGGTTCAACTCAACTTGGATCACCAACAAATTGAATTGCTGTGGGTATTACCAACATTCTTCAAATCAACATTAAGAAGACTTACCACTCTTCTCTTCCAGTTGAACAAATCATTTGACGTTGTTGGGCGGATCAGTCAAGGTAATCAAACCAGAGTCTTGCGGTAAATGCTTGGTGAATTAACCTTCAAAACACTGGACTACTTAACTTCTCACCCATCTACCCTCTTTTATTAGTTGTGTCCTGTGTTGTTAGTTCTACCCAGTCTGCTTAGAGGCCATAACCCCGCCTGTAGAACTCATACTCATGTTGGTAGATTCACTTTTTCCATTTATTTTATCTTACTTATTCTGTTTGTTGACTCACCTGCAACTATCAGCCTGGTCTAGGTTCTTCATAACTTTTAACCTTTTACACGGTTAAAAGCCAAAATGGATCCCTCAGGCTCAACTGGAGTCGATCAAATGTCACCTACACCTGGACCAGGAGGAGGAGAAGGTAGCTTCAAGGCTCTTGCTCTGAAGTCATTAATGGAATCAACCCCTCTTCTATCCGAGATGAACTACTCAATCTGGCAAAAGAAAATGGAGAGGCTGTTAAAAATTAGGGGCATCCTTCATTTGGTTAACTCTTCTAACCTCCTCAAAGTGATTCCAGACAACAACAAGATGGCTGGCTATCTGATGTCCAATCTGGACTCTGCAACGCACACCAATATCATCACCGTTGAAAACAAAGGTTCAAAAAAACTCATATGGCAAGCTGCCAAGAACCACTTTGCTTTGAACCAGGCGGCAAATCGAGCGCGGATGTTTTTCAACTTCTTGAACCTCAGCTTTGACCTAAAAAACATTGATGGGTTTGTAACTAATGTCAAGCTACATCTTGGAAAATTGGAAGAAGTCCAAATTGAGTTACCGGGAGACATCCTCAGCTACCTAATCCTATTCAAATTTACTGAAACACTCAAATCCATCCGGTCTCAAATCATGCACTCAGGTACAGAACTATCTGTCAACTTGGTTTTTAATCATCTGGTCCAACACAGGAACAAAGTCCACTCCAAAGCACAGGAGGCCACTGGTACGAACTTTGCTCTCTACCACTAAGGATCAACCAACCCTGACAGGCCTTGATGCGAAAATGGAAGAAATAATCCAGCAGTTACCTCGCATCCTGGATCCTTGTTCTGGGGGGAATTCCCCAAGCTCAAACCTGAACATCCTACAAGCAAGGCAAGGAGACCTCAAAAGAAGTCACCAGCCAAATTGCACTACTACTCATTTTTCTGTGCTTCTAATCAAAAGGACAAAGCTAATGAACAGCAATTCATACTTGACAGTGGTTGCTTGATCCAAATGTTAAGGGACAGATCGGCTTTTGAAACTCTCAGCAAACAGAGCGGCGACAAAACTATCAGAACCGGCAAAAAGGGAGATGGACTGCCCATTCGTGGTCTCGGTGTCGCTAGTGTGACATATGGCGGAATAACAATCTGCCTCAAGAACGCAGCCTGGGTTCCTGATGCGATGGTGAACCTCATTTCCATGGGAGTTCTGTTGAAGAAAGGCTGTTTATTACACGTCAATCTGTTGAGTGATCCTGCAACTTTCTCCATGAAGCTCGCTGGAAAACCTGTCCTCAGTGGCTCTATCCGCAACAACCTCCTCAAACTCAATGCCAAAGCTATAACTTGCAACAAGTATTGTTACTTAACTTCACCAGAACTGGTCCATTTTCACCAAAAACTTGGTCACGCCAGCCTCAACCGAGTTGAAAAACATCTGGGTAAAAATCTACCACAAGACTTGAAAAATAATTTCAAATGTCTTTCTTGTAAGAAATCCAAGATCACTAAGGCCTCCTTCAAAGACTGCCAATCTCCAGCTCAACGAGTTTTTGACAGACTGCACATGGATCTTATGGGACCTCTCAATCCCACAAGCAAAGGTGGTGTGAAGTACTCTCTCACGATTGTTGATAACAATTCCAGCTACATATCAGCCTTCCCGTTGCCATCCAAGGACGCCACAGCTGGAACAATCATATTCATAATTGAAAAAGAAGCAAAAAAGCAACATAGGTATCCCATTGAGGTCTTCACTGATGGTGGAGGGGAATTTGTCAATGCAAACCTGAAACAGTTCTTCAATTCCAAAAGCATCAATCATATAGTCAGCAAACCTTACCATTCACAACACAATGGTAAAGCGGAGCATGCCAATCAAACTATCATGGAATCTTTGAGATCTGTCTTCAGCTCTACATCCATCCCCAAGAGTTATTGGCATGTTGTGATCCAGAGTTTCTGTTTTGCCCTCAATCAAATCCCTGCCGAATTGAAGGAAAAAACCCCTTGGGAACTCCTTCACAAAAGCTCAATTCCCAATCAATACCTTCAGCCAATTGGTTTTTCCGTCATTTAACTGCTCAATTCAAAAATAATAAGTTCCAAGATGAAGGAGAAAGGCAAGGAAGGAATTTTAATCGGATTCAGTCCCAAACTTCAATCCTACAAACTACTCACCAAAAGCGGTAAAATGGTTGAAAGTAAACACATTGAATTCCTAAAGAATGAATTAAAAATTAACTCTCCCTTGTTAGAAATTGAGGAAAATACCTTCAAAGATACTGTCTCCACTCCACCAGCAGCTACCCAACCTGATCCCATGATGTCAACCATCAATAGCAAAAATCTCAAGCCAAGCGTGGAGCCACTTGACAACCAATCCGTGACCGACTCCAATAACTCAAATCAAACTGTACTCAAATCCCTTCAACCAAACCTGAGAGACAGAAATCAAACCAAACCTTCCAAGAGATACGGCTACTACCACACAGATACACCCAAAAACATCCATGAAGCCCTCAAAACGCGGGCGTGGGTCCCACCAAAAAACAAAGAATTGGAGACAGCTGAAGACTTAGAGGTTTGGGAGGACGCAAAAGAATCCAAGTTAATGAATCCCCTTGATACTACTTGGGTGTTCCGAAGTAAGCAGGATCTCCACTCTGGAACTGAAACCCTGAAAGCAAGAGTTTGCGTACAGAGATTCAACCAGCATTATGGTATTGACTACCTGGAAACATTCGCTCCCACAGGAAAGATTGCTTCCCTACGAGCGCTTCTGCTGTACTCGGCGGACAAGCAACTTCCTATCCTTCAGTTCGACGTCAAAGGAGCTTTTCTGAACGCTCCATTGGAAGAAGATGTTTTCATCCAAACTCCAATTGGTTCAAAGAGAAAGGTAAAGTTCCTAAAACTAAAAAAATCCTTATACGTCCTCAAGCAGGCCCCGTTGAATTGGTAAAAAACATTAAGTACCTGGCTGAGAAATCAGGGCTTTCTTGAAAACAACAAAGGCCCCTGCCTGTACGTCCATCAAGACTCCACAATGGCCCTCTTTTTCCACATGGATGACTTAGTGGTGGTTGGGAACATCAAAAGGTTCAAACTTGCTTTTCTGGATTGCTTCAAAGACTCTTTGGCGCACCCAGTCAACACACTACTGGGCATGAAGGTCAAAATGTCTAAAGACTCAATTAGCCTGTCTCTTCCTAACCATATCAAAAAAGGATTGAAAGAGATGAATCTCCTAGATGCAAAACCACTAAATAACCCCTGTACCTATGGCATACAGTTACTACCCGCTACTGAAGACAAAATATTGAAATTCAAAGAGCTCAACGTGAAATACCGCTCGCCAATAGGCCCCCTGAACTTTATAGCAAACTTAGCTCAACCAGACATCAGTTACGCTGTTTCCAATCTGGCTAGATTTTCAGACAGGCCAGGGATCAACCATTGGAACAAAGTGGTTCATGTTTGGCAATACCTGCTAAAAACAATAGACTTCAAGCTGGTACTCAAGCCCAAATCCACGGAAAACCACCTCCTTATTTACATTGACGCCACCTGGGGGGACAATCCAGACTCCTGCCTGTCTCAAACTGGCTTTCTGGCCTTGTTCAAGGGTAGTCCAATATACTGGACCAGCCAACGGCAACGCAACATAGCTCATTTGTCAACCAAATCAGAATGCAACTCCCTTTCCTCAAGCCACCTAGAAGGCAGAAGGCTGAATCATCTCATACAAGAACTGTGGCAATGAAATCTCACGCCTCCCCTCCACTTGATCAATAACAAAGGCCTGGAGTACAAGCTCAAGAAATTTGGCTCAAGATTGCACGCCAAATACATCAACATTAAACTCAAGAGCCTACGCAATGAGCTCAGCAACGGACTCATCAACGTCAAACTTGTTTCATCCGGTGAAATGCTTGCTGATGCCCTGACCAAGGCAGCAGGTACTCCAGCGGTCTTGAAACTGGTTAAACATGTGGGAACTTGAACTCTCTTGATGTTGATTTGTGCCGGGGTGTTGATTATTCACTCACACTCTTGGTCTTGGTTCTTAGCTGTCACAATTACATTCCTAAATATTAGTTCTATTATTCTTAAATTATTTTTTTCTTCTTTCTTTTCCTTAATCTGTGGATGTCACTGAGAATGAGATCAGCGCTGTAAGACTCCAAACGGTGCTAAGCTGTGGCAGTTCTGTGGAGGGGAAAGGTGCTTTTTAGGCTGCCCTCCTAGGAGTTACAATAATATTTAAATGTAACCGGAATCAAGTTCCAGAACCTTTAGATGAGAAATCAAAGTAAGGGAAGAGGATAAGAGTTGTCGGTAGCGATGGAAACAACACTATCTGAGGCAAGATGGTGCAGGTAAAGACTTGAAAAAATGAGTCAAGGTTTGTTCAAAGTTCAATAGAACAAGGCAGTTGTAAGTAACAACACCCACAAGCTAATAACTCTGGTCGTCAGCAGCTGATTAGGAAAGATCAACTCAATCCCAACCAACCTCCGGGTTCTCAATGAACCTGCCCAACTCTCCGCAATCAAGCGCTTGAAGGGTACCAGATAACTGTGGGAGGCTGAACAAAACAAAAGCAATTTGTTTATGAAGCTCTAGAAGCAAATCAATAACGAATTTGAGCAAGAATATCCCAACACTTCTCAAGGGACTCAAGAATAGCGTGGCGAAAATTCAACCTTAAAGAAGAAGGGAGGTATAACACTCCAGGTTTTAAGCTTCATAAAACCTCTTCAATCAAACGTTATTGGCTCCAGAAAGATGATCAAGGAGAGATCAAGAACCGTATGGTTGGAAAAAGGGATCAGAGTGGTATAACACACCCAAGAATTCAGACAGACAGGAATTCTTCTTCAACCAGCAAGGCTATTGGTTGGTGATAAGGAACAAGGTCACAAGGGACAGAGTTTGAGTATGGAGGCTCAAAGGATCAAGGGGCAATCATAGATATACCCGGATAATTTGCTCAGATAAGTGGGGAAGGATGCCCACGGATGAATTGCTTATGATGATGGTCTGATTGGATGGATGCTGGGATCCTCTCATGCTCTGATGCTCTCATGATGGGCCAAAAGGCAGGGGAGAGCTTCTCCTTATACAGGAAGGAGGCCCTGTTAGACTATATAAAAAGGATTCTACAAATAGAGCGGAAAAGGGAAGGCAACCATGTGGTCACTTGCGTTGGTCTGTGGATGGGCGCGCGTAACAATACCAGAGTCACCCACCCCTTGTCCAAAGGCGGAAGCGGGTGGGAGAGAGAAATGAACCAAACCGCCGCGGATGTCCGCGGGCGGTTGTTGGCACTCTTCCAAAGGTGGAAGCAGGTGGGAGAGTCCCAGGAAAGGTGACGGATGAAGTCCATGAGAGCGTGGATGGGCGGATAGGAGATTGGTTTGAGAAAGTTGAGTAAATCCTGACGGCCTTGAGATCCACAACTGATAGATCAAGTGCAATGGGAGGTTTGACGGATCCAAGGATTTGCCAAATGCTTGCGGGTGCGGTCGGGATGGATTCAGTAAATCATGGATGAGCGCCGCGCGACGGTAGCAATGAGGAGATTGGGAGGCGCAACGACAAAGATGAAGACACGCAACAACAAAGATGAGGACGTGCTATGACAATGGCGGAGATGAAAAGCAACACGGATAAAGGACGCGTGACACGCGCGGATGAAAGGAGCGTGGCGCGGCGCGGCGCGGCGCGCGACGCGGATAATGGAAGCGCGGCGCGGCGCGCGCGCGGGTAAATAATGGTTTGGATGAGCCTGAGGATAAGTTGTTCAGTCGGGCGGTACGTTTGCACAACAGTTTATGGATTGAGGTCTTAAGGCGGCCAGGGTGTCCAGGATGGGGCACCACATCTCTCCCCAACTTACAGACTGTCCCTAGTCTGCTCCCAAGTTTGATGCCATAGAAAAAAAAGAAAGGAAAGACAGATGATTGAAACCAAAGAATGGCCATTTTGATCTTGAGAGTGGTTGAGAAAAAATTTGTCAATCCGACCAAAAATCCTAGAAGTGGAGAGTTCCAAGGTGGCTCACAAGTGTGGAAAGAGTAGAGTTTCACAAAAACAACAAGGATCTTGCCCAGGCGGTGCACAATTGGGAGGACTTACTTCTGAGATAAGTTGCCCCCACGACAATGAAACTTCTTGACTTGATCAGCAGAGAACCTTCTGGCCAACCGAGTACCATCCAGCTCCTCCAAGACATAAGATCCACCTCTTACTTGATGAACCACTCGATAAGGGCCATTCCAACAATTAGAGAAAAGCTTGCCCCACTGGGTCTCCAAAGATTGATTATAAGCTAAAACTAGGTCACCAGGGTTCAAGGGTTCCCTGATTTGATTAGAGTGCTTGTCCTTCCAATACTGGACGGATTTTTCTCTGGACTCCATCATCTTTTGATAAGCTCCATCACGAACGACTTCACTTTGCTCAAGTTGCTTGGATCTAGCAACTAACAGATCAGTAGTTGAGGACAACTCTTCCCAAGAGACACCCAAGAAAGATTCCATTTCCAGATCCAAAGTAAGGACTGCTCTTTGACCAAAGATGATTTCATAAGGTGAGTAGCCAGTAGTCCTTTTGTTTGAGATTCAATCAGAGAAGAGAAAAAGAGGAAGGAATTTGCGACAATTCTTGCCACTTTCACCAGCCAGTTTAACAAGTGCAGCCTTCAAAGGGGCATGGCCTTTTTCCACCATGCCTTGGCCTTCAGGATAATAAGGAGTAGTAACTCTATGTTTTCCAGGAAGGGTTCGGATCATTTCAGCAAGCTTGCCCCCAAATTCAGAGCCACCATCAGTAGAGTAAGATTGAGCCAGGCCATAATGCATTGTCCAGGTCTCGTAGAGGAAAGCTGCCACTGATTCAGAGCTAAGGTTCTTAAGAAATTTTGCTTCAACCCATCCGGAAAAATCATCTCTAGCCACAATGAGGTACTTAGCACCACCTGCCTTAATATGAACCACATCCATAGCAATCCTTCCAAAGACAGGGGACTCCCCAGTAGGATAACGAATTTCAGCTGGGCACCTAAGATCACGTTTTTGACAAACTTCACAACTCTTGCACCATTGGGAGACAGATTTCTTCAAAGATGGCCACCAGAACCGTTTGGATAGTTGTTGATAAGTTTCAGTTTCCCCACGATGACCAAGGCCTTCATGGAGATTTTCAAGGATAGAATCTTGTTTAGAGGGAATAGTAACAACAATAAGAGCACAAGGATTGCCCCTCTTCATAAGTCTAGAGCCTTGAACAAAAAAATTAGAAGACTTTTGTTTAAGAGATCGAAATTCCTTAGCAGAGAGATCAGGAGGTTTTTGAAGAGTTGAAAGGTACTGCTCTAATTTAAACCAGAAGCCTTGTTGAAAGCCAGAATAATTTTGAGAAGGAAAAGAGAAAATGGGTTGGATCAAAGGTCCCTCTTCATTGAAATCGGTTCCAACATAAGATTTGTTGTCCCCAAGAGTTCATCAAGATAAACCATCAGGCAGGGTGAAAGATTTTCCCGGCCTGTGAACAATATCAAAAGAGAAAAGCTGGATAAAGGCCACCCAACGAGTCATAGGAGCATTGGGAAGACTGGGAGCGTTGATAATTTCAATGATGGATCGAGCATCAACTTGCAATTCGAAATGTTGGCCCCAGAGAACAGTTTGAAGTTTCTTCATCATTCAAGCCACACCACAGAGTTCCATTTTGGGCTGGGAGTATCTAGATTCTACATCTGAAAACAACAAAGATTCATAAAGAGCAGGACGGTCCCAACCATTTTCATCTTCTTGAGTAAGGACGGCCCCAACAGATTGATAACTAGAATCGACAGCCAGCTTGATCTTGCCAGCTCCAGGTCCATAAGAGATCTTTTTCAAAACTATGTCTCTACCAACTATCCTTTTGAGTAGCTGGAAAGCACATTCACAATCTTGGGTCCACATCCATTCAGCATCTTTTCTGGTTAGACGACACAAGGGTGCACAGATTTTGGATAAAGATGGGATAAAGATTCTAACATAAGTGACAAAACCTAGAAAGCCCCTAACTTCAGTTGGATTGATTGGGGTAGGCCAAGGGATGATCTTGTTGACTTTGGCTGGTGCCATCCTTCTTCCTTCCTTGCAGACCACATGACCAACAATTTCCAGAGCAGGGACACAAGCCGCCAGTTTGGATCCAGAGACAGTAAGGCCAGATTCCTCGATTTGAAACAGAATCCTCTCCAAGGTAGTAGCATATTCCCAGATAAAACAACGGATTCCTGAATGCCAAGGTAAGAGCTCATTATCATAGTCAGGTACTGGACCTTTAATTCCTCCATCGTCAATAAAGATACCAGCGTGATCAGGGATTTAATCCTGGAGGATCCACATCATCTGAGCCTGATAGACTGCAACCGAGTTGGTGGCTCCTTGAGGCAATTGAGTAAGTTGAAATCGACCAAAAAGAGTATCGAAAGTAGTGAGAGGACGAGAAATAGGATGTAAGGATTGTTCGTCATAGCCACCCATAATATCCCCTAAACCATAGCAAGCTCTTCCCGCAAAGGATTCAACAAATTCTTCAGTAGCAGGAGGGATACCAGAGTCTTTAATAGTAACTTTATTAAGAGGTTGAAGATCATGAACTATTCTAAGTTTACCATTACTCTTGAGGACACAGAAGACGGGGCTGGAGTAACTAGAAGTTGACTGTTCATACAGGCCAGTTTGAACTCGTTCCCGGACCAACTTGATGAATTCGTCAACTTTAGCAGCAGGGATAGGGATCTTTTTCTTTTGCCAAGGATCATGTTCAACTACAGGGATGATATAAGGGAGGCCATAGGATTCCCGCAAGAGACCTCTCTCTTCTTCACAGAAAGCAATAGATTTTTCTCTTATAGATAAGACATTTTTGATTAAATTTAACTCATCAGGAAGAAGCCATCCATCTGGACCAAAGTTGACCACCTTCAGACGTTCTTCAGTGACCCGTCCATTAGGCACAAAGGGACCAGTAAGTGATTGAGGAAGACCACAGTAAGGATTGCGAGATAGAGGAGGACGCATAAGGGGAGGATTGAGGTTGAGAGGCATAGGCTGGTTGACTGGTTGGATCTTCTTAGCAACTGGTTTATACTTAGTGGCAAAAGAGAGAAGTTCTTGTTTCCTCCAAGAGTTCACCAGCAAGACTTGATTACAAAAGCTGAGTCCAAGTTCCAACAACTTCCAAGTCCAATGTTCTGCAATATCCTTGAAGGGTGCCTTTTCCATAAAAGGAGAACCAGGAGATAATACGTTGCTCACATGTGTGGCACAAGGTAGGGTTTCAAAAATGAAGGTAAAAGATTGCCCTGGCAGTGCACAATTGGGAGGACTTACTTGTACCCCAAATTGCCTCCACTGAAGCCCATATTCCTTCATACCAAAATTGCCAAGAAAAGACTTGAAATTAGGATCTAGTTTAGACTCATTGCGGAGATTTGAACCGCAACTGAGAGAAGATTGATCAGACTCAAAAGTAGAAGGAAAAGAAGACACAACAGATCCAGAGAGAGAAGGAGATGGAGAAGAAATATTTTTGGATTTTTCTATTTTGATATGTTTTTGTTTTTTAATATTCTTGAGCTCAGAAGAGAATGATGAAAGGAATGAAAAATAAGCCTGAGGGATGGGAGTTGACCCTTGAGTTGCAGTCTGAGGCTGAAAAGAGCTACAACCATTAGTAGGATCAACTATTCCCCTAAAAAATGAGAGGAACTAGAGTTATCCTTCTGCTTCCCCTTAAAAGATGATTTGGGAGAATGACCAGGAAAATCTCTTTCCCAACGTCCAGAATCCAAAGAGCAAAGAGGAACTTCAATTTTCCTGCCATCAGCATCAGGGAGAAGAATTATCTCCCCAACTTGATCAGAAAACATCATGGTTGCACCAAAGTCCATTAAGAAGGGTTGTCCCAAGATCATAGGACTGTCCAAACGAGTAATCCAAAAGTGGCAGGTTCCAAAAATATTTCTACCAATCCTGACCGGTACATCTTCAGCAATACCAACCAGTTCACAAGCTTGATTTCCTATCCCATACACTGCAGAGTTGAAGCTGACCCTAGGACTAAGTTTGAGCTTGCAGGCCATAGCATCCGAGATTAAGTTAAGCTGAGATCCAGAATCCACAAGAGGAAAAACAGTTTTAGCTGAGTCACCAAGATAACAAGGAAGAAAGCCAAGGGGACAGGAATAAAGGTTGGATTCTATAGAAGGACTGGTTCCACCAGAGTCCTCCATTAAAGTGCCAGAGGAGACTTTGAGTTCTTCAGAGCCAATTTCCACACGTGGACAAGAGACCCATTTCTTCATTCCTTCAGCAACAGATGGAGAGATTGATAGGAGTTCAGCCACAGATAGATCAGGGATTTTGAGATCAGAAATTTTCTTTAATACTCCCTCCACAGCATTGGGGTGATCCTTGGAAACGCCCCTTTCAAATCAAACTTTGGGCTGGGTGGAGGGAGGAAGTTCAGGTGACGCAGAATCTAAGGTAGGATTAGAAGGTTGAGGTGAGGGAGAAGGATCAGGGTGATCTGGGAACCTTTCCATGAGTGGTTCCTTTTCCACCTCCATGTCTTCTACATCAGAGGAAGGAGACTCGAGTGATGATCGACGTTTAATGGGTTTTCGAAGGATTGAAGTTGGCAAGGAAGGAGCCTTATGAGGTTTAGGTTCCTCATGTCGTTTCCTGGCTGGATCAGATTGATAAGTAGTCCCAGCAAGACTAGAGGAAGAAATAGCTGGAGGATACCAAGGTTGGAGGGTACCACAGGATGACCAAAATTCAAAGGAAGCAAGAGATGCTTTCACAGGAGGTGATGGCTGGTAAGAGGCCACCACATGTCGGATAGGACGAGACGAGTCAAAAGGGATTAGGGAACCATTAGGGAGGAAGTAATTGTTCCCCCTCTGCTCTACCAACTTTTCCTTTAGGTCCTTCTGAAGTTCTTGGCATCATCCCGTTCCATGGCCTTCCCTATGACAGTAGTAACAGACCAGAGTTGATTTGGGGACAGAAGAAGGAGCTTTAGGCATAGCTAGCGAGTAAATCTTTTGATCTATTTTGTTCTCAAAGGCTCTAAGTAACTTGGTGATTTCATCTATAGTGGTAGGTTCTCGATTGGAATTAGGATCTGCTTTAGGCCTACGATCTGCCTCCATTTTAATCATAATATCGTTTGACTCTTTAAAATAAGGAGAATGGACCGGTTCAGTAGTTCTAGGATTTTCAAAGGTCAGAGCAGTTTGACCTTTCATGACTTTATCCACAGTACTCCTAAGGGTGAGAAAAACAGGGAGCTTGAATCAATTATCCCTGGTGGTAATCATGGATCCAGATTTGACCAGTTCTTCTTTAATCCTTTCCTGCACAGCCGACGAAAAAGATTGGAAGAACTTTGCTTGAATTTTGTCCACTGTGTCAATGTGATTGTTTCGGATAAGATAGTTTTGAATGGGATCCCAAGACTTCCTAAAAATCTGATAGTCAGAGGCTGAAGAAATACCACCATTGGAGATCCACTGAGAAACCAGAGCATCCAAATCCTGCAGAGTAAACCTAGCCACATCTATTTTACCCCAGTATGCCAACATAGCCTCCCTGAGAAGCGTCCAATTGTGGGATTCAAATCCCTAGAAAGACTCAATTACCTCCATAACTTCATCAGAGGAGATAAAGAATTGCAACTGATAAGCCATATCGAATTCACTAGCTCCATCCACTTCAGCAGCCATTTCGTAGGAGTCCAAGAATCGCTTGACATTTGTACCGTTGAAGCCTAAGTTCTTGTTCTGAGGTTTGATCTTTAACATCTTAGGTCGGACAGGGGTGGTTGGAGTAGCGGAAGATGCCATATCAAATAACAGAGTTCCTAGGGGATCCAAAGAGCAGATTGCCAAAGTGGCTCACAAGTGTGGCAAGAGTAGGGTTTTGCCAAAAACAACAAGTATCTTGCCCAAGCGGTGCACAAATTGGGAGGACTTACTTCTAGACCAAGCTGCCTCCACGGATCAGATCTAAAAAAAAGAACAAACAGAAAAAGAAAGAGAAATCGGATAGGATTTCGGAGTTGATTCTTCAAGTTGGGACTGTAAATCCTAAGGTTGCTGGTTTGATCCCGGCCCGGGGGACCAAATGTAAGACTCCAAACGGTTCTAAGCCGTGGCAGTTCTGTGGAGGGGAAAGGTGCTGTTTAGGCTTCCCTCCTAGGAGTTACAATAATATTTAAATGTAACCAGAATCAAGGTCCAGAACCTTTAGATGAGAAATCAAAGTAAGGGAAGAGGATAAGAGTTGTTGGTAGCAATGGAAACAACACTATCTGAGGCAAGATGGTGCAGGTAAAGACTTGAACAAATAAGTCAATGTTTGTTCAGAGTTCAATAGAACAAGGCAGTTGTAAGTAAAAACACCCACAAGCTAATAACTCTGGTCGTCAGCAGCTGATTAGGAAAGATCAACTCAATCCCAACCAACCTCCGGGTTCTCAATGAACCTGCCCAACTCTCCGCAATCAAGCGCTTGAAGGGTACCAGATAACTGTGGGAGGCTGAACAAAACAAAAGCAATTTGTTTATGAAGCTCTAGAAGCAAATCAATAACGAATATGAGCAAGAATATCCCAACACTTCTCAAGGGACTCAAGAATAGCGTGGCGAAAATTCAACCTTAAAGAAGAAGGGAGGTATAACACTCCTGGTTTTAAGCTTCATAAAACCTCTTCAATCAAACGTTATTGGCTCCAGAAAGATGATCAAGGAGAGATCAAGAACCGTATGGTCGGAAAAAGGGATCAGAGTGGTATAACACACCCAAGAATTCAGACAGACAGGAATTCTTCTTCAACCAGCAAGGCTATTGGTTGGTGATAAGGAACAAGGTCACAAGGGACAGAGTTTGAGTATGGAGGCTCAAAGGATCAAGGGGCAATCATAGATATACCCGGATAATTTGCTCAGATAAGTGGGGAAGGATGCCCACGGATGAATTGCTTATGATGATGGTCTGATTGGATGGATGCTGGGATCCTCTCATGCTCTGATGCTCTCATGATGGGCCAAAAGGCAGGGGAGAGCCCCTCCTTATACAGGAAGGAGGCCCTGTTAGACTATATACAAAGGATTCTACAAATAGAGCGGAAAAGGGAAGGCAACCATGTGGTCACTTGCGTTGGTCTGTGGATGGGCGCGCGTAACAATACCAGAGTCACCCACCCCTTGTCCAAAGGCGGAAGCGGGTGGGAGAGAGAAATGAACCAAACCGCCGCGGATGTCAGCGGGCGGTTGTTGGCACTCTTCCAAAGGTGGAAGCAGGTGGGAGAGTCCCAGGAAAGGTGACGGATGAAGTCCATGAGAGCGCGGATGGGCGGATAGGAGATTGGTTTGAGAAAGTTGAGTAAATCCTGACGGCCTTGAGATCCAGGACTGATAGATCAAGTGCAATGGGAGGTTTGACGGATCCAAGAATTTGCCAAATGCTTGCGGGTGCGGTCGGGATGGATTCAGTAAATCATGGATGAGCGCCGCGCGACGGTAGCAATGAGGAGATTGGGAGGCGCAACAACAAAGATGAAGACACGCAACAACAAAGATGAGGACGTGCTATGACAATGGCGGAGATGACAAGCAACACGGATAAAGGAAGCGCGACGCGCGCGGATGAAAGGAGCGCGGCGCGGCGCGGCGCTGCGCGCGACGCGGATAATGGAAGCGCAGCGCGCGCGGCGCTGCGCTTCCATTATAATAATGGTTTGGATGAGCCTGAGGATAAGTTGTTCAGCTGGGTGGTACGTTTGCGCAACAGTTTATGGATTGAGGTCTTAAGGCAGCCAGGGTGTCCAGGATGGGGCACCACAGCGCGGGTTCTGTGATCCTGTGACTTCCGTGCCTGTGAAACCTTTCTATCACCTCATCAGCACAAGACACCCGGGCAATCTCTTCTCTCTCAACTCTGTTGCTTGTCTTCTTTATTTTACAATTATCCAATCCCTACTACGTGCTACCAATCAAGACCTCAAGGTTCAACCCAACTTGGATCACCAACAAATTGAATTGCTGTGGGTATTACCGACGTTCTTCAAATCAACATTAAGAAGACTTACCACTCTTCTCTTCCAGTTGAACAAATCATTTGACGTTGTTGGGCGGATCAGTCAAGGTAATCAAACCAGATTATTGCGGTAAATGCTTGGTTAATCAACCTTCAAAAAACTGGACTCCTTAACTTCTCACTCATCTACCCTCTTTTATTTGTTGTGTCCTGTGTTGTTAGTTCTACCCAGTCTGCTTAGAGGCCATAACCCCGCCTGTAGAACTCATCCTCATGTTGGTAGATTCACTTTTTCCACTTATTTCATCTTACTTTTTCTGTTTTTTGACTCAACTGCAACTATCAGCCTGGTCTAGGTTCTTCATAACTTTCAACCTTTTACAAAATTGACCACCCCCCACCACCAAGAGGGGCACTCTCCCCCCCCCCCTTTACCAAGGGGGAGGAGGAATGGGCTGGAGGGGATTTGACCACCCCCCAGCCCACTCACCTTAAAAATTCCCTGGGGGAATCAACCTCCAGGGCCCCTGGTAGGGGGATTTTACTGCCCACTCCAGGGATTTGAGTGAAAGAGGGGGGGGCGGCATGTCTGCCGCTTACACCCCCCCATGTGTGTCTGAGACGGGACCCAGGTCTGTCCTGGGTCCCACCTGTCCATTTGTATGGCCAGGGGCTGGTTGCATGAGGAAACCAGTCAGCATGTGAGGTAACAGGCCGGTTGTAACAGACAACCGGCCAGGATTTTGAACAGCTAAGGGGCTGGTTCAGCCCCATTAAGGTGGAAACACCAGAAATGACCGGAATGGGCTGGTTGCAAGGGTACAGGGACTGATGCCATGCGGGCTGATGTCGCCCAAACCAAGTAACAAGGCCTGTAGAGCCTATAGAGATCTTTTGGAGCGAAAAATTGGCCTTTTGGCTTGTTGTATCATTGGCTCACAAGAGGCCAATCTTTTGTACTTAAGGAGCTCTTCTCCCTGCTTTTTTCCATTATCCATTCATCATCCAATTGAATTCATCACTTATATAATCCAACGTATTGCTCCATTATGAGAGCCTATTAGCAATTATTGACGCAAGGTGTACAGCATTTCTTTTTCTTGAAATACTGCTCATTTTCTAAGCTAATTGCTGGCCATAATTATAACAAAGTATACCATTGCATTTTTTTTCATGGGAACAGTGGGAAGCCCTCCTTCTTGTGACACGGCTTTATGGAAGGTATAAATTGATAGTGCCATCAATAAAGCTTTGGAAAAAGAAAAAAAGGATTTGGGTAATGAAACATTGGAAGCCCCAATTGCATCCTCATCAAGGGTGACAATAGAGGAACAAAAATTTTCACAGCGGGATTTGACCTCTGGCGATGAGTAACATTTTATGTTACTGAGGCCCTTGCTGGATTCAATTTTATTGAAAATAATGGGTGCATGTGACTGAAACTATGACTTAACCAATGAATGTTTACTACATCCACTTGACCCACCTCCTGTGAGAAATTTTCCTACTAGGGAAGAGGCCCAAAACTATTGTCAAACATGGGCTATGAAGCATGGTTATGCTCTGAAAGTTTTTAACTCAAAGAAATATAAATATGTGGATTTGGCCTGTGATTTCCATGGTTCCTATTTAGGACAACTTATTACCAAATGGTCTAGACAAACTCACACAAGGAAGGTTTGATCCAAGTTTTTAATACATGCTTTTACACAAAGACCGACCCCTTGTGGCAAATCTCCTACAAAGAAACCCAAAATAAACATCAAACATCTGAAAATCCCTCTTTGCATCCTCAAATGAGGGGAATCTTGGGGAGCCTTAGACAATCTAATAAAAGGCATGAATGATGGACTCAATCAGTTGCAGCTTAAGAGGAAATTGAGCAATATTGATGTAGGGGATTATGTTGATGACCAAACAATCTATAACACTAAGCAGAAGGCAACGCTTGCAGAACTAAAGGGTAAGAGTTTTATGGAGGTACTCTATGAACAGCTTGGAGAAACAAATTGGATTCACTGGTCAAAGTTCAGGGGAGAGGGTCACTTGGAGGCCCTGTACTTAGCACATCGTAAGGCAGTAAAGCTTTAAAAACAATTCCATCATATTGCTATGTTGGATTGTACTTATAGCATAAAGAAGTGCAAAACCCCGCTATTGCATATTGTAGGAATGACATCCAATTGGAAAACTTTCACAAAATCTTTTGTTTTCAAAAAAAGGAAATGTTTGAGTTCTACAGTTTGTCTGTAAACGCATTAAAGGAGCTGGCTTATGATCCTGAGAGACTTCCAAAAGTCTTTGTGATGGACCATGAAAAAACTCTGATTTGTGCTAATGAATCTAATTTCCCTAATTCATATTGAAAATGTTGCACTTGGAATTTGTCCAAAAACATACAAGTAAACTGTAAAGCGTGCTTTGGTAATGTTGTTGAAGGATGGAAAATATTTATGACTCTGTTGGCAAAGTATGGGGCCTCAAAGACCAAGGATAAGGAGGAGGTCAATGATACAGAACTCAGAGTAGTTCCAAATCACTGCTTCTTCTTCTTCCAAGTTTTGGGTTCTGACCTTTTGAATTTTATAGTGTTTCTTGAAATACTATGAGGATGTACTTGAGTATATGGATAATAAAATTTTCCCTATCAAAGAGGCCTTTGTAATGGAGTGGACTTGTATATAACCAGATTTTGGAAACAAAAAAACTTCCCAGGTTGAAGGGGCCCATGCAACTCTCAAACAATCCCTTACAAACTTTTTGGGAAACATGTTGGATGTTTGGAAAAGGCTTGAAGGAACAGTTTTTAATCAAATCAAATTGATTCATGCATCACTTTATAACTCTCAAATTAAGTTAGGGACAGTTCTTCCACCTATACTGTTTCCATTGGGTTACAAATTGTCCTTAGAGGCAATTCAGCTTATCAGGGAACAATTCAAGAAATTCAAAAGTGATCATGATGCAAAAGTGTGCACCCAGTCATAATCCAAGACTATGGGTCTGCCCTGTTCCCACCAAATAGGTGACCATCTAGCATTCAGACGATCCGTGGTACCCAAAGATGGTCATCCTCATTGGAGGTTGAACTACGACCCTTGCAGTTGTAGTTCTTTAAGTTGGCTTAAGTTGGATTGTTCCAATCACTAAGTGATTAATGCTTTTTGATTAATGATTCCTAATTCAATAATGGTTGATCCTTTTGAATTCCTCAAGTTTGGTGTTGATGAAATGCTAAGAATTCCTCAGTTACATGAAGAAGTGAATGGAATGATGTTGGAATCTCAAGATCATGAGCAAAGTAGCCTGTTGAATTATATCATTCAGAAGATTACAAAATATTGATTGAAGCCAAGACTTGAACCTAAAGTCTTACAATCAAGTAGGGGAAGGCCAAAATTGACAGATACATGGCAACAACAATCTTGGTTTGAGCATGTTTAAAAACAACTCAAGAGAGAAAAAAGGACTAGAAGGTCTCAAAATAAGAAAATAAAAAAGATTTTAAGTCTTTTTTTTGGGATATGTTCCTTTTTTTGGTTTAATAAACTTAGTCACTAACTAATGATGAATTTTCAGTCAAATTTGGAAGAATCTGAATCTGAATTTCATAGTTCAGAGGAAGAGACTGAAAGTGAATTGGGACCACTCAATTGAGAAGCAGAATTATCTTCAGAGGAAGAGAATGTGCAGCAAACCTCAACCAAAAGCTCATCTTTGGTGAGTATTCATTCAATTGATCTGATTAAATAAATGAATACTAAGTTGGTTTTAATGATAGAAACCAAACATTGAATACCTCAATAAAAGAACCAAGAAACTCCATAAGTCCTTGGGTGAGGTTTGGGATTGGATTGGAGATGGGAATTGCGGATTTAGATTCTTTGCTAAACCTCTTGATTATGAAGAACATGGTTGGTTTAAAGTTAGGAAGGAAATGATTGAAACATTAGACAAACATAAAGCATGCTACATTAAAATGCTTGGTGGTGCAAAGGAGGTTGAAAAGATTAAAAAAAGACTTTATGTTGAAGACTTCAATGGAAATATTCCCTCCTCAAAACGGCTGGATATATTAGATATGGGTCCAATCATAGCAGACACATATTCCAGACCTATATGTTTTATTTCATTGTATTCATGTGATACTTATACTCCAATGAAAAATGTTGTTACTGATCAATCAAATCCAATTTTCATTTCCTTTGTAAACAATAGCCACTGGGTTGTATTAGTCATTGAGGGAGAAATGATTCCAATCCTGCCCATTGTAGCAAAACCACGTTCCTTGATTTCTAAAAAATCCTCTGGTTGGGTTGATAATCTCAATGATCAAATGCAAATGTATTCTGGATTATAGAGATTATAGACTTTGACTTCATTTCATCATTGGGTTTCATATAAATTGTAATTATAATACAGCTAACAAGTTCTATTAATATTAAGGGTTATCACATTTTGAAAATCATTATTTTGAGTGTTGTGGGTTGAAATAATTTTATTGAGTGTTTTGAATGAGAGTTTAATTGTAAGTCAGTCCAACTTGTGTTGAGCTGATTCCATCATAAGGAGTATCTTACTCCTTATGATGGGATCAGCTTAATGCAAGTTGAACTTTTTTTTTGGTGTTTTTACTTTAGGGTTTGTCAAGTTACTTGTATTTGGTTTTTGGTTTTTTTACTTTAGGGCATGTCAAGTTACTTGTATTTTTTTTGGTGTTTTTACTTCAGGGCTTGTCAAGTTACTTGTATTTTTTTTTGGTGTTTTTATTTTAGGGCTAGTCCAGTTACTTGTGTTTTTTTGGTGCTTTTTACTTTAGGGATAGTTCATTGGATAGTCCCAGTTTTTTTGTTTTTTATTGACTTACTTATTTATTTTTTTTAACCAAAAAATCAACATTTTTTGGTTTCTTTAATTTTTTGGTTGATTCCTGTTTTTTGGAAGGTTTATTTGATTCATGGGTTATGTGAGTGCCCTTTCATTCCTTTTTTTTTGGCCCATGGAGATCCAGTGGCTTGTTATATGCCATACGACTACATTTGAGCCATGTAAAACTCCACACGCCTTGAATGTAGCTGTGTGGAATCCAACACGCCGTTGGATCAGGCTGGGTGGGCCACGCAACTCTTTGAGACATGTGGGTTTGTATAGGGCCTGGATTGGACCGTGTGGCTTGCCAAACAGCCCACTTTTGAATGGTGCCCATGGATCAATGAGCTGTGAATTAAACATACCCTTTTTTTTTTATTTTTTGCCAAATTTGAATTTGCAACCTAAGGGTTGCAAACGGTTGTGAACCAAAGTTCAAGACCAATGTGGGTTGCAAACAGCAAATGAAGCCCCAAAAATGCACCTGCTAAGTTGCTTCCAACTGGCGCGTCCCCCAGGGGATTGAAAACCTCTGGTGGCAAACAATTTGGAGTTGTGATTAGGGAATGGCAACCTAAAATAGCAAAAAAAGAGAAAAGGTAAAACCACAAATCTCAAAATAAGCAGCCTCAAACCAAGCCAAGTAGGACCAAGACACCACCTGCAATGACATCAACTCCAACAACTTCTCTGAATTGAAAATAATTGTGCATGCAGGATCAGCAGTTGCCAACTCTTCACTCAAGAACTTTGATTCCAACAAAGACTTCAACATTGACTCAGGATGCTCCATCTCCATGACGCCTCGTTCCAATCAACTTTTTGAAAAATGCTCTGATAATACCTAAATACGGCTTGCCAACGGTTTGACCATCACTTCCAAAAAGGCTGGACAGATAAAATTCCTGTCCTTTAACCTGAAATCTCTAAATGTTCCACATCTGAGAACACCCCTTCTCTTGGTATCCTCACTGTGAGACACCTGATTTGAGGTGATTTTAAGAAAAGAAAGATGCAACATACAGTCCAGTAACCATTCATCACAAGGCGACAACACTTTTGCGTCAGGATACAGAAAAGGGAACCTTTACTACCTACCCGACAACACTGTGAGCCGGGAGTTCTCCTTCTCAACAACTCTTCAACACTCCTCTGACAAAAGTCTGTTTGAATACCATTGCAGACTTTCACACCTGAATCTAATTCCCTCAAAAAGTACCTGAAGGATAGAAAGCTTTCCCCAACTCCTTTCAATAAACTTCAGGTTCAACAGTGCAAAACCTGCATCAAATCAAAAATGACCAGGACTCCATTCCACTCTTGCCTTAGTTATAGGTCAACTAAAACCAGCCAATTAGTACATTTGGATGTGTGCACTTTTGACATCACCTCCTGCAAAGGATACCGTTACTTCATCACCTTCATTGACAACTGCTCCAAGGCCATCTTTGCCTACCCAATGCCCCACAAGTCCAACTTGTCCGAATGTAAAAAACTCTTCATTTCCTTTTTTGAAAACCAATACAATACTACAGTCTCCTCCCTACAAACTGACAACAGCGGTGAGTACTTAAGCAACCAAATAAAGAATTATCTATCCCAAAAAGGCATTGAACACAAAACCAGTCCACCACACTCACCCCAGCTAAAAGGAGTGGCCAAACGCTCCAACAGGACCATCAACAACATGGTCCGCTACGCTCTCTCTCTCTCCAATCTTCCAAAATCATTCTGGGTGGACGCTCTCCGTCACACCCTTTTCCCTTTCAACTCTTTCCCTTGCAAGACGCCCTCTGGTTTTTTTTCTCCCAACTCCATCCTGTAAACTCCCAACGTGGAACCCTCCTATCTTTATCCGTTTGGCTGTCTTAATTGGTACAAAGTCCCCAATGCCACCCAATCAAAACTTTACAACAAAGGGAAACCAGCTATTCTCCTCTCTTACCTGCAACACAGAAATGGCTATTGTCTGATGGACCTCAAGTCAAAAGCCATCATCAAATCAAGAGATGTCCTCTTTCATGACACAACATTTACCTATGGTTGTATGACTAAACATAAAACTTTTCCCCCTCCCCTGCCAACCGTTGCTACTGTTCTCAAAGTATTCAGTGGTCCAAATCTGATCTTCCCCCCCCTCCCTCCATCAGCCCATCTTTCCCTCAGCCTGCCTTGCCAGTCCCCCCCATGCCCTCACCTCCTCTGGACACCACAACCTCTGACACCATTGCTTCTCTGCCGATGATTTTGCCATCTCAAAAACCACCATCTCCTCCCCGCCATTCCTCTTGTGTTGGCTGCCCACCGTCACGCTATGGAATATTTTTGCAAAAAGCTTCAGTCAAAGATGACTTACCCGCCCCAAAAACTTGGAAACAACTTCTTTGATTGCCACACTTGCACCTCTGGATCTCCTCTGCTCAAGAAGAAATGAATTCTCTCATCGGCATGAAGACCTGGCTCCTCTTTCCCCTGCCCAGCAGAAGGAAAGTTATCAGCTCCAAATGGTTCTTCGAGGTAAAGCTTTGCGCAGATGGCTCAATTATAAAATTGAAGGCTCTTCTTGTTGCTATGGGTTTTTCCCAGATAAAGGGCTTGGATTTTTCTGAGGTTTTTTCCCCCAAACTTTGTCTCAAAACTCTCGGACTACTTCTAAGTCTGATGGGCTACAGAGGCTGCACCAGTCATAAAATTGATTTCAAGACCGCCTTTCTTAACAGACATCTTGACAAGCCTGTCTACATGTTGCAACCGCCCTGTTTTGAGGACGCTGCCCACCAATACTGGGTGTGCAAAGTCTCTCTGGAAATATATGGCCTTAAACAATCCCCTAGGCAATGGAACATCAAACTCCGTTTAGCCCTCACCTCCCTGGGTCTCTCCTAATCCTCATACAATCCCTCTCTCTTCTTCAAACTCAAAGGCAGAAATCTTATAGGCGCACTTACCGCCCATGTTGACAACCTTTCCGTTGTTGGCACCAGCACCTTTGTTGCCAAGTTTTTCAAATACATTGGTTGGATTTTAACCATAGGCTCCAACAACAAACTCTCCCTTTTTCTATCCCTCTCCATCTCCCGCCATCTTCCCTCCCACACTGTATCCATCTTCCAGTCTCACTACATTTACTCCTTGGCTGATGAATTCCTCCCACCTGACTGGAAGCCGGTCTCCTCTCTGACCACCAGCTGCTTCAAAATGCTCTGTCACAAATCACAGGATGAGCCTGCTTCCCCACCGCAATACAATTGACTCATTGGCTCACTCTTATGGGTTTCTCAATGCAGCCGCCCCAAAGTCTCTTTTTCCATCAACAAGCTCTCTCAATTCCTACAAGACGCCTCTCTTGCACATTGAGAGGCTGCAATAAGGTTTCTTTGTTATCTTTGCTCCACTTGCTCCCTCAAGCTGACGCTGGGTGGCAAAACTTTGGGCCTGTTGTTCTATTTGGACTCAGATTGGGCTGAAGACCACAATGATTGCCGGTCAGCATGCGGCTATACCTTTCGCATTGGCTCTGGCGCAATCTCCTGGAAATACAAAAAACAACCTACGGTCTCGCTCTCCAGCACCAAAGCTGAATACAAAGCCATGTCGGAAGCCTGCAAGGAAGGTCTATGGCTAAGGAACATCATGTGTGAGTTTCATCTTTGTGATGATTCCCCAGTCAAACTCCTTGTCGACAACGAGGGCGTCAAAGCTCTTTCAAAAAACCCAGAGCACCATTCCCGTACTAAACACATTGATGCTTGGCAAAATTTCATTTGTGATTGCGTTGGACGCAACATATTCACAGTTCAACATGTCTCAACAAGCAATATGCTTGCTGAAATGCTTACCAAACCTCTGTCTTGGGTTCTCCTACATTCACATCAACTATGTTTTGGTCTTCTGGATTGTGCTCAGCAAGGGGGGGTATTGTAGTAATTATCCTCAAGACTCTTCTCTCCATATCTCTTTCATCTTCTTATTCTCTGTCTCTTGAATTTCCATCCATGTTTTCCATCATCTGTCTCAGATCTGCCTCCATTCAACGTATGCTTCTCACCTCCAGAAGCACGGCTATCATTTCAATATTCATTTTCATTTTCACCTCTACTCATGTGTCACCTGTTCCTGTGAAACCTGATCAGTTTAAAACACCTGAGGACAGATTGAAAGTCAGAGAGAAGATTTTCTTGCTTATCCTTCTCTCTGACTTTCAAATCTGAACTTCCTCAGGTGAGCGTCTCCTCTGTTTTCTATTACTCATTTTCATTCCTCTTTCAGACTTTTGTACTTTCTGTTCTTGTTTTCTCATCTGTTTCATTTCATTTCTGAAATCAAATCCATCCTTCTCTATGACTTTCAAATCTGAACTTCCTCAGTCTCAACAGAATTTCCTTTGAATTTTTTTTGTTTATGAGAACAGTGGAAAGCCCAGGCTATCCCAGATTAAACATGGGTACATTAAAGGAGTTAATTAAAATCTTGATTAACAAAGCTTTGATGGAATCTAGGGATTTGGAGAGGGAGTTGGACAAGAAAAAGTTCAAAGCCCAATTGCATCCTCATCTAGGCTTAAAATTGAGGAACAAGATGTTTCTTCACAACTGGAACAACATGTTTTTTCACAACTAGAATTGAATAAAGGGGGTGGGTCACATTTTGGATTTCATTTGATGGAGACAGATATGGCTTTATAAAACACTTATGTGACCATGCCGGTTATAACTATGACACAAAAGAGTTCCAGAACCGCTTTACCTGCCTTCTGTGAGATCCTTTGCTAGTAGGAAAGAAGCCAAGATTTATTGTCAGACATGGCCAGCCATCCAGGGCTTTGCATTGCAAAATTTCAAATCAAGGAAAGAAAAAGACTTTAATCTAGCTTGTGACAGATTTGGGGTTTATGAAGGGCAAAAACTGACCAAAGGTCAAAGAAAAACTAACAATAGGAAGGTTGGATGTCAATTCTTGATCCATGAAAGGAGGAAAGCAGCAGATAACATGTGGCATATCTCCATTATAAATGGTCTACACAATCATCAACCATCTAAAAGCCCCTCAGTACATCCTCCATTAAGGAGAATCTCTGGGCAAGTGTTGGAGCTACTTGAAGAAGGAATTAAAGATAGGATCAATGCAATTCATATTAAAAGGATATTGAGAAAGATTGATGGTGGAGAATGAATTAATGATAGAACAATCTATCACACTAAGGAAAAGGTAAAGTTTGCTGGACTGGATGGGACATGTGTTATGGAAGTTCTATTGGAAATGCTCCGGGAATCCCAGTGGGTTTTGAATGTGAAAATTTGGTGGAGATGGTCAGTTAGTGGCCCTTTTCTTGGCTCATATTGAGTCTATAATACTTTGCAAATAATTCCATCAAATTTCATTGTTTGATTGTACTTCTAAAGCAAATAGGTACAACATCTCTCTATTTCATGTTTTAGGAATGAATTCCAACAAAAACGATTTTACAAAGGATTTTGTTTTTATTAGAAAAGAACCACATGAGTTCTAAATTTGGGCATTGAATGTATTGAAGTAGTTCGCTTATGATCCCAAGAGGCTTCCAAAAGTCTTTGGGACAGACCATGAAAAATATCTGATTTTTGATATTAAACACAGTTTCCCTGATGAATCCAGACAGTTGTGCTCCTGGAACTTGTCTAAAAAAATTTAAGTGAACTTTCAAGTGCGCTTCATTGATGATGATGAAGGATGGCAAAGGTTTATGACTCTTTTGGAAAAATATAGGGCCTCTGAAACCAAGGGGGAGGCAGAAATCAATGATGCTAAACTCAGAGCATGCCAATTTATTGCTTCTTTTATTGATTTCTGCTGGAAGTGTACTTTATAACTTGTATACAGTATGTCTTCAAAAACTGCAAGGATGAGCTTGAGTATTTGGAAAATAAAATTTTCCCTATGAAAGAGATTTTTTTAAGGGCGTGGAATTGTGTCAACCCAGACTTTGGAAATAAAAGAAAAATCTTTGGTAGAAGGGGCCCATGCTGCTTTCAAAAAATGACTTCTGGGATCTTTGGCAAACATTTTGAATGTGTCAAAACACCTTGAAGGAACTATTGAAAGCAAGATCCAATCAGTCCATGCAGGACTTTAAATAATGAATCAATTTGTGAACAGGTCTTCCAACATAACTATTACGTTTGGGTTAGAAATCGTCAATTGAGGCTATCAAAATCATTTGGGAACAATTCAAGAAGTTAAAGTGTGGCCATTATGGCAAGGTGTGCTCAAATTCATATTCAAAAACAACAGGCTTTCCTTTTCCCTATATTATGAGTGAAATATTAGCATCAAGAAGATCTGTTGTTCCTGAGGATGTTTGTTCTCAGTGGTAGTTAGACAATGAACCTTCCAATTATGTAAGTGGGTTTTTTTGAAGGGTAACAATTATTGGATTGAAAGATTGATTCTTGGACCAACAGATTGATTCTTGGATTGAAAAATTGATAATTCTTTTGGTTTTTGAAAGTTTGAAACGGATTCAGGGCTTGATGAAGAATCTAAAAGAGTTGAATTCCATGCATATGCAACAACCTAAAGAAGTTAGGTTAAAGATGCTAAGGTCAATGCTTGAAAATACAGTTGCTTCAATTGAATATCCAAGGCTTGGGCCAAAGGTGTTTAGTTCAAGCCCTGGTAGACCCAAATTGAATAAAAACCATCACGAACTTTAAAAATTTGAACAGTTTGAAAGAGAAAATGAGAGGGAAAAAAGGGTTCAAAGGGCACCAAAAATACCAAAGACAGTAAGTCTTTTATTTCAAGAAATGTTCATTTTTATGGTTTAATGAAACAATGGGAAAATGATTTCTGTAATGCAAGGAAAGCTCCTCATCTTACTTTCATTGTTCAGAGGAAAAGCATGAAAAAAGTGTTAAAAAGGGACCAAAAATAGAAAAG